>CP092864.1:134227052-134307141 GCA_030710605.1 Cordylochernes scorpioides | reverse complement strand
CGAAACGCGTTCGTGTTTGGATTTTCTTGATTTATCAATATAATGGGCTGGCCAAAATAGCAGGGAACAGGCTCTGCTATTTAAAAAGTTCACGTGAGCGTAGTCAGGATATGCCTTTTTTATTTTAAATAAAAAAGTGTTGCTATAATTTGTGTTATATTTTCAAAACTCAAAAGTACATTATAGAGTTAGAACATTATACAAATAAATTCGTTTATACTACTTCAATATAACATATTTATTAGAATTTTATTAAATTTAATAATTTTCTACTGACCTAACTGCAATGAAAAATTAATGGTAGGGCCTGGCTCATCAGTGGTGAACCCTCCCAGCGGTTTCGCCAGTTTAATAGTTTCGAATTCTAATAACAGATGGCGCGCTAATGTATTTTAAATAGTAGATTAAACTGGCGAAACCGCTGGGAGGGCTCTCCACAGATGAGTCAGACCCTCCGATTAATTTTTCATTGCAGTAAGGACAGTAGAAAATTGTTTATTTTTTAAAAGATTCATACGCGTCTATTATAGTTTCGATTTCTAATAAATGATGGCGTGCTTATGTATCATATTTTATCAGATTTATACAGAAATTGAAAACTATACGGTGACGAAACTATATTTTCGCCATATATATATATGGCGTAACACCAAATAATATATTTTATCCGGAAGATATGTCTCCAACATTCAGTTTAACCTGCGAAAGAAAAAAAAAAAACACCAACAGACAAAAATATAGATCTGTTGGGAATCTTTTGTTTAACGGCATCTGGAGCTATAAGAAGAAAAATCTCTGGTGGAAAAAATAACAAGAAAACTATAGACAATTGAGAAATTTCTTTTTTCCCTTCTTATCAACAAAAATATAAAAAGTAATCAATAGTATGAAACAAAATAGATTTTTTTCACTGTAAAGAGAGGTGAAAAGTTATTTTATGATAGATACCTTATATGTTATTTGAAAAAATGTACAAAAGTGAAATTGTCCTGGGATCAGGCGGACAGATTATGAAAAAGACATCTCCTGATTGTGTAAATAAAAGTTATTTATAACTCGCGCCATCTGTCGGAATGAATATAAACTAATCATTTATTTTTAATATATATTTTTAATAATTAAAAAATCAGCGCTTATTTTATATTTATTCCGACAGATGGCGCAAGTCATTAGTAGTAACCTTTAATTGTACGATCAGGGGAGATGTATTTTTCTTAATTTATAAGTTATTGTTTTAAGCTGCTTGAACCTTTCCAGAATAGTTGCAAGGTTTTCCTACTATGTACTAAGTGTCAACCTGCAACCAAAAACACATTATTAATGTATTGAATCATCCATTGATGAGCTCTACTTATCCCCGGCAGACACCATTAAGAGTCTAGAGCTTTACAAGCTTGATTCCTTAATATGATTGAGTGGAGATAAGAAAGAAGAAGAAGAAGCTGCTTAAACTATTTATATTTAAATAGCTCAGAAATTTTCAATCAAATATTATAAATATATTATGAATTAATTATGTAATAGAGGAAATGTACATAAATAGTTAGCGGCTGGTAAAAAATGAAAGAGATATTGCCTCGATGGCGAAAACTGCGACCTTTCACATCGTCTATTAATTATAAATACACTCATGGACAAACTTAAGGAAGCTGTACCTTTTAACATGTATATCGGGATTCAGACAATAACTCTGAAAGATACACTCATAGACAAAACTTAAGGAAGCTGTACCTTTTAGCATGTATATCGGGATTCAGACAATAACTCTGAAAGATACACTAATGGACAAACTTAAGGAAGTTGTACTTTTCAGCATGTATATAGGGATTCGGACAATAAGTCTGAAAGATACACTCAAGGACAAACTTACGGAAGTTGTACCTTTTAGCATTTATATCGGGATTCAGACAATAACTCATTTTATTATATAATTCATAACTCGATTTTACAGTGACCTCTATTGAAGACATAAGAGATAACCAAGTGTGAACAAAATTGACTGTCTCCTTTAAAAAAAAGACGACCGTCAAATCAAAAACTTTCCACTATCCTAAATATTTCTTAGATAGATAATATTTATTTATTTGGAAAATATATTATTATAAACCTATTTTTACTCCGTGTGTGTGTGTTATATAATATTTCCAAAGAGACAAAACCATTTTTAAAATGTCTAAAAATAGAAAACATAAAAATAACACACAATTTCATTATAAAATAAATACTTTGAACGAATTGTTTCCCTTCCTACAAAAACAAACTACAAATCTCAAAAGAAAAGTTAAAATAAATTGTTTTAAAAACCATAAGATATAAAATTTAATCCCCAGAATTTGGACATCCTAGGAGAGAGAATTTACAAAAAAAGAAAAAATTAAAAGCACTTTTATATATTTTATATAAAAAAGAAAAGTTGACAGATTCTATATATATATATATATA
Source organism: Cordylochernes scorpioides (assembly GCA_030710605.1). Taxonomy (NCBI): domain Eukaryota; kingdom Metazoa; phylum Arthropoda; class Arachnida; order Pseudoscorpiones; family Chernetidae; genus Cordylochernes; species Cordylochernes scorpioides. Next base: position 134,304,699 of record CP092864.1, on the reverse strand, counting down.
TGTGTTTATATGTTGTTTATTTTTATAAACACTTATACCACCGCTTCCTTTTCTTTAAAGTTGCTTTTATAAAGAAAGATTAAGAAATATTTACATATAGAAATAGTGAGTGTGAAATATATTATATTCCTGAAAAATACAGATTTCTATTCTGTAAACCTATTTTATATGTTTAGTATCGTGTTATTTCTAAAAATTCAACTAATATTTTTTATTTATATTGAAACAACTGTAAAAATGAAATATATTTTTATACAGTTTGACATATAGGTTAAATATATATTCTAAAATATTTTTAAAAATATATGATTTAAATGATTGAAAATTTAATATGATTTTTTTACGTTAAATATATAGTTTTTGTTATTGATTCTCTGATATATTTAAACTTTTATTCCTAAAAAAGCATATTAATAATTAAACATTTAATGACTATAATATATATATTTTTCGCGCGCGTATATACATATATATGCGTGTGAATATATGTAAATATGTACAGATTATAAATATTCTAGAGAAAGAAAAAAATTGATATTTTTCTGAATATAAAATTAGATATTTTAAACACTTTCATTTCTGAAACACATACATGTTGTTTCTTGACGCAAGCATGCCTTGTGGGGATATCGCGTCTTATTTGATAATAAATAGATAAACGCATTAATAAATAGATATTTAATAACTATAATAAATATATATTCGTATGTACAGATATAATAAATATTCTAGAAAAAAAAATATTTTTCTGAATATAAAATTGGCCATTTTAAATGAGTATCAAATATATATTCCTAAAAAAGAGATAATATGCTTATATAACATCTTGGCAGAGATCATTCCTCTAAATTCCATTGATTACAAATATATTTAATTAATATGGCTGTATTTTTGTGAAATAACACCCCTGGTATTTCTTATTTTATATATTTTATATTTATACCCTGAATATACGCACACTGCGCAATATTATAAAATCAGAAATTAATTGCTACTGCAGTATAATTTAACATATAATGATGCATTATATATATTCATATATATAAAATTACAATTTTAAAATATTTTGGTTTTATACTGTTGTGAGAAAAATATGATGTAATTCTCTACTTTCCTGTTTACCTATCTGGGAGAATCCTGTATGGGACGAGTGTCCTTAATAAAGGCTTTTTGTTGCTTTATACTGTTATAAACTAATAGAAAAAATAGAAGCTCCTATAGTGTGAGCAAAAGAAATGTTTTGCGACGTAACCATGATTATAATCCCAAGTTTGATACATACACTCATAGACAAAATTAAAGGAAGTTGTACCTTTCAGCATGTACATCGGGATTCAGACAATAACTCTGAAAGATATTACAGTGACCTTTATTGAAGATACACGAGATAACCAAAGTGTAAACAAATTTGCCTTTGTCTCCTAAAAAAAAAGAAATTTATAAATAAAAGTCGACCGACGATATCAAATACTTTCCATTTCTTAAGGTTGATCCATGAGTGTATTTTATTTATGCAGACTGGAAAGAACTCTATACATTATATGAATATGGTGAGCAACTTTTTCAATAAAATAATTTTTCTCGGTTTGAAATCTACTGACTAAAATATATTAGAGGTCTTAATCAGAAAATATATAATATAACAAAAATAATGAGTTTAAAGCCATCAAAACAATATTCGATGAAATTTCGATGATTTAAATTTTATTAAAATAAAAAAAAGAAGTCGCCTCTCTCTGTCCTCTTACTGTTCATCGACCATCTGAATATATATGAAAATATATTGCTATTAAACACAAGGTAATAAGACCAAATCCTAATAAATTAATAGTGAGTAACGTTTCGGTAAAAGCGTTGTTACAAACGTCACACTATTTATTTATTTGGATTTGGTCTTATTACCTTGTATTTATAATCTATAATCCAAATTGTGCCTTATTATATTGTTATTATTTAGTAATGGTAAAGATATTTAGGAGTAATTTTGCTTAATATATATCTCTAAATAAAATGCTGCAAACTTTCGACTAATTTCTCAGGCCAGAAAAAGAGTTAACGCTTGAAAGCTCTCCACATTTCAATAAAATATAAAATTTCCAATTATTCGCTATACTTTTATCACTAAATTCACAAGTAGACCTAGTATCATCTATGGATAGATAAATTTAACATTACTTCTAACCATATAGTATTTTAATTATCATAACTAAATTATATTATAATTATTCACTGTAATATTGGTAAACAATTCCTAGATAGATATTAATTTACTAGGCATTTCATTGAACATTAGACAAAAAGTGTCATCTATATATAAGAAAAAATATATATATAAAGAACGAATGTTTCTTATAAAACAAACTTCTACTGTTCTCACTGCGACGAAATATATTGAGAGGGCCTGGCTCATCAGTGGGGAGCCCCCCTCACCAACTTAATCCAACAAATGGCTTATATGTAATTACTAGCCGAATGACCCGGACAACGCCCGTGTTTTACCCGATTGAATGTTTTGATTACAATTATAAATTGGCGCCTTAAATAATTGCATATGTTAGTTAATAACTATAGCCTATGTGCTTTATCTGTCTATGTACTGTTGGCTTCCGTAGGCGTCTCTTACTGGGAAAAAGAAAGAGAGGATTCCATTTGGTTATTATCTACTATATGCATTTATTTAGGGAGCGACCCGCTCCAACACAATAGGTACAAAGACGAAATATAGAGTGGGGGGGGGGGGCAAAGGTGGCGTGACCGTAGCCAACCAATAGGAGAGCGCCATTCCAAAAAAAAAAAGCAAACGGTGACAGAGATGAAAACTGATGACTGATTGATTAGGAGATGAGGAATGACGCTCGTAACTGTATATAGAATATTATCCTGAAAGCTTATGTCTATATATTCTGCTTAAATACAATAACTAAGATTCCACAATTCAGTGTTACATATATAAGTAGAATCCTCCAATATACTATTAGAGCTCTAAAAGGTGATCTGGTAGATTATATTGGAGAAACCGCTGGGAGGGTTCTCCATTGATGAGCCAGGCCTACCGAATGTTTTTTAAGCGCAGTAAGGATAATAGATAGTTTATTTGGTTTTAAAAGAAACATTCGTGCCTCATGGTTTTAATTTTTGAATCCAATATGTTGAAACCAATATATTAGTATGTTAAAAGCATCTCCTGAGTGTGTATAAGTTTCAGTTACACAATTAGGATATGCCTTTCCTTTAATATTCAACCTGTTCCCAGTACAATTCACTTTTATACTATTTTGTTCATATATATATATATATATATTCGATAATAAAAGGCATATATTGGATTTTATAAAATATTTATTTTGCCAATATTTCGGCTGGCTGAACGCCAACCTTTATCGAGGCATTACATTTTTGTATACACAAACTCAGCGCCGCATAGTGTTATAATATCACAGTTGAAATCAATTAAAATACAGAGTAGGTGGGAGAAATTTGTGCATGAAAAAAATATTATAAAAAATACAATCAAAAATGTAAAATATCTTAAAATATAAAAGGAAAAAAGTTCTATCTTATATTTTAAAGAAATGTAAAAAGTACATAAAAATAATTAATTAATAACTCATAAAGAGATAAATGTAAAAATATATGTATATATTAAAACATTTGAAAATAAATTTAAAATGATTTAAACAATAAACTGTAAGAACCTTATAAAAAGTTTTTAAAAATGTGGGTATTTAAAAAATTCATTTCAAAATTTAGGAGATCGATTTATAAATAAGTAAAAAATATTTTATAAAAATGCATTAAAATGGAAGTTAAAGCAATTTAGGATGAATAAATGAGAAAATTAATTTAAAAATGGAAACTAAAAAGTTTAAATAATTGCATGTAAAATGTTATATATTTAATGTATCAATACTTTTGCGTTTTGAAGCGATAAATGTAAAAATAATTAAACACGTGGTATGTATTAATTACAGGTAATTACTAATGTGTGAAAATATAATTTAAGAAATCGCGGGTATTACAACAAAATATAAAGTGATATTAAAGCAAAAATAAAAAATAAAAAAGCAAAGTTATGAAATTTAAAAAACGGCACCTCTCCCTTTAAAAAGTACATAATAAATCAATTAAAAAATAAAAAATTAACTAATTGAAATTAAAATAATTAGACAAAAAAATTAAGAAGATCTAAATGGTGTGTAGATGTCTGGTAAATCAATTTTCCTATTTATGCTTTCTTTGTCTTCTACAGAGGCCCAGCTTTCTAAGAACAATCGGCAGTGTTTTTCTTTAATGTTCTGGTATAAAATGGCTGTATTTTCGAAATCCGGAGTGCGGTTGTTTTTTAGTGCATGATCAACAAGGAGAGATAGTGGGTTGTAATTCCTTAGTCCTGATTTGTGTTGATTTATACGATATCTATCTCTCTCCAAAAGATTAGATACACATTGCTCTTCAAAAATTAATGATATAGTGGAGAGAAATAGAATATTCAGTGAATTAAAAAACAACAATTACCCAAGCAAATTTATCGAAAAACATTTTTATAAACCAAAATCTCCACTTTTAAATAACACCCCTGTTCAATCAAAAAAGCTTTTCTGCTCCCTCCCCTACAGCTACGGCTCTGAACGCATCGCCAGAGTCCTAAAGAGATACAACATCACAACTACCTATCAATCATCTTTAAATTTAAAAAAGGCCCTACGCCATCCAGACACTAAGCAAACTAACAAAATGGAAAACAAAATCAACGTAATTTACAAAATACCTTGTACCAATTGCCTAGCTAATTATATAGGGGAAACCAGCAAAACACTCAAAGATCGTATAAATCAACACAAATCACGACTAAGGAATTACAACCCACTATCTCTCCTTGTTGATCATGCACTAAAAAACAACCACACTCCGGATTTCGAAAATACAGCCATTTTATACCAGAACATTAAAGAAAAACACTGCCGATTGTTCTTAGAAAGCTGGGCCTCTGTAGAAGACAAAGAAAGCATAAATAGGAAAATTGATTTACCAGACATCTACACACCATTTAGATCTTCTTAATTTTTTTGTCTAATTATTTTAATTTCAATTAGTTAATTTTTTATTTTTTAATTGATTTATTATGTACTTTTTAAAGGGAGAGGTGCCGTTTTTTAAATTTCATAACTTTGCTTTTTTATTTTTTATTTTTGCTTTAATATCACTTTATATTTTGTTGTAATACCCGCGATTTCTTAAATTATATTTTCACACATTAGTAATTACCTGTAATTAATACATACCACGTGTTTAATTATTTTTACATTTATCGCTTCAAAACGCAAAAGTATTGATACATTAAATATATAACATTTTACATGCAATTATTTAAACTTTTTAGTTTCCATTTTTAAATTAATTTTCTCATTTATTCATCCTAAATTGCTTTAACTTCCATTTTAATGCATTTTTATAAAATATTTTTTACTTATTTATAAATCGATCTCCTAAATTTTGAAATGAATTTTTTAAATACCCACATTTTTAAAAACTTTTTATAAGGTTCTTACAGTTTATTGTTTAAATCATTTTAAATTTATTTTCAAATGTTTTAATATATACATATATTTTTACATTTATCTCTTTATGAGTTATTAATTAATTATTTTTATGTACTTTTTACATTTTTTTAAAATATAAGATAGAACTTTTTTCCTTTTATATTTTAAGATATTTTACATTTTTGATTGCATTTTTTAATAATATCTTTTTCATGCACAAATTTCTCCCACCTACTCTGTATTTTAATTGATTTCAACTGTGATATTATAACACTATGCGGCGCTGAGTTTGTGTATACAAAAATGTAATGCCTCGATAAAGGTTGGCGTTCAGCCAGCCGAAATATTGGCAAAATAAATATTTTATAAAATCCAATATATGCCTTTTATTATCGAATGAATTAAGTATGGATTGCTCTATTTTCAAAACAATATATATATATATATATATATATATATATATATATATATATATATATATATATATTATATAATCTAAAAATATTATATAATCTAAAAACCTCAAATATTTCTATATTTTAAAAATATATATTTTATTTTATTCATTGAGATTTTTATTTTTGTTATCATCGTTTTTAAAAAGACTTTCAGTTTTAGTTGTATAATTTTGTTGTAAATATGCGTAGTTAACCAATCAATCCTTTTAAATCACTAATATAGGATTAAATTATAAATTCTATATAATGTGAAAACTAACAAATGTGTAATCTTTCCTCAAGTAATTGAAAATAAAAGCTACTTGACGGTAAATATTTATCATTTTTTTATCACGACTGCACCTCAACCCTTTATCTTATCGATCCTTTGTCTTATCAAGCCTAATCTAACAACAACACAAAATATTCATAACAATAAGTCGACAGGATTACCTGAATTTTCAACCTAATTGCTCTATTAATTATTCAAATTTCATAAAACTATTTTTACAAAATGTCTCGCAAACAAAGGAATGTAGAACACGCCATGACGCCATATCCAAATACTATAGAAATACCGAAATTTAATGGTCAAAATTTAAACATAATATCTTGGCTCAAATTCTTTAACAAAAAATGTTTACAGAAGCATCTTGATGAAGAATTTAAACAAAATAATATATCAAATTATCTCGAGGGTGAAGCATTCAATTATTATATAGAAGAGTTACAAGATATAGATAATTGGGGGGAAATTGAACAAAAATTAACATCATATTTCACAATTATAGATTCAAATTTATTCAGTAGGTTTCTAAATTTAAAATATATTGATAAAGATGATCTGGAACAATATTTTAAGGAAAAATCTGCTTTAGCCAAAAAACTAAACCTAGATAAAACACTTTTATTAGAGGCACTTACAGATGGAATGCCAGATCACCTAAAAAAATATCTAATAGCTGCAAGAGTACAAGAACCTTCAGAATGGTATAAAATCACAACCCAATCAAAATTATCAACAAATAAAGAAGAACCCCAACAACCCTCTACCAGTACAAGCACTCCAGTAAAAAAATTTAACTCCAATTCCTCCCTAGCTCATCAATACCAGCCTTTTCCCAGGACAACAGCAGCAACTCACCACCAGCAAGAACCCCACAAATCCATAAACCAGCCTCCATACCCCTGCAAGATATGTGCATCTCACCAGCTACCCAACCAGATCCATTTCCATAGAGACTGCCCACTTAAGAACAATACTCATCCGAAGCGCATCAACCCAGGTAGAACATTATTACTTTTCTCTGTATTTATTAACCAAATATCCTTACCCTGTGTACTTGACACTGCATAATCTATTTCCATTATACCTTTAAAATACTTAAACCATATTTATTATAAAATATTAGATAATTCCCCAAAAGAAAGAATTGGTCAGGTAGAAGGATTTACTTACCCATTATACAAAATATTAGTTAGGCTTAGCTTAGGTAAAATTACAAGGTATCAAGAAATGTTTGTTTGTGATAGTCCAATAGAATATCTTATTTTAGGTTTACGTACATTTTATTTATTTAAGTTACAAATAGATTTCTCAAAAAACCTTCTTTTCCAAAATTATAAATTCTTGTATTCTTTTAATCCAAAAACTGATAATCAGAAGTCATATGCCACTACCCTATGTATTCCAGACCCATACTATGTTAAAAATTCATCTCTTTTAAATATTAACCCATTGTGTAATTTCAATTCTTTTGATATGCCAACTACAAATGTTAAACTTATAGATCCTACTTCAAATCCCATTATTGATAATAACTCGTATCACAGTATGCGACAACCGGGCTCTATAACAAATTATAATTCTTATTTAGACCTTAGTAAAGTAGATATTAATCCAAATTTCTCTAATCAAACAATTTCAGATATATTGCATAAATATAAGAATGTTTTCTCTAAGCACAATTTTGATATAGGACACATAAAGACTAACCCAATTTGCATATCTCTTTTAGATAATATTCCCATAGCACAAAAGCCATATAGGACATCTTTTTACAATAATGCTGAAATACAAAAACAAATAACTGAATTATTAAAATATGATATTATTAGACCCTCATCTAGCCCCTATAGTTCTCCTGCATTATTAGTGAATAAAAAATCTGATACCCCAAATCACCCCACAAGACTCTGTATAGATTATAGGAAACTTAATCAAAAAACAGTTCCAGAACATACACCAATTCCACTTATAGAACAAATTATAGATAGGTTATCACAGTCAAAAATATACACTATTCTAGATGTTAAAAATGCATACTGGCATATACCCATAGATGAAAAAGATAGACATAAAACCTCCTTTGTAACACAATTAGGATGTTATGAATGGAACAGACTTCCATATGGTCTAAAAAATGCACCTTCACAATTTGAAAGGATTATGAAGTCAGTTTTCACTAAGCATAATATACACTATGCCTTAAATTATTTTGATGATGTTATTATACACTCTAAAACTTATGAAGAACACATTAAGCATTTAGATGACATATTAGGTATATTCGAACAAGAGGATATAAAGCTGAATCTCAATAAATGCAAATTTTTACAAAAAGAAATACAATTCTTAGGATACACTATTAACTCAGGAAAATATACACCAAATAACACAAATATTGAAGCAATTTTAAAATTAAATAGACCATATAATATTAAAACCTTACAGAGATTTTTAGGCACCATAAATATTTATAATAAATTTATTCCCCATTATGCGCAAATTAGGGCACCTTTGAATGAACTGTTGTTAAAAAATGCTCCTTGGTTATGGAGTGTGAAACATGAACAAGCCTTCCAAACACTTAAAAATTCACTCATATCACAACCTGTACTATATATTTATGACCCATCAAAACCATGTCATTTATTCACAGACGCGTCAAGTCTAGGAGTAGCAGGAGTTCTTAAACAACCGGATGAACAAGGCATTTTACACCCCATAGGTTACTTTTCAAGAAAACTTCACCCATATGAACAGAATTATACTGCCTCAGAAATTGAAACATTGGCCATCATTAATTCAGTACAAAGGTTTCATACATATCTACACAACATACATTTTACCTTGCACACAGATCACTTACCTTTAAAATGGATCAAAAATGTAAAAAACCCACAAGGTAGATTATTTAGATGGTCCTTAATCCTATCTCAATATAGCTTTGACATTAAACATATTAAAGGATTAAATAATATAGAAGCAGACATGCTGTCAAGAGCACCTGTCTCATTTTACCTAACATATAATGAGTTAAAAGAACACCAATCCACAGAACAAATTAGTAGTGCTAAAATTAAAATACAAAATGGCCTTTATATGATTAACAAGAAGGGTTTTAAAAGAGCTTATGTACCACAGACACTAAGACAGAAATTATTAAGCAAAGTACATACAAAGCATGGACATATTGGAACAACTCAAATGACTAAAATAATTTCTCCACACTATTATTGGCCACATTTGACTAGGGATATTGCTAATTACACCAAACATTGTGATACTTGCCAGTTTAACAAGTCTAGGGATAACAGAATTGTTTATGGACCACTACAACAGATGCCAATAGCTACACACCCAAATCACATTTTTTCTCTAGATACATTGGGCGGGTTACATAATTATGGGACAACAAGACACAGTATCCATATGATAGTAGATCACCATAGTAGATTCCTTTGGGCTTTTCCAACAAAATCTGTATCAACTGATTCCTATATAACTTGTTTAAGAAATTTATTCCAAATTAATAAACCTGAAATATTAATAACTGACAGAAATGCAGCTTTTCTTAGCAGAAAATTTAAACACTTTTTAGATAGAAATAATGTTAAGCATCTACTCACCAGTTCCCATCACCCAGAAACAAATGCAAAAGTAGAAAGACTAAATTCCACTATCATTAATAGGTTAAGATGTGAATATAATGCTAATTTAAAGATTCCTTGGACAAAATATATTCCTAAAATTACTGAAAGCTATAATGAAACAGTACATACCACAACAGGCTTTACACCTAAATTCTTATACTATGGAATACAACCACAGTATATAGAACATGACACAGAAACACATACACCAATAGAAAAGGCAAGAAAATTAGCCATTGAAAGAACCATAAAATCCTATGAACACAGCAAACAACTTTATGATATTAAACACCCAGAACCCATTTTTAAAGAAGGAGATCAGGTATTAGTAAAAACCTTTATTTATCCAAACACTGGTAAATTAACACAAAGATATATAGGCCCATTTACTATTTTAAAACAACTGTCTCCAGTCACATATGAAATTAATAAACCCAATATACCCCAAAGAAAACAAACAGAAATTATACACTCAAATAAGCTTAAATTATTTTATCCAGAAACAGATTTTTTACTTCACTACAGCACTAACATAGAAAATGACTTTATAGTAAACCAAAATTCTAACACAAAGTTAATAGATATTGATGATAAACCATGTTTTTTACAGGAAGGCCATATTTTGGACATGGACAATGAAGAACAAATATCAGCACCAATTCTTAAGCCTTCACAAATAACTTAATGTCACTCCATACATCTTTTAGCGTTTCATTACTCAACCATGTAAAAATAACATTTTCTACTGCTTTTGATATTTTGAAGTATACCTAGCATAATCTCATAATTACTCAAATTTTAAATACCTTTTTTGCTTCATATCCATTTTTCACATATACTTCTTATAATACTTCTTATATAAACTTTTATTATAATTATATAAATTATTTGTAAACAAACTTTCTTTTGTTTATTTTGAAAAAATGTGCGTATTGATTTTTATTGTTTCATTTTAATTATTTCTAAAGATTTATTGATTTCGTTTAATTATTTATTTTTATTTACCAATTTTATTTCAAAATTTTAATTTTTTATAATCTTTTCACAGGGGGGAAATATTATATAATCTAAAAATATTATATAATCTAAAAACCTCAAATATTTCTATATTTTAAAAATATATATTTTATTTTATTCATTGAGATTTTTATTTTTGTTATCATCGTTTTTAAAAAGACTTTCAGTTTTAGTTGTATAATTTTGTTGTAAATATGCGTAGTTAAACAATCAATCCTTTTAAATCACTAATATAGGATTAAATTATAAATTCTATATAATGTGAAAACTAACAAATGTGTAATCTTTCCTCAAGTAATTGAAAATAAAAGCTACTTGACGGTAAATATTTATCATTTTTTTTTATCACGACTGCACCTCAACCCTTTATCTTATCGATCCTTTGTCTTATCAAGCCTAATCTAACAACAACACAAAATATTCATAACATATATACACTAATGAACAAACTTACGGAAGTGAGATGTATTTGATGTCGCCAGTCGTCTGTGTTTTTAAGAAGAAAAGGAAGACGAAAGGAGTCAATTTTGTTCACACTTGGTTATTCCCAGAAAATCGATCAAAGCGCTGGATGACTGACTGTCCTTTAACTTGTGATCTATGTGATATCAGAATACACGACGAAATCATGCATATAATATTTGGTTGCTTTTGCTTAGTAAAATAGAGAAAATAATTCTTTGGTGACTTATCCTTGTCTCAATCCGATAGTCAACAAATATATACCTGGATGAATACAATGATGTTTGATCAAGGACTTTGGTTTATATAAATTCTACAAGCCCGCAGTCACCGTTCGGAGGAGATTAATAGAATCGCTGAATGTCGTGGTCCATTTGGATGAGGAAAGTGAAGAATAGAACGCGGCTGATTCCACACTCGTCTGTTCAGTGATACGTTAACCTATGTACGGTGTGGCCACTGGACATGTGTCGTACCTGGAGGCTGTTGTTGGGTTTTGTGCTGTCTGGACTATAGGAGCTCTATCTGTGCTTCCCTTCTTCCTGTGATGAATCTGTATAAGACCAGTGGTTTTAATAAAGCTGTGTGTTACTTCAAAAAAGGTAATTTTGTATCAAATATCTTTCAGATTTATTGTCTGAATCCCGATATACATGATAAAAGGTATAACATTCTTAAGTTTTGTCTATGAATATATTTCAATGTTATCAATTTTTTGTTTGGGAATAAATAATTCTATTATTAGTATAGTTTCGAATTGATAACATTTTATATATTTGAATATGAATTTTAAAAATGAATATTTACCTATATTGAATAATAGATTACTTTAATATTCTATTTATTAGGTATTTTCTTAGTATATCTGTTTACATGTTTTTATTTCGTTTGTCTTTTTTTTTCAATTTCCTGAAAACAAATCTTCAAATATTTTTACATCAGTTTATTAAAATGTACTTTCATATTTATGAACCTTTTTTCCTTCATAAGAATTCTACAAACAGTTTCTCATAGAAAATTAAGGTAAAAAATAAATTAAATATTTATGTCTTCATGCTTCACTAAACAATTTGATTAATAATTAACAAATAACTAATTACTCTTGCTAATTATCTTGGGGAGAGAATCTCTCGTAAAATTAATTGAAATTTTAAGGGAGAAAACTATTTTATATAATATTTAATTATTTATTTTAAAATTTTGTTTTGACCTGTGAATAAATATACCGATATTTCACAGCTCTGTGATCAAAGAGGAATAAAACATTTTTTAATAATTTGACCAATTTTCTTCCTCTTATTTATTCAATCATTTATTTCTGTTGGTTGTTTTTCTAATTGCAATTTGTAAAAAGGAACCTTTTTTAATATTAAAAATTTGGATTGAATAAAATATATTTGTGTTGACACATTAGTAAATATGTAATTTAATTTAATACTTGAACGAAAGTTTATTATAACGAGTTATTTCTTTGTTTCATTAAAAATATATTATTTTCATTTATCTATTCAATTTGTGCAGAGTATTAGAGTTATCAAATATGTAAATAAAACAAATAATATAAAAAGATAAATGTTATGTAAAATTCTATTTATCGGAGTTAATATAGTTATATAAATTTTTATATAAAAGCAAAGAAATGGATATTCACGAATTTTAAAATGTTTTAAGACATAACACAACGCCATCTATCGTAAAATATGAAAATCTATAGAGCGCCAATAGTGACTTTTATTGTATTAGTATGAGAATATCCGAAACACAATATTTACTTGTATAAAATATGAAATATTATCAGTTCTCAAGTAATAAAATAATTGAATATATATATTTCCATCTACATTAATTGAAAAACCCAAGTACAACTTCCTTAAGTTTTGCTCATGAGTGTATATTTCAGAGTTATTGTTTGAATCCCGATATACATGCGGAAAGGTACAACTTCCTTAAGTTTTGTCCTTGAGTTTACATTTCAGAGTTATTATCTGAATCCCGATATACATGCTGAAAGGTATAACTTCCTTAAGTTTTGTCCATGAGTGTATCTTTCAGAGTTATTGTCTGAATCCCGATATACATGCTGAAAGGTACAACTTCCTTAAGTTTTGTCCATGAGTGTTTCTTTCAGAGTTATTGTCTGAATCCCGATATACATTCTGAAAGGTACAACTTCCTTAAGGTTTGTCCATGAGTTTATATATCGCTAGTATTGATATCGCCAGTCGCGTCTGTTTTATTCCCTTTTTTTAAGAAGATAGAGTCAAATTATACAAGTAAATATTGTGTTTCGGATATTCTCATACTAATACAATAAAGGACACTAATTGGCGCTCTATAGATTTTCATATTTTACGATAGATGGCGCTGTGTTATGTCTTAGAACATTTTAAAATTCGTGAATATCCATTTCTTTGCTTTTATATAAGAATTTATATAACTATATTAACTCCGATAAATAGAATTTTACATAACATTTATCCTTTTATTTAATTTGTTTTAAATTACATATCGCCAGTATTGATATCACCAGTCGCGTCTGTTTTTTTTTTCTTATTTTTTTAAAGAAGATAGAGTCAAATTTGTTCAGACTTGGTTATCTCGTGTGTCTTCAATAGAGGTCACTGTGTATCAAATAATAACAATAAGAGTAAGGTTTTATTACTGTATAAATGATTTTACTGTAGAAACCTTTCTTATTCAGTTGATTTAAATTATTCAATAGCTTCATTATAGCCATATATAAATATTGACTTAGATAATTGCTATACTGGTGAATTGGAAGCTTGGAGAAAGCATATTAAGGATATTTTAACATGAGAGTTTATCCAAAACTATTTGTTCGAGCAGAACCAACATACCTGGTAGGATTGTCTCTTAAATAGACAACAAAACTGTTATAACTTAATATGTGAAAATAAATTTTATAAAAACTTCAATAATTCCACAAAAGGAAGATGGTTAAAAAAGCTTACAAGATATGATAATGGATTTTCAACATGAACTAGTGTAAGTGATGAAAGTGAGCGGAGAATAAAATACTCTAGCTTCGTATTTTTCTATCAACAATAGTAAAATACAAATTAAACTGAAATCAAAGAAAATTTAACATTTTTTTTTTCTTTTAAATCTAATCATGATGAATTAGTGTGTCGTCTTTTACTAGTAATTTTTACTGTTTATTACGCGTATGATTCTTTCAAATAAATCATTTTTCTACTGGACTTACTGCAATGACACCACTGATGAGCCAGGCAATTTTATTATTTCTATCATTGCAGTAAGAGCAGTAGAAAAAAAAATATTCTGGAATTCCGGAATATTTATTCCGACAGATGGCGCAAGCCATCAGCTACTTTTAATTACACCATAAAAAGATGACTTTCTATTAATTATACATATTTTCTTTACGCACAAATGTGAAAATTTGATAATGCAATAGATGTTTTCAAAATGTATAGTGTAGGAAATATTATAAATAATATTTATATTAATTTATTATAAAAAAAAAAAACAGTTCAATCAGTTGGACCCAGGCTGTAATTCTCATAGTTCGTCTGTGAATAAAAGGAAATTCCTGCCATCTACCGGCCAACATAAATATTAATGCAATGTTGTCAAGCGAGTTATAATGTATTTGTGTAGCGTGGGCGAGGACATTACTGTTTAAAATTAAATATTAATCTTAAGAAACATCTTACATTATCTAAGAATGTAGTTGGTGGAATTTGACCATGGACCTCTTGATCATTATATATATGCTATATTTGCACTGATGGTTTTTTATGTATATTAGATTTTATATTCATATAATTTATTTGTGTCTAAAATATTTTGTTATGAGTATATACAGGGTGATCCAAAAGTCCCGCACAACTTTAAAAATTAATAACTCCGCGAATATTTGCGCTAGAGCAATGCGGTAAACACCATTGTGTTGAGGATGCAATGGGATTTTTTATGGCAAATAATGAAAAATCCGAAATTGATTTTAGTTACAACTTTATTCGCTAGATGGCGCCCTACCAGAATCAGCGATTAAGCGGCCAAATTGTTTGATAAATTGTAAAATATAACTGAACGACACGTATTTTTACTTTTTGAATACCAGGAAAGAACCCTAATAATATCAAATGATAAATTAATAAAACACCATTTCGCCAAAAGTTAGAAGAAATGGTTAACGATTTTTTAATACAATCTGAGATATGTAAAATAGGTATATGCAAATTAAAACATGTAGCAAAAAAAAAAAAAAAAAACCTGATATTTTAGATGCGGTTTGCTGGAATTCTCTCAGATATTTATATTTCGAAAATAATAATTTTCTATTTTTTTAAATTCAACTCTCTCTCAGTATCGATTATATTTATTTTAATTCATTTGAAACATATTTATCTATCTCTGATTATTTATTTTACTCTGGAATGCCGTTTTTGTTTTTGTCGTGTCCAATAAAGAGCCTCAGATTCTTTTCGTTTGGCCAACAAAAAATGTCCAATTTATATACACATATATTCTTAAATAATGAGACTTTAAAGAATGCAAATAATCTTCATCTATTTACATACACAACACATCTCCCCCCTTAATAATACTCCAGTCGGTCTAGGGGTTTCCTGGCTCTCTGAGGTCTAGAACTGCGGACGGGCACTTGCACAGCGGCAGCCTCCGGTTTAGGAGTGCAAGAGGACACGTGCACAGCAACAGGCCCTGGTATAGGAGTGCAAGAGGGTACGTGCACAGAAGCAGTCTCCTCTTTGTTTCCTGATGTAACCTCTGGAACCTCCTCTTCACTTTATTTCTGACTTTCACCTACAGGCTTCTCTCCTGATGTTCGAGGAAGTATCAAATTTCTTGTCTCCACTTGTTTATTTCTCACAGGTCGCAATTGATTGATATGCCTCTTATACACGACGCCCTCGCAACTTATAAGGTAGTGACGGTAGCCCAATAATTCCAAAATGGTACCTTTTTACCGTTTAGGTCCAGTTGCATAGTTGCAGAAATAAACCTCGCAACCTGTAGTAAACTGCTCCTACCTTTTTACGGCCTCATGAAATAACTCTCGCGGATTTCCCATCTTGGTATTAAATTCGAGAATCTTGATCTTAAACTTCTCTTCATTAGCAGTTCCGCCGGGGAATTCCTTTATTACAGTTTGGGGGAATGCTCTATGAGCAAATAGGAAACTTTGTAGATTCGGCTCTAAATCATCCTTCCCATTATTCTTTCTCAAAATGTTTTTAAACTCTCTTACATATCTCTCAGCTAAACCATTTGTACTAGGATTATACGGACTGGTCTTAGTGTGCCGTATAGCATTCATTTTGGTAAATTGCTCGAATTCACCGGAGACAAACTGTCTTCCGTTATCTGTAGCAAAAAAATTAGGGCAATCCAATTCTGGCGAGAATTTCTCTAAGATGACTTATAATCGTTTTTCTGGTAATATCTTTGATGATAAAATTTTCTATACACTTTGAGTATGCGTCCACGAGAACCAAAAACATTCTTCCCATGAACGGACCCGCTAGATCAAGATGAAGTCGATGCCACGGTTAGTGAGCCAGACTATGAGCCTAGAGTGGATAATTCATTCTGTTATTTTACAAAGTATGCTGGTAAGAGCAATTGGCCGATAGTTCTTGCATTCCTTAGCATCTTTGTTTGGTTTCAGTATTGGCACTATAATTGATATCTTCCAATTCTTTGGTAGTTTACCAGTTTGCCATGAAATGTTCAGTATTCGTAGGAGTTGATTTTTAGCTTCGTCTCCAAAGTGTTTAATCATTTGACCAAAGATTAGAGCATCTCCAGGTGACATCTTGGATTTAACTTTCCTATTGATGAATTTAGCTCATTCAGTGTGAAGTCTCTAGAGTAAATATCTTGTTGATGGTAATTTCTTGCTTGTTTAACTAACTTGTTTATATTATTTTTTAGAGTCCTGCCTTCATTCCTATAGCTGAGTCTGGAAGTGCTTGAAAGATATTCAGCAATTATGTCAGACATCTGTTTGTTCGTTCTCGCTGTTCATATCGGTTAGAGTATTGGAGGATTAGTGTTGGTTTTGATTGTTTTATAACACTAATTATATTCCAGTGATGGCTTTCCTTTTTTGGATCCATTTTTTCGCAGAATTCTGCCCATTTTTCTTGTTTGAATATCCAAATTTCTTGTTCTATTTTGTGACTAATTTCAATGAGTTCCTTTATGATTTCTTCTGTTTTATTTGTTTTAAGAAGTTCATTTTCATTGTCTCTTTCTGCAATCATTGCCTCGATATTGTGGTCCTTCCAGTAAAGTATTCACAGGTCTTTACGTCTACCTCTAGGTATCGATACTTTTGCAGCTTTGGATATGTTCAAAGAGAATTTTTCCAATTTTTTGTCAATCGTTCTGTGATTTAATTCTTCGTTGCACAGTTCTTCAAGCTTTTCTGTATTTTTTTTCCCAGTGTTCTTCTATTCTGTTGGAAATTCTCAATTTTGAATTTTAGGGTTGTTAAAATTGGTCTGTGGTCACTGATTGCACTTTTCAGAATTTTCCATTGTGTTGTGGGTGCGATGTTGTAATTTATCGCTGTGATGTCTATTGCGGATTCTGTGCCTGTGGACTTGGATAGATAGGTGTTCTTTTCGTTATTTAACGGCGTAAGGTCGAGGTCGGTTAGCATGTCCTCAACCTGCTGACCTTTGTTA
Organism: Cordylochernes scorpioides; assembly: GCA_030710605.1. Classification (NCBI taxonomy): domain Eukaryota; kingdom Metazoa; phylum Arthropoda; class Arachnida; order Pseudoscorpiones; family Chernetidae; genus Cordylochernes; species Cordylochernes scorpioides. The sequence continues at coordinate 134,286,606 of CP092864.1, read as the reverse complement.
TCCTGGACAGGTGATCCCCAAATTGGTCTTTCGGCGTTAAAATCACCAAGTATGATTGCGATATCCGAAGACGCTTCACTTAATGTCTCTATCAGGCCTGTATTGATGCTAATATTATCGTGGTGATAAACATTTATGATTGGAATTGTTTTACCTGTAGGATAGATTTCCATTGCCTGAGCTTCTGTCGTGCCTTCTCTAGGCTTACTCTGATTATAGGCGATTTCCTTGAATTTAATTTCTAGAGTTATAATCAAAACGGCAAATCCTCCTTCGAATTTTCCCGGTCTGTCCATTCGTAGTGTTGTATAATCTTTGATATTGAATCTCAGATTCTGATTCAATTTTGTCTCCTGAGGACAATTAATATGTACATTGTTGTCACAGAGAAGACAAGTCAGCTCTTTAATTTCCTCTGGGTACCATTTATATTGAGTTGTAGTAGATTGAATTGTGTCATCGTAGTAGATTTCTCATCATGAGCTCGAGCTGCAGCTCCTGACGCGGCGGTTACCCCGGACGCGGTAGCATTACTGGAGATATCAGTTTTGCTCTTCATTTGAAAATGGGTGCCGTTGCAACGTTAGTCATCTTGAAAACGAACCAGAATTTGGTCAAATATTCCTAGGGTTCAGGCGGGACCGCAAGGAGGTGTGGTCGAACTTCTCCCCTTCCACTTGGAATGCCGTCACTACAGGATAAAGCACTCTTGGTGAATTTTTTTAATTGTGATTCAGAATCTGCCACTGAAGCTTTACGAGCGTTTCGTTCCTTTAAAGATATTCGATGCGGTAAAGAACCAATGAGTTGCTACTCTCTAAAGCGATTGATTAAAGGTTTTGAGGAAACTGGATCTCTGGAAGCAAAACCTCGGAGTGGAAGACCATCGACATGCAAGTCAGTGGCTTTTACGGTTTTGCAGAATGCTGAAGCTATTGAAACGTTATCCCCGTATGGAGAAGTAAGTGCTAGACAAGTTTCTCGACAAACGGAATTTCGTATGGAACAGTTTGGAGAGAACACACATTTATAATTTTTCTATAAAAATATCCTAACAAAATTCAAAGTTTTCACAAGTTGAAAGTCAGCGATTTTGAGAAGCGTCAAGAATTCGCTGCATGGGTTTTCCGGCAAATTGAAATTGATGAAAACTGGCTGTCAAATGTTCTAAGAACAGATGATGCTCACTTTTATCTAAAGGGAGAATTTAACATTCAAAACTGCCTCATTTTGGCAACAGAAAACCCTAGGATTTTTACAGAAATACCACTTCATCAGCACAGAGTTACAGTTTTGTATGGGTTCACTTCTTCTTTTATTATTGGGCCATTTTTCTTTGAAAAAATCAATGGAAGAACTTTTAAAACCGTTTTCGTAACTGTTGGTGAACGTTATGTTCAACTTTTGAGAGAAAAGGTTATTCCCATATTGCAGGACAGACAAGCACTAAGCGAAATAACATTCATGCAAGATGGAGGACCTCCTCATATCTCCCGCGGTGCCAAACAATTGCTGAAGGATACGTTCGGTGGAATTCGTTGATAAGTCGCCACTTTATATACCAGTGGCCTCCAATATCGCCAACACTTGACGCCTTACAATTTCGGTTATGATAGTACATTAAGTCGCGTTTTTATCGATGCCGGCCTACCACATTGGCCATTTTGAAGGCTTCTATCAGATGGCACGTTTTATAAATTTCAACTATTTAATTGTGACCATTCTGTCATCTATCGTCTGCAGGCGGTGTTTGAGAATGAAGAGCGCCACATTGAGCAAGGATTGTGACCTAATACAAGAGAGAAGGCAGTTACCTCGTGTGTTATATTTTGCAGCTCTTTGTTTTGGGTTATGGAATAATAAATTCTGTCCTCATATCTTGACTCATTTTTTTCTGTGATCAGTAATTTTTTGTTTGTCATTTGCCCACATCTTATACTATGTCGTGCAGGCCAAAGTGTTATAACTTCTCGAATAACACTGGTATACACAATTTTACCCCTTATGTTTAGTTTATCGCTTTTCGCTCATTAGAAGAAATAGCATAAGGAATAATCTCTCTATCCCCCCAACTTTAGATATTTTGCGCAAAAAATAATACAAAATAATTTTACTACCACGTTTTTCAACGCAAAAGGTCGATTTAAAAATGATTTTTTTTTGAGGGGATATATTTTCTAAATTATGTACAGTATAATAAAAAATGATAACATTTGACAAACCCATAGGATATTTGGAATAAAGTACGACAAATATATTTTGTCACTTCCCTCTATATTTCATTTTTGGATCATGACAAATATCCAGTTAAATAATCAAGTGTCGACAATTAGTCAAGAAACTATACATTCCTTATAGCACGAAATCCTATTAGTAGTGCCATCATAATTTTTGGTACTATATTAACATTTCAAAAATCGTGTATTGATATCAGTAGTTATTTTCAAACATTCTATTTATTTCACAAAACTCCATCTAAAATATAAATATTTTTGATACATGTTTTAATTTGCATATACATATTTTACATATCTCAGATTGTATTTAAAAATCGTCAAACAATTCTTCTAACTTTTGGCGAAATGGCGTTTTATTAATTTATCATTTGATATTATTAGGGTTCTTTCCTGGTATTCAAAATGGAAAAATACGTGTCGTTCAATTATATTTTTCAATTTATCAAACAATTTGGCCGCTGAATCTCTGATTCTGGTAGAGCGCCATCTAGCGAATAAAGTTGTAACTAAAATAAATTTCGAAATTTTCATTATTTGCCATAAAAAATCCCATTGCATCCTGAACACAATGGTGTTTACCGCATTGCTCTAGCGCAAATATTCGCGGAGTTATTAATTTTTAAAGTTGTGCGGGACTTTTGGATCACCCTGTATATTTTTTCTTTTTTTGCTACATGTTTTAATTTGCATATACCTATTTTACATATCTCAGATTGTATTTAAAAATCGTTAACCATTTCTTCTAACTTTTGGCGAAATGGTGTTTTATTAATTTATCATTTGATATTATTAGGGTTCTTTCCTGGTATTCAAAAAAAAAAAAAACGTGTCGATCAGTTATATTTTTCAATTTATCAAACAATTTAGCCGCTTAATACCAGATTCTGGTAGAGCGCCATCTAGCGACTAAAATTTTAACTAAAATCAATTTCGAATTTTTCATTATTTGCCATAAAAAATCCCATTGCATCCTGAACACAATGGTGTTTACCGCATTGCTCTAGCGCAAATATTCGCGGAGTTATTAATTTTTAAAATTGTGCGAGACTTTTGGATCACCCTGTATATAAGAAAATAATATTATCTGTTTATTGTGTTCTTTTTCACGATTTTTGAAGAATTATTCTAAGACAGGGGTGGCGAACCTTTTTATATTAGAAGGCCAATTTTCATTTTAACCATTTTTGAGAAGGCCGCATCCATATATATGTGTACGATTTAATTAAAGGGATTTATATACAAAATTAAAATACATAATTTTCTTTGTAATTAAATAGTTTATTTTCTCAAAATTATATACAATTAATAAATTCCAAAAAGATTGACATTTAATTTTACAATCCAGAAAATATAATGGGATTTCTGTGGTTGTTTATTGGATGACAAAAAAGAAATATTCGGTTCAATTGACGTGGTACGTAATTTAAGCTGATCTTCCAAATGAACATCACTTATTTGACTTCTTAGGCGGGTTTTAATTTGAGTCATGTATGAAAATGTTGCCTCGCAGCAATATGTACTTCCAAAACATGAAAGAATTCTTCGTGCGTGTTGTCTTAGACGAGGATAAATAACTGCAGTCTTCCATATTTCAATAGGATCTTTTTTTTAATCGAATTGTGATTTAAAGATATTATCTTCTCCTATCTCAAATAATTCCATTTGATATTCTTTGGGCGCTACGTCGATATCAACAAGGTGTGGTTCGTAAGTTAATTTAAGTGCGAGAACATGTTTTTCAAAATCTGAGAACCTTTTATTAAATTCTTCAATTAATATATCCAGAACAGAAACATACCCATCCAAATTTTGATGGAGAATAATTTTGTTCCATCATAATTTCCGATAACTGTGGGAAATGTTCTTTAGAAATTTCTAATCTACCTAGCAAAGATTTAAAGAATAAAAGTTTTTTCGAAAAGCTTGAATTTTTTGCCACATATCGTATATATATTTAGTTTTTCCCTGCAAGTTTAAATTCAATTCATTTTGCTTCATTGTCGTGTCACATAAAAAGGCAGCATTTCTACAAAATTCTTTATCTGATAAATCGTAATATTTATTTTGTTCTTCAAAAAATGTAATTATTTGTTGACGCAGGGTGAATAATTTTAGCAAAACTTGTCCTCTTGATAACTAACGTATTTTGCTATGATATGGTAAGTCTCCATTGAATGTGTCATTATCTGACATTATTATATCTCGAAATTGACAATGACGCATTGAATTTGATCGAATAAAATATACAATACCAATAATATTTTCTAAAGTATCGTTCAAACTAGCCGACTTAGCACATAGGTTTTGTTGGTGCAAAATACAATGAAAAGAAATCAAGTTTTCTAAATTAGCAATCTCGCTTTCCAGCCATGGCTGGTGCACCATCGGTACACACACTTACTAAATTATTTATATTTAACCCTGCTTCGCAAATTTTATTTTGAAGTTCTCCAAGATGTCTATTCCTCGTGTCCTGCCTGAAAGTGTTCCTAATGCAAGAAACTCTTCAAAACATCGAAAATCCTCAGTAATAGCTCGAATAAAATATAGAACCTGTGCTGAATCGGTATTGTCTGTGGATTCATCCAATGCTATGGAGAAATATATATTTTCTTCTTTAATAATCTTGTGTGTGCAGAACTGTTGTTTTATATTTGTAGCTAATTCGTGTTGTCGTTCGGTGATGGTTCCTCTTGAAAGAGGTAATTGTTTGTATTTATCTACTTTTTCTGGATGTAAGCATTTGACCACTTCCACAATACATTCTTTTATCCTTTCAACGTCGCTAAATGGTTTTCCCCGTTTTCCAAGAATGTACGCTACTTTGTATGTTGCTTCCGTGGCATTATTATTTTGTTGAAAGAACTTATTGAAAGTTTGTTGCCGGTGAAGCTTTTAATTTTTAAGTTGTTGTAATATAGTTTTACGTGCTTCTCCTTCAATAATTGCATATTTATGACTCGAATGAGTCATATAATGTTGTTTAGCATTATACTTTTCAATTGTAGTTATAACTGAACTACATAAAAAACAAACCATTTTATCTTTGGAACTAATTAAGAAGTATTGCAATTCCCACTCTTCATTAAATAATCGATTCTCGTCCTTAAGAGTCCTTTTTGTTTTAAGACATGATTCTAAAATTAAAAGATAAATAAAAATTTATACATAAAAAATACCATGCCGCACATAAAATTGTATTTTGAAAATACGTGAGAAATGGACTGAAATCAAAATCCACATTTTTTTACATAAGTTTACTTTCAAAGAAAATTAATTATATTAATAATTGTTCAACTGAAAAAAATTTAAATTATGCAATGATTATTAAAATTTAAAATTAATTTACCCGTATTTTACTACAATACAATAGAAAACCTTGTTCGATGTTTGTAATATGTATTATCTTATAACTTACCTCATTCAAAAAATAAACAACCATTTAGTAAAGTTGATACAGTTACACACCGGCAATTACGTTGCCTCGACGTTACTTGGATGTTACGTTTACTTTTAGTACTAGTGTTGACCGCAAATCGGCGCTACCGATATAGTGGTATAGTTAGGAACTTCATTTTTAGCACGACACATGAATTACTCTTAGAAATTTACATACTTACATTTACTATATTATATATATTATATAATATATGACATTCGTATTAGATATTTTCAATAAAATAATGAAAGTAATTGAAAACTGCGAAACAAAAATTATAATTTTGAATTTATGAAAAGGCCACAACTTGGGCAAGAAAAGGCCGCACGTTCGCCACCCCTGTTCTAAGAGATCGTCTGCTAAAAAAAAAAATATATATATGATAATTTGAAAAATATATAGATTATTAATGGATGAGTTTTTAAATATAGAAAAGACATTATAATATAAAATATATTATGTACTACTATTTGATATTAGCTTCAATTTATTTGAGTTCTGTTAACCAGAAATAAAATATACTTTGTAGATACAGTCATGGACAAAACTTAAGATAGATTTACATTTTATCATGTATATCGAGATTCAGTCAATAACTCTGAAATATATTGCAGTGACCTTTATTGAAGACACACGAGATAACCAAGTTTGAACAAAATTGTCTCTGTCTCTTTCAAAAGAATAGACCACCGTTGATATCAAAAGCTTTCTACTTCCTTAAGTTTTGTTCATGAGTGTAAATCGTATTTTATAAAAGTCATTTATACTTATAACCTATAATATATATTCAAATAGATTTATTAATATGGAATGAATATATTGTCGCGTAGAAAATAAATTAAAGAGGAGAAGTCGATGTTAAAATTAAATAGTTTTATTCTTAGTAAGAGAGTCTCGATCCACTCAGCCGAAGCGATTGAATAAATAGCTCAGTACATACAACAAGTATGTAAAACAGCCTGCTTTGCATAAAACAAAAATAAAAGAAACGAGATATAGGAGGAAATATTTACATATATAACAGTAAATGCCGCAATATTAGAAAATAATTGGTTTCATAGTGTTTGTAGTTTTATTAAGATATAGCTTTATAAAACTATACCTCTTTGAATTCATTAAAAACATTCTTTTACTACAATAAGGATATTCCTCATTTTCTTAGTCTGTTTATTTTTTGTTACTACCTTCGAAAGGCTAATAAGTCTGAAAACTTGAGAATTAATAAAAACTGAAGAAGAAACTTATCTCTGGGATCTTCGGTTTATATATTTATAATTTTATAATATATTTCAATAACTAATTTTGTTGTTTACCGACGGCAAATTTCATAATATATCGGTGTTTTAGGTAGTCAAAACATAATAAAAATACAACTTGCACCACGCTGATGAGGGCCAACAGCCCTGCGTGCGTGGTTAGCTTTTCTTCATTAACCAAGAATGGGTATTTGGTCAATTATGGAATTAAAAGAGAAATTGAAACAATTTATAGTTTATAAATATTAATAGTATTTAGATAAGTTAAGTTACATTTTAGAAATGTATTGAAATAATCTTAATGGAGTATTTTTGTTTTTAGAGAATTATTCTATATATGTTTTACCAAAAAAACTTATCACTAAATATTACAATAATATTTATTCGCCTTTATATATAAAATAAAAGAAATACGTTGGTAGCTTTTCTAGATTAATCAAGAATTGGTATCTGGCCAATTCTGTAAAAATTTTAAAAATCAACGATTAGTTGATATTTATTCCGACAGATGGCGCAAGCCATCAGCAAACTCTTCAGGAGATGCCTTTTTCTTAATTGTCAGATTTGGTTTTCTTGAAAATAGAGAGTGGCCGAAACGTTGTAATTGAGCAATTTAAAAAGTTGCAATTGATGAATAATTATATTTAAGTTTGTTTTATCTACGAGTGTATGTACAGAAAGTAGCAAAAATGTCCTTAATAAAATCAAAAAGGTATTTTCATTTCCATATATATCAAGCTGATAAATTCTTGAAATAACATTTTTAATATTATCCCTAGTACACGTGGTACAGGCCATAATAATCATGATGGGTAGAGTTGGCTACTGCTTTTACTGTAAGTGCACCACATGTCTGCACATATGAAAGGCAGTTAGATTTTGCACTTACAAATGTTCCAGAGCCTCGTTTTGGTTACTTGAAATCGCTGATGGGGTTGGACTTTTGCAAGAATCGGAAGTCATTGGAGCATTTTTTTAAATCGAAAAAAAAAGTGCCCAATGCAGGATTCGATCCCGGGTCGTAGCGTATTTATTATAAGCATCAAATCAGACGCGATATCTCCACAAGGGATGCTTACGTCAAGTAACAACACTGAATTGAGAAAACTATATTACATAAACAATTGGTGAATTACAAGGTTTGAGTAGAAGTTTAAAGAAGAAAAGGACATTAGAACCATGATTGATTTTACATCTTACCTAGGAATAACCAATGAAATAAATACAAATATTTATGCTGATAGCAAATTAAACTGAAAATCAAAAGTAAATAGGTTATAACTTTGAATACACCAAGAAGTCAAAACAATTATTTACCATTTATTAACTGAATATTAATGATCTCAATAAAATATTGTAAAATATTCCTAATGTCCTCAAATCTTATGTCCATAGTTCCATTCAATAACTTAAGGAAGTTGTATCTTTTAGTATGTATATCGGGATTCAGACAATAACTCTGAAATATACACTCATGGACCAAACTTAAGGAAGTTGTACCTTTTACCATGCATATCGGGATTCAGAGAATAACTCTGAAAGATACACTCATGGACAAAACTTAAGGAAGTTGTACCTTTTAGTATGTATTTCGGGATTCAGACAATAACTCTGAAAGATATTACACTGTCCGTTATTTTAATTTATTGAAGACACACAAGATAACCTAGTGTGATAAAAAAAATGCATCTGTTTCCTTAAAAAAAAAACAGAAGACGGGTTACATCAAAGACTTTTTACTTCCTTAAATGTAAATATAATTATTGCTGCTAAAATATTTTCAATTAGCTAGTTCCTATATAATTAGGAATAATCCCTATAACCCGTTATGATTTTAATTGAAAATTAATTAAATGGAAACATAACAAAAGACCAATAGAGAGATATATATACCAATAAGGGCGATAAAACATCTGCAGCGTTTCTGATGAATTTGTGATAATAGGTAATTAATCCCATATACTATCGTAACTGGGTTATATTTAGTGGTTCTGGAGCATCCAAAACAGCCCTTATCTTATCATTTGTTTTTTGCAAACCCATTTTATCGATCACATGACCGCAATATTCAAGACTTTCTTGAAAAAAAATGCATTTTTCTCTGTTAGTCTTGAGGCCATATTTATTTAATCTATCTAAGACAGCCTCCAAATTTCTAAGATGATCAGCCTTAGACTCTCCGGTAATTAGTATATCATCCAGATAGACAAGTGTTCCTGGTATGCCGGACAATATTTGTTCAATTATTCTTTGCCATATTGCTGGTGCAGAAGCAATGCCGAAAGGAAGTCTATTATCATATCATTAGCAACAAAAGCAAAACTTAAACATTTCACGAAAATTTCAAATTCTTGATCTGGCGTGAAAACTGGAAACGGAACAATATTTGCCATAAATTAACTTACTTTTTATCCACGTCGCCAGCTGTGGTGTATTTAGGTTAAAAATCACTCATTTAGTCACCAACTAATAATTTTATATGTCATAATGGCAACAGCTACCTTTTATAATAATATACAAGAACTAGCCGAGTGACCCGGGCAACGCCCAGGGTTTACCCAAAGGGCCTGCAGACACTTTAAAAGTATAGATATATATAGATATAAATAGCCGAGTGACCCGGGCAACGACCCAGGTTTACCAGAAGGACCCGCAGGTGAGAAACTATAGAAGAAAAATTTTAACAAATCAGAAAATGAAAGTGCAAACAACAGAACTACACTACTTTAAGGACATGAGAGCACATGCACAGTATCACCACACGTGTACCATTTTCAAAGACCCTGCTTAGGATTAAAACTTCTCAGAAGCATAACAATAGCACCAACCTAGAGTTTAACTGGTGTGGATGCATTCCTCTGGGAGTAAGACTATTGAGAAATTCAGTAGGGAGTTATTTTGCTTCTCCGCATTCTAACACTCCAACTGTTAACACTGAGGAAACACTGACTCATGTTTGGTAAGCAATTTCAGGGAAGAAACTATAGACATTGGATTAAATAAATTATTAAATAAATTGCATTAAATAAAAATTATCAGATTTAAATAAATATTATTAGAGTGAAAAAAAAAAGAAAAAATTAACAAATTAGAAAATAAAATTTCGAACAATACAACTATATTGCAGATAAGATAAGAGGACCTTATTAAAAATAAATAAATAAACAGCAATTCGACACTATCGATAATTCGACACTATCGATAATTCGACACTTTCGATAATTCGACCATTTTAAAAATCAAATTTTCAAGGTTGATTGTTGTTTAAATACAACTTTACCAGTAAAAAGGTATTACAGAGGCGAAGGCAGCCACTTTAAAATTAAACACAGGCTCTTGTAGGAAGAACCCAAATATTCAGAATGAATGGAAGTCTGAAATCTGAAGGACCAAAAGATATGGGTCATCTTTACATGTATGCTATCCAATGTTCGCACACTTGAAAAAGCCACTTAAAGTTGTCCGTGCGTAAACACAGGCTCTTGTAGCCAAGGTTTGTCCTTGAGCCTTATTTATAGTCATAGCAAAAGCCAACCTTAGTGAAAACTAACGCCTCTCTAGAATGAAGCGAAGGTTGGTATCCGAAGGGGCCAAAGATATTTCAGACACTATACAGTGTGTTCAACTTTGGGCACTGTCAGTATATGTGCTTCGAACAATACAACTATATTGCAGATAAGATAAGAGGACCTTATTAAAAAATAAATAAACAAACTGCAATTCGACACTATCGATAATTCGACACTATCGATAATTCGACACTTTCGATAATTCGACCATTTTAAAAATAAAATTTTCAAGGTTGATTGTTGTTTAAATACAACTTTACCGGTAAAAAGGTATTACAGAGGCGAAGGCAGCCACTTTAAAATTAAACACAGGCTCTTGTAGGAAGAACCCAAATATTCAGAATGAATGGAAGTCTGAAATCTGAAGGATCAAAAGATATAGGTCATCTTTACATGTATGCTATCCAATGTTCGCACACTTGAAAAAGCCACTTAAAGTTGTCCGTGCGTAAACACAGGCTCTTGTAGCCAAGGTTTGTCCTTGAGCCTTATTTATAGTCATAGCAAAAGCCAACCTTAGTGAAAACTAACGCCTCTCTAGAATGAAGCGAAGGTTGGTATCCGAAGGGGCCAAAGATATTTCAGACACTATACAGTGTGTTCAACTTTGGGCACTGTCAGTATATGTGCTTCGAACAATACAACTATATTGCAGATAAGATAAGAGGACCTTATTAAAAAATAAATAAACAAACTGCAATTCGACACTATCGATAATTCGACACTATCGATAATTCGACACTATCGATAATTCGACACTTTCGATAATTCGACCATTTTAAAAATAAAATTTTCAAGGTTGATTGTTGTTTAAATACAACTTTACCGGTGAAAAGGTATTACAGAGGCGAAGGCAGCCACTTTAAAATTAAACACAGGCTCTTGTAGGAAGAACCCAAATATTCAGAATGAATGGAAGTCTGAAATCTGAAGGACCAAAAGATATGGGTCATCTTTACATGTATGCTATCCAATGTTCGCACACTTGAAAAAGCCACTTAAAGTTGTCCGTGCGTAAACACAGGCTCTTGTAGCCAAGGTTTGTCCTTGAGCCTTATTTATAGTCATAGCAAAAGCCAACCTTAGTGAAAACTAACGCCTCTCTAGAATGAAGCGAAGGTTGGTATCCGAAGGGGCCAAAGATATTTCAGACACTATACAGTGTGTTCAACTTTGGGCACTGTCAGTATATGTGCTTCGAACAATACAACTATATTGCAGATAAGATAAGAGGACCTTATTGAAAAATAAATAAACAAACTGCAATTCGACACTATCGATAATTCGACACTATCGATAATTCGACATTTTCGATAATTCGACACTTTCGATAATTCGACCATTTTAAAAATAAAATTTTCAAGGTTGATTGTTGTTTAAATACAACTTTACCGGTAAAAAGGTATTACAGAGGCGAAGGCAGCCACTTTAAAATTAAACACAGGCTCTTGTAGGAAGAACCCAAATATTCAGAATGAATGGAAGTCTGAAATCTGAAGGACCAAAAGATATGGGTCATCTTTACATGTATGCTATCCAATGTTCGCACACTTGAAAAAGCCACTTAAAGTTGTCCGTGCGTAAACACAGGCTCTTGTAGCCAAGGTTTGTCCTTGAGCCTTATTTATAGTCATAGCAAAAGCCAACCTTAGTGAAAACTAACGCCTCTCTAGAATGAAGCGAAGGTTGGTATCCGAAGGGGCCAAAGATATTTCAGACACTATACAGTGTGTTCAACTTTGGGCACTGTCAGTATATGTGCTCCAAGGACATGAGAGCACATGCGCTGAAACACCATACGTGTTCCATCACAAAGATCCTAAAGGCATTGGTTAAAGTCTAAATAAATATTTTGGAAATAAAATATATATATATATATAAGAAAATAAATTGGAATATAAATTCACAAACTATATTTCAGAGTGGACACAAATATTTGAAAGGAAAAAAAAAGAAAATTGCAAACAACACAACTATATTGCAGATATGACAACATATTAAAGGAATAAATTCATTTAAAAGACCTCATTAAAAACAACAATTCTATTTTTTTATATATACAATATAATCTAATTAAATCAACACACGATAATTCGACCATTTTTGATGTCTCGACCTACGGCCTATCATATGACAAACTAATTCGACACTTTCGATAATTCAACTATTTTGAAATTCAAATTTCAACAGTTGATATTTGTCTAAAACCCCTATTATTAACAACATATCAGACTGCAGAGTGCAAAAATGTAGAAAATTGTATGTATATAATTGTATGCATATATTTGTATGTATATAATTGTATGCAAATAATTGTATGTATAGATCAATGAGTAAAATAATTTTTTTTTGCTTATCGCTAGTACACGTGGTACAGGCCTTGATAATCATGGTGGGTAGAGTAGGCGACTGCTTTTACCCTAAGTACACAACATGTCTAAACATGTGAAAAGCAGTTCAACTTTGCATTTACAAATGTGCCAGAGCCCCGTTTGATTACTTGCGCTTGCTGGTGGGGTTGGACTTTTGCAAGAATCGGAAGCCATTAGAGCATTTTTTTTTTATTTTTTCAGAAAAAAGTGCCCAATGCGGGAATCGAACCCGGGTGGTAGCAGTCGAAAACCAACGGCTTAAACCATCCTTCCACCAACCCCCAGTAAAATAAGTAAATAAAAAGAAGACCAAAAATAAGTGATAATAGTTTATTGAATAACAAATAAAATAAAAAATCTTTTCAGGTGAAAAATTATAGACATTGGTGAAAAAGTAAACTGGAGAAATAGCAATCGTGGTTTTGTTCCTGCAGCGAGTCATATTAGCACGCCTAGCGGTTAGGGGAGTGAGTCTTCCACGGCCTTTTCGAGGCATGACAGAAGACGCTGAAAAAAAAATTTAAAATAACAACCAAGCAGAGGAAAACTATAAAACTGAAAGCCAGGACAGGCATAAAAAGAAAATTCCAAGCATGTGAGGAAACAATTGAAGAAAAAAAAAGGATTCCAAAAAAATACTGCAAAAAAGAAACCAGACACAAAAAGCAACAATTGAGTACACAAATACAGCATCAGCCTATTTATGAGAAGAAAAAAAACGACAGACACAAAAATTGAGCTAAATTCAAATGAAAAACTATAACAGATCAAGTAATCAAATCAGGCATTATGAAAGATACTGCAAAAAAGAAAATAAGACACAAAAATTGAGCTAAATATGTAAAAAACATGTATACAAAAAAGCAAAGCCCAATTCCAAACCCAAATATTTTTTTTTATGAGAAGAACATCAACATAATGCATGATTACGGCAGTCCATAGCTTCCCTGACAAAAATTCACCAAAAAAGTTAAATATTCCAAAATATTTCTGTGTATATATTGCTAAATGTGTAAATAACATGTATATAAAAAAGCAAAGCTTAATTTTAAATTTCATTATCCTTGTCACAGGAAAAGCATCAAAATACTGCATAAGTACGGCACTTTTGCAGCCCCCCTGACAAAAATTCACTAAAAGAGTTAAGTATTCAAAAAAATATTCTGGTATATATATTGCTAAATGTGTAACAAACATGTATATAAAAAAGCAATGCTTAATTCTAAGTTTAAATATTTTTTTTAAAATCCCAAATATTTTTTTTATGAGAAGAACATCAACATAATGCATGATTACGGCAGTCCATAGCTTCCCTGACAAAAATTCACCAAAAAAGTTAAATATTCCAAAATATTTCTGTGTATATATTGCTAAATGTGTAAATAACATGTATATAAAAAAGCAAAGCTTAATTTTAAATTTCATTATCCTTGTCACAGGAAAAGCATCAAAATACTGCATAAGTACGGCACTTTTGCAGCCCCCCTGACAAAAATTCACTAAAAGAGTTAAGTATTCGAAAAAATATTTTGGTATATATATTGCTAAATGTGTAACAAACATGTATATAAAAAAGCAATGCTTAATTCTAAGTTTTAATATTTTTTTAAAAAATAAAAGCTACAAAAGCAAATAGGGAGAAGTGGAGCCATTTAGTCATTTTCAAAATTTGATTGTGAAAGAGTAAAAAAATGAGTAAATAAGAGCAAATATAAAGAAAAAGTATTGCTAAATGTGTAATAAACATGTATATTAAAAAGCAAAGCTTAATTCTAAGTTTTAATAAGAAAAGCTGCAAAAGCAAATAGGGAGAAGTGGGGCCATTTAGCCATTTTCAAAATTTGATTGTGAAAGAGTAAAAAAAAAGAATAAATAAGAACAAATATAAAGAAGAAATAATTAAGCAAAAGAAAGACATAAATAAATATTTCAATCTACAATTCGAAAAATAATATAACCTCAGCCTATTTATGAGAAAAAAAAACGTTGCCAAAGACATTAGGAAAGATAATGCAAATAAGAAACATACACAAAAATTGAGCTCTATTTAAATGAAAAATTATAACAAAGTACTTACAAATTATAATCATAATCAAATGAAGCAGAAATTAGTAAAAATTAGTAAATAAGAATTAGTAAAAGGTAAACAAAAGAACGCATTTCAAAACAAAAGAATTGATGATGATAAATGCAAAAAATCTACGATTGTAAAATAGATTAAATTAAAAAATAAAAATAACTGTTAACATTAGGAAAATAAAAACAGGCCTATCATACGAAGAAAAAAATAACGAAAATTTTGGTATATAGATCGTTATGTGTAGTTCAGAATCTTCGGAGGAGATAGCTCAGGACTTTACAATGGAAAACTCTGTTACGGTATTATCTATATAGATTACTTATGGAAATCATACACCACAGGTTAATGGTCACAATACAATATTTAAATAATATAAATACATATCAACAGTAAATCGGCTTTATGAAAATTGAACAAAATATTTTGATTATACTCAATAATTTTATAAAATAAATACTGTAATTTATTTATATCAACTTTCTCTCTCCACGATACCAATTATGACAGATAACTTCATTAAATCAACTTCCATCATTGCCTAACATATTGTAAATAACTGCCTTGTGGTTTCTTCTATCTGCTTATGTTGTTGCTTATTTGTTTAATGTATATGTTTATTTAATGCTCTTTTTATTTTATTTTTGATAATTCGGTGTGTTACCTACTCTACTACATAATGAATTATTTTAAATAGTTTCACGCGCAATTCATCCAGATCGGATATACCGGGTCTTATTTGCAACTGGTAATAAATAAATACTGTAATTTATATAGAAAGAATATAACTTATGAATATTCTAAGTAAAAAAAAAATAAAACACAATTTATATATGTAGTATATTTTGACATAGCTAGAACACAATCTTCTAATAGTTATTATAATCCCATATCTGTATATAAAATTATGTATCGAATAATGGAAGTGACAATAAAACAAAGAAGGGGTAAAGGTAGACCAGACGACAAAGTCCAGACGACGCCATGGACCAGACAACAGGTGTTTATGATAATGAGTTCATTCCCCCCCCCCCCCCCCCCCCGTCAGCAGGTGGCCGGACACGTGGCCAGACATCATTAATAACCCAGCGCTTGACAGGTGGCGTGATTAGGACAGCCAATCAGAACTCTTCAACATGGCGAGAGTCCGAGTATATAAAGCCCTCCAAGATGGGACAAAAGTTAGTAGTTGGTTATTTGTTTTCAGAGCGACGCCGTCATACGGTCGGGTCTCTCACCCCTATCCGCGATGTAGCTTTTGGGCATCCGTGGCGCCCGTGGTCCGCTGCCTTCGTCCGTGGTCTACCTCTTCCTCTTGGAGTTACCATCTAGACCTGCCTCTGTCTCTTGCTGTCCCAGTGCGGGAATCCCATCACACACCCACGACCACGACTGCCCAGTACATTCCACATCGGGATTACTACAGAACCCGTTAAAGTCGACAGGATGACTGAGGACGGCAACATACAGAGGATGACGGAGGCCGAAGACGAATACGTCGCGGATGCCCTCACCAACATGCAACACCACTGCGAAGACCTAATAATGCCTAAAAGACGCCATGCGAGAACTAGCTGCACCTCGCATCGAGAAGGTCATCATCGCCCCCATCGACATCTCCTGCGCCACGAACATCTCCCCCCATCGGCTCGAACAGGCAGACGAGATTCATCAAGAAATCCTGGCATTGCCCCGCCAACCAGCATCGACGATGTCCCATGGCAACCACCGTAAAAAAGATCACCAAGCCTCATCGCAACCCACTCCACAAGACACCTTCAAGACATCCATCTGGTAGGAGAATTTTCTCTACAGAACTATTTAATGTAACACTTTTTCCGTTTGCCCTGAATTAATTATTCAATACCATTTTAATAGCAATAACATTATTATTATAAATCCACCAAGTTCATTATTTTACCATTTTTATAGCATTCAAATTCAAATTTTGAATCTTGTACACCCTCATTTATCAATTTTTACTTTATTTTAAGCAACTTTTAAATTTTAATTCATTAATTTCAATTTTACATAAAAAAATCATATTGTATTTTAATTACTCGAATCATATTTTCTAAACTTATTTGTGAGTTTTTTTAATACCTTATTTATGGCCATAGTATTAATAATTAAATTTATTACGCTCTTTATTTTACTTAACCTATTACTATTTCAATTGATATTTCTCAATATTTAAAAGTTTTAAAAAATAGTCCTAGATTTGTATTTTTATAAATATCAATTTTAAATTATCTCATCTCAAAATGTGCCTCCCATTTTCCCCACAATTACAAATACAATTATAAATGTAATATGCGAAAACTAAATAACATACCATAAAATTTCCATACCCCATTGCATTTCATTCCTACCTGTGTTAAATTGTCATTTACGAAACTCTACAGAATTTTGTACCCATGCCATAACCTTTTCTCTTAAAAAATTTCGTAAATTCATTATTTTATCATTTTTCTAAACCTAATCACCGCTTATAATCTCCAATCTAGCGATTTGTCTGTGCGTCTTAACGCGACACTCACCGGGAAACTAAGGTTATTTCACCTAGAGAATCCAAGAACCTCGTGGACGAAGTTAATCAAGATAGTTACTAATAAATATAAAGACACGCCCCATACTATAACATCCAAAAATTGAAAATTCCCCGAGTTATGTAATGATATAAATCCCAGTGTAATAGAAAGTAGAGGAATATCAGTACAACGTACAAATGACAGGCATGACAAAGAAGCAATTAAATCCCCAAAATGTCGTCCATCGCCACGGCGGTATTCCAATCTTCATCCCAACGCGCGCGACAACAAATTCAAGGTCGCACTGATCTCCCCCCTAATTGTTTTTTTTTTCTTCTACTTCGTCTTCCCCGGAATGACCTTGTACTCACCATTAGCAGATAGCCCTTCTTACTTCAACACTCTTACCTGTCAATCAATCAATTATAGGCCTTCCATGCTTCTCTCGTCTCTTGATCATTTTCCATTGGCCTTCTATGCCTTCGTTATAACCACCCCTCGTCCATCGCAGAGTTCCTGTTTGCCGATTTTTTTTATTTACACCCAGGTCACCGTCCCAGCATTCTTTATTTCATTCTTTTTTCCTCAAACTCAGGTTCAATCAATCAATGGCAACAGTCGAGCCCTGTTTTCACAATCTACCTCCACCCTCAAATCTCTTCAACGGTTCCTGAGACTCCTGCTCGTCAACCTTGTTTAATTTTTTTAATGATTCATCGGCCTGGTACACTCTTCCTCCCCATGTTAACTCCACACGGAGAGCTTGGGTAACCAGCGAGATATATATATTTTTTTTTCTCTAACGCTCGACCCAGGCCATCACAGCACGATGCGCCCACTCATTTTTCGTTTAATTTTATTTTTCATCTGGTCGAGCTCAATCACCGACAGCAGCGCAGCTCTTGAGACACCATCTCTTTTTAACCTTCTCTCAGAAAAGATTTCTTTCCCATATTCTCCCATTAACTACCTCTCCTTCGATCTTCACGCCTTTTGCCCATCTGATCTAATGCTACTTACAGAGCATCTTGAGATTGCTGAACCCTGAAAACAATACTTCGCTTCTAAGCTCGTATTGCAGGGCAGGACTCCTGAGATGTCCTTTGCAGAAACCAATTCAGACCTTCTTCCTCTATTCCTCACTGCGTCACTACCTATCGCAAACCTTTTGTTTAAGTCAATTTTCTTTTATATTTTCTTTTACTTTTATTATCTCTACTTCTCCTCCTTCCTGTATTACATCCCTGAAACTATGTTGTAAATACTCATGGCACCTTAAGTAACAAAAAACTGTAAATGGTATACCAACTTTCCCAAATATTTACTTTTGCTATTGTGTGTTCACTTTATACTTATCCTTCCTATGTGCTCCTCTTATATATTTTTTATAGTTTTATAATTTTATATCAATGTGTCACCACTACTCCCCTTTATCTTTATTTTTATTCTAGTAACTAATTTGTGCCCCAAATTATTTCCCATTTAATAGGTTTGCTAGCTTTTCTCTCATTTATTGTAAATAGACTTACAGTTTACCTAGTTTTGTGGTGTTGCACTTTGTTTTTAACTTACAGATGTAGATAAAACATTTCACTATTAATCAATAATATCATTTTGTTTATTAACCATCAACATTAATGCCATCAACTACCAATCAAGCCTTTATATATCATTATCTTTAATATGTTTATTTAATTCTAATTTTCTTTTTCTCATCATGTTTAGACTTAGCATTTTACAACTTCAACTATTTTAGGCACCATTTTAAAAAAACCTACACCTAATAATATTTATAATATTTCTTAAACAGATAAGACATTTATCATTTTATTTTTCTTAATAGATTTTCAAAATGTTATTTTTGACGCTTCCCTTACAACCTCTTAACTCTATCCCATGACCCTTTCTTCCCAACCTTTTACATCCATCAAGAGATTATTGTTCGTCAGCCATTTTCTTTTTTTTTTGTTGTTGATTAACTAACTAGAAGACCCTTCCTCGCTGTACATTTTCCAACAGTGAGCTCAGGAGACCCTGTTAGCTTTTTATTTTTTTTCTCTCATCGTCCGGCTCATCATTTTTTCATTTTTCAACTTTTTCTTTTCACCACACAAACCGGACACAATCAAAATTGACAGCAATGATTCTCTTACACCCACCTCTCCTTTTCCGCATCCTTCAATCCTCCAACCTTCCAAGGGATTCCAGTTCGCCGAACATTTTTGTTTTTTTTCATTGATTAATCCGACTGGAACAATCCTTCCTCACTATACCATTCCCGATAATGAGTTCAGGATATCCAGCGCGATATTTTTATTTTTTTTCTCATCGCCCGACGCATCATATCAATTCATCATTTTTTCAACTTTTCAGTTTTTTTTCACAACTCAACCGGGCACAATCATTATGGACAACAGGGATCCCTCTTACCTCTACCTCTTCCTTTTACCTCCAGCAATCTTCCCACCTCTTTTCAATGTCTGAACTAATGATGCAGACGGAATATCTTGGGCCTTCTGTTAATGAAAACAATGCCTCACTTAAACAAGTTCGCATTGCATTGCAGGATGCTTGGGATAATACTTTTGCAGAAACATGCTCAGATACCCCCTTTCCCTTTTCAACCTTAGCGTCACATCATACGTTCAGTCAATAAACTAACTTCATTTTTTTTACTCTCATCTTTCATGCAATAAGATATTATTTTCCTGGTACGATTCATTTTACCATAGTTACCATTTTGTATTATATACCTTCTCTTAATCTTTTATCATTCATTTTGTACGTTTTTATTGATACACCACCCTTACAACATCTTTCTCTTTTTAACTTGTAACTTCATAATAATTTTAACTAATTTGTATACAAATTATTTCTTTTATTTTTTATAATAGGTTTGTTAGGTTATCATTCATTACATGTCATTCCCCCAACCAAACCTTCATCACCGGGGACACATTCTGTAGTATATTTTGACATAGCTAGAACACAATCTTCTAATAGTTATTATAATCCCATATCTGTATATAAAATTATGTATCGAATAATGGAAGTTACAATAAAACAAAGAAGGGGTAAAGGTAGACCAGACGACAAAGTCCAGACGACGCCATGGACCAGACAACAGGTGTTTATGATAATGAGTTCATTCCCCCCCGTCAGCAGGTGGCCTGACACGTGGCCAGACATCATTAATAACCCAGCGCTTGACAGGTGGCGTGATTAGGACAGCCAATCAGAACTCTTCAACATGGCGAGAGTCCGAGTATATAAAGCCCTCCAAGATGGGACAAAAGTTAGTAGTTGGTTAGTTGTTTTCAGAGCGACGCCGTCATACGGTCGGGTCTCTCACCCCTATCCGCGATGTAGCTTTTGGGCATTCGTGGCGCCCGTGGTCCGCTGCCTTCGTCCGTGGTCTACCTCTTCCTCTTGGAGTTACCATCTAGACCTGCCTCTGTCTCTTGCTGTCCCAGTGCGGGAATCCCATCACACACCCACGACCACGACTGCCCAGTACATTCCACATCGGGATTACTACATATATATATTCAAAAAGATGCATACATTGGATTTTAATGATTTTATTGTTCCAATATTTCGAGGGGCAACTCGCCTCTCTTTATCGAGTACATCACTCTCGTATAATACCTTGTATAATATCAAAGATATATAATTTCCTTTCGCCAAAAAAGTATGTAAATATGTTAGGCTTGTGTTAAAATGTAAATATGCAAATTCATCCATCTATAAAAACTGTACAAAAATAAACGTGGCAGACATCGCGAGCGAATGCTACGGGACGTCGCTGCTCACTTGGCTGGAACTAATTCTTGGGGATTGTATGTATAACGGTTGCACCCTTCCATTCGATCACGACATATATATATATATATATAATACTTAAACAAATATTTAAAGTTTTAAATTACAACACTAAATTATCCAGGCCGACAGTAATTTATTATCTTTAAGAAATATTGTTATATTCAAAGTTCTTTCCTAATGTTCATAATTTATGACAAGATATAATTGGCTGCATAGTTTAGTATAAAAAAATAATGTAAATAAATATTCTCTAAAAATTAAATATTTATAATACAGGGTTCACACATATTTATTATTCTTTGTATACACACTATTTGTTTGAGAAATAAATTAAGTTGTTTTTACACTTGTTATCGAAATGAATTATTACAAAAAGGTATAATTATATAATTGTCATTTATTTAAATATATGTATATGGTGATAAATTAAATAAATATGTGTAAATTTATGCAATTTATTTTTTTCTTTTCGTTTGAATGAATTCGTCTTACAATAATTATGAGTGTAAACATTTCATAAAAAACTACAATATTTGAAATATAGTTATTCAAAATATATTATTTTATTTTATTCATCTTAAACAATGAAAAAATACAATTTAAAATATTTTAAAATAAGAAAAAAATCGTTAAAAGTTAATTTAAAAAAGAATGTTTTAAAGTGTGAAAAAATTCACCTAGATAGAGTAAATTAATTATTTATCTATAAAGATTAACTATTTTTAAATGTTTTAATTGGTAAAAAACATTTATATCTTCTATCTATATAAATATATAAAAAGAAATAGTTTATCAATTTATAATATTATCAATATTTAACAAATATTAAAAATTTCTAACGATTGTAATAAGAGTAAATTTATAATAATCAATATATTGTAAATGTAATTGAATTGAATAAATATAAAAATATTTGCAGAATATATTTCAGAAATTGGGAGGCTAGCTTTCAAGCTGTCGCTCTTCTCATCAGGCTACTGGCTCCGCAAAGGCGTGAAACACACATATAATAGAGATCACAGAAATATATTTTCAAAAATCAAATATAAAAATAGTTTCCAGTTGTAGAAGGTTAGGGGGACAGTTTAAATTAAGGTGGGATTATCTGTGTTGAATTTTCTGAATAAAAAGACTCTGCAAATATTTTTATATTTATTTAATTCAATTATAATATTATTTGCATCTATATTTCAAGTAAAAAATATTGTGTATGTGTTTAAACCTATATATTCCGTTCATATGACGCGTAACTACCGAAGCTACAGCGTGAACATGTTATAGCCCTATGTTGTTACATTAAATATAAAACCTTTTTGATACCTTAAAATATAATATTTATCTAATTTCTTTTTAACTATCTTTACTCTTTCTCTTATACCAATTATCTTTCATATATTATAAATATGACTCTACTTTATTATATATATATTATATAAAAATAATTTTATACCAAAATTATATTTTTAAAACAAATTACTCTGTTTAAATCGACCGCCAGATGTCGCGGCTATCCCTATAAAAACCTATTGTTGTTGTTTCCCGTTGGCCGGCTCAAATCTTTCTGTAGATATGTAATCTTTTGTGTTCTTCTTTACGCCTCAAATCAGGTATTTCCTCTTTAATTATATCAATCAGCACAAATAAAGAAAATGGTAATTATAATATGTTTCATTATTTTACCACGACTGCAATATCCTATAAATACCCATGTATACCAACCTCAAGCAAACGCTCAATTCTATATATCCAATTCTAAAATCAACAGAAAATATATTTTTTATGATATATATATATGTCGTTTAATTTTATTATTATATCGAGAAATGCATCAATTCTCTCAAAAGAAAAATATTGTGGAATCGTCTGTTTGCCTTTGTGATAATAAATGGAGAAAAAGGGCGGGCCAATTATATTTGGGAACGGATGCATAAATTTTCACAAGATTAAATCTCTTTAAGGAAATATGATTAAATTATTCTATAAATTGATTGTGAAATATTTGTAAAATAGGAAAAATTCTATTCCATTTATTCATTATACACTAGCCGAATGACCCGGGCAATGCCCGGGTTTTACCCGATTGAATGCTTTTATTCAAATACTATTCGTTACAATTATAAATTGGCGCCGTGGATGTCATTCTTGTATAATATATAAATGAGTTTTAAAAATTGGAAAAAAAAAATAATGCATCGGCCGGGAATCGAACCCGGGCCGCCCGCGTGGCAGGCGAGCATTCTACAACTGAACCACCGATGGTTATGAGAAAAAGGCCATATTTGGGTATTTATTCCATTCACCAAGCAAACGGTGACAGAATTGATTAAGAAATAATTGATTATGACGCTGATAACTGTATATATAATTATTTCATTGATATATCAGAAACATAATATTTATGATAATAAATAAATATCAGTTAATTAAGTATTTAAATGTATATAATTACATATATAAAAACAGTACAAAAAGGCTATTTTAATGGGACCATGTTATGCAACTAAAATTTACTGATGACTTGCGCCATCTGTAGGCATAAATACCAACTAATTGTTGCAACCTTTAGTTGTACGATCAAAAGAAGCCTTTCTCTTATAATTTATATTTAAAAACGTTTAAAACATATGATGTACTTTTTTAAATATCATTTTGATAATTTTATAAAATATACCAAATAAATAATATAGAATATTCATTATAAAGAAATTATATATGATACAAATATTTTCTATATATAAATGTGAAAAAATGAAAAATTGAAATTAAATTCAAATTTAATCAAAAAATATATGAATAAATATTTAAATATATATGGTAATTTAAACCAACAATAAATAATTATACGCATGATTGACATGTGTCATTGCACCACCATATGTAATGTACTTTGTACAAACTGAGGATGAATAAATAAAACTATGTAATAGATTAAGAGCTGAGCTAAGCAAGAGATCGAGATAGAAATCCAACAACCCTAAAAAGGAATTTGGCAGACCGTTGCCATCAGGTCCAAGGGGTGTAGAATTACCGCAGACGCCCCACGCCCTTTGCACCCGCTCAAAGTCCACCCCCCCCCCCCCCTTCGGCAAAGACATTAAAACATCTGCCCCAGCCGAAAATATAGTCACTTCACCATCAGCGTGAGCCCTTGTCGGTTGTAACCAGGTCCACCTCATCGACCATGTAGAACAGTAAGAACTCTTCTATCTCCATCTTGCTCTTAGCTCGTCTCCCATCTGTTCACGGAACTTTCCTACTACAACTGTGTCTCTTCGTTTTTTGTGTGTGGACATTCCCAAACTTTCCACTCTGCCTCGGCCACGACTGCCTGTACTCTGTGAGAACTGTTAAAGGTCCTCCAAGGTGTGCAGAGAGGTACTGGAAAACTCTCCACGCCCTGACTGTCCCTCTCGGTTACTACAGGTTTGATCCTCGGTTATCACATATATGTAACATTGTTGCAAATGATTCTGTCGATGTATGGATAACCTAGCAGTCGTGTACGTGAGGCGAGTGTTGATGTTCTTCCCACACGCGGACAACAAGAAGCAGGGATAGATGTTAGCACCGAGAGTGATCGGGAACAGCCCATGGGACAGAGGTAGAGGCCATGACATAAACTTGGAGGCTTATCACCGAGACATGGAGAGAGAGACCGAGAGAGACAGAAGCGGTCTGCCGATTGACACACTGTAGAACATACTGCCGCTGACCCCCTGTTAAAACCTGTCCTTTTTACCGGGGTCGTCTATAAAAAGCCCTGGAGGGGCCCCCATCTGGGCGTCGGCAATTTCTTCTCTATCTCTCTCTGTCCCCAGCTGATCACTCTGTCTTTTTATTTTGACGTCACCATTTTTAGCTTAAATACAAATAGAGGTTTACATGTATTATTAATAAAGATATAGCATATATACAAAATATGGGGGTGGTAGAAAATAGGAACAGTGTACATTTCAATAGAAGGGTAGGATCTTATAAGGCAAGCATGTCAAACTCAAATTCTAACACGGGCCAAATAAAAAAGTAATACGATTATGTGGGCCGCAAAAAAAAAGAAAACAAGTAATTAATTTTTATAGTAACATTTATGTAGGTTTATTGAAAAAAAATACTAATAAGAAAAAATAAAGTAAAGTTTAAAAAAAAATTAGTAATCGCTAACACAAAATAATAAAACGTTTTAATTAATATATTTTTAAAAAAATTTAAAAATTAATATTTTTTAACTTACCAGACACAGAATAACTGCACATATTATTGAACGTAACTTAAAAAAAAAAATTCTAATACTCCGAAAGAATATTTTCTTTAAACTTCAAGGCACACAATACTTATGGCGATGTACATACTTTATGTATGTAGGTATAATATTATCAAAACTTACGACTTATGTATGGCGACCAGTGGTTCGTTATTAATAAATAAATTATGTATAATTACAATTTTAAAAAATTAGGCTACAAATTTTTTTTATTTTTTTTTTATTTATAAAAAAAAATTATTAAAATATATTGTCTGGTGGGCCGCAAATTTATTCGTTGTGGGCCGCATGAGGCCCGCGGGACGCGAGTTTGACATGCTTGTTATAAGGTATCGGCTCTAACTAATTGGAAAATATGTGAAATATACTAAAAGTGGCATTATTATGCACAGTTTAAAATATACTATATATATATTAATATATATATTTTAAAATATATTCTATTTCCCTATGATTGATATAAATAAATATTTTTATAATAATTTTATAAAATTCTATTTTAAATTTGTTGTAAATATGTATAATAAAATTACCTATTTATAATTCACTAAATATAGGGTAAAATTTATAAACCTTATAAACTTTGAAAACATTTATATATATAATATATATATATATATATATATGGTAATTTAAACCAACAACCCCATATTGTATATAACTTATAATAAGATTTTAATGTTGTATAATAGAAACACATCTGTTAATGATTATACGTATTATTGACATGTCTTTACATCATCATATGTAATGCAATTTGTACAAACAGGATAAATAAATAAAAATCTGTAATAGATTTAAGAGTTGAGCTAAGCAAGAGATGGAAGTCATAACGTCAAGGTCGAGAGAGATTTAGAATTCCCACAACAAGACCACCCACACTGTTCACAGCTGGTGGAATGCAGGGCCCCCTCTCACACCTGGTGACAGGTAAAGGTCTCCTTTTTCTCAGAAACGGCCCCTGTCACATAAGGCCCCCCCCCCGTCTTAACCTATAAATGCAACCACTTTACAGTATTTTGACAGTTAGTTCACCCTTAGCGCGAGCTCTCGTCGGTTGTCACCAAGGTCCTCCTCATTCACCATGTAGTCAGTAAGAAATCTTCTATCTCCATCTTTCGCTCCTAGCTCAACTTTTATCTGTTTACGGAACTTTCTTAGTGCAACTGTGTCTTCGTTTTTTGTGTGGACATCCCCAAGCTTTCCACTCTGCCTCGACCACGACTGCCTGTATTCTGTGAGAACTTTTAAAGGACTTACAAGGTACAGAGAGGTACTGGAAAACTCCCCATCCTGACTGTTCCTCTCTGTCAACACAGTATAGCGAGAGTCAACAGTAACTCAACTTATTACAGCTAGTCGACAGGATCTCTTATTACAGCTAGTCGACAGGATTCTATACAAGAGTCAACAACCAAACCTTCCACTTATTTCATATATATATATTATATTCTAGTAAGCAAAACTGAACTATACTTAATAATAAATATTCATTCTTTTTTATCACGCGACTGCATTCACAAATATAGATTTTAAAAATGCATAACATATATATATGTGTCTTATATACTATTTACATATATCGTGCGTGTCATATATTATTAAAACATAATATACCATATATTTCTGACTTTATCATTAAGAATATATAGATTCCTCCACAATATGTGAATGTCAAATTGCTATATAGATAATCACAGAGTTTGCCTATAACACATATATTATCATACATTCTGTAAGAATGTCTCATTACATGTACCTAGTACAGAATGTAAATTGTGATTATTGTCTGCTAAGCTTTGGCATGACTTCTCCTGAAGACAAAGTTTCTAAATAACAAGGGGTTCTATTTAGGCATATATATGAGAGGACACTCATATATATGGCGTCTAGTTTTGACGTCTATTTTGACGGGAGAGGCGACCTTTGTCTCTTTAGAACAATATCCTCCCGGATAAATTTCCATCTATATATATATATATATATATATATATATATATATATATATATATATATATATATATATCTGTGTGTATAGATGGAAAATTTCCCGGGAGGAAATTGATCTATAGAAGCATAGGGCGCCTCTCCCGTCAAAATAAACGTCAAAACCTGACGCCATCTATTGACCGTCGCCGCAACTAGCAGCCTCGGGTCGGTGACAAAGCCACAACACCAGCTTTGGAAAGCTGAGAAGCGTCCACCTAGAGACCATGGTTTCGGGCTAATGTCCCTCGTCAGTCCAGGGCGGACTTTATTCCATAGGATCCACACGAGATCTAATGGAATCTTCACAATCTACCAAAGAGGTGTTTTTCTGGCAAGGTGGCTGGGCCAAATCTATGGCTAGAAAATAGATTGAAAATTTGCCGGGAGGAAATTGATCCATATAAGCATAGGGCGCCTCTCCCGTCAAAATAAACGTCAAAACTTGACGCAATCTATGACGCCCTATGCTTCTATATATATATATATATGTCATAAATTGCATAATATCCAAGATGTATAATTTATTTTCTCTAAAATAAATATGTTAAACTGTAAAGGGGTTAAGCTTGTGTTAAAATGTAAATATTCAAATTCATCCATCTATAAAAACTGTACAAAAATAAATGTGGCAGCATCGCGGGCGAATGCTACGGGACGTCGCGGGTGCGCTATTCCCTTGGCTGGAACTAATTCTTATGGATTGTAAGCATAACGGTTAAACCCTTCCATTCGATCACGACATATATTTATATATATAGTTGAACCTCCATGAGAAAAAACTCACGCTAGTGGATACCTCTCTATAAAGGACAGTTTTCATTGTCAAAATTATCATTTTTTCTATTTAAAAACTCTCTGGTAAGAGGACAACTCCCTAAAGGACACTTTGGCTCTGCAATTAGGTGTCCTTTACAGGGAGGTTCTACCTTTTATATATTTATTATCCCTAGTACACGTGGTACAGGCCATAATAATCATGGTGGGTAGAGGTAGGCGATTACTTTTACTGTAAGTGCGCCACATGTTTACATGTGAAAAGCAGTTCGACTTTTGCACTTATAAATGAGCCAGAGACCTTTTGGTTACTTACACTTGCTGGTGGGTTTGGACTTTTGCTAGAATCGGGGGCCATTGGAGCATTTTTTTTTTAATCAGAAAAAAAGTGGCCAATGCGGGATTCGATTCCGGGTCGTAGTGGTAAAAAAAAAACAACGGTTTAGACAACCTTTATACCGATCCCCTTTTTAGATATAGATTTAGATATAGTTATCACACACACAGTAGTTGCTAGTAGAATTAAGGAGTAGATGTCTACAATGTCCACCACCAGAACCTCGCCAACAGCCCTCCAGATCGGGAAAGCTTCTCTGGCACCCTCTTCCTCTCACTTGGCATCCAAATGGAAAGATCGACACTTGTGTTTTTGTAACATTTTAGGTTTATATAATTCTTAAAATGTTAAGTCGCCTAAGCGACCGTGGACGAATGTTTTCGTAACAATAAAAAGGATTTATATAAAAGGGCGTACATCTGTATCTGTAAAGATAAAATAAAACAATTTTTTATCAAAATATTTCGAGAGATTGCTCCCTCTTTATCCATTTATTGCAAAAATTCATTCACAATCTCCCTGATAAAGAGGGAGCAATCCTTCGAAATATTTTGAGAAAAAATTGATGTTTTTTTCTTTACAGATCCAGGTACGCCCTTTTATATAAACTTATTTTATGAATCGTCTTTTGACTCAAAATAAAAGGGATGTTTATGAAAAATATTTCGATTTAGAATTCCGTATTGAGTAGTTTTCAAAATATAGTTATAAAAATTCTTACAATGGATTCAAATTGCGCAAATTCAACTCTACCAGTAATCGCTAGTAACCAGACGGGGCTCTATTAACTTGTAAGTGCGATATCGAACTGATATCAACATGTGTAGATATGTGATGAATTTACAATTGAATTAGTTACAATCTTGTAACTATTTACCATGATTATGAACCTGTACCATATGTAATTCTCGATGCAAGATACAATAAGAATACTTCTCTATGCAATAATTTAGAAAGAGTTATTCTGTAGTGATGAATTACTCTGGAGTGCCGGTTATAAATACACCCATGGACAAAACTTAAGGAAGTGGAAAGTCTTCAATGTGGCCCGTCGTCTGTTTTTTTTTTTTTTTTTGAAGGTGACAGACAATCCCGATACACGTGCTAGAAGGTAAAACTTCCTTAAGTTTTGTCCATGAGTGTATCTTTAAGAGTTATTGTCTGAATCCCGATATACATGCTAAAAGGTACAACTTCCTTAGGTTTTGTCCATGAGTGTATCTTTAAGAGTTATTGTCTGAATCCCGATACACGTGCTAGAAGGTAAAACTTCCTTAAGTTTTGTCCATGAGTGTATCTTTCAGAGTTATTGTCTGAATCCCGATATACATGCTAAAAGGTACAACTTCCTTAAGTTTTGTCCATGAGTGTATCTTTCAGAGTTATTGTCTGAATCCCGATATACATGCTAAAAGGTACAACTTCCTTAGGTTTTGTCCATGAGTGTAATTGCACTACCAGTTCTATAGTTCAGTATAAAAGTGAAGAATATTGTTAGAAGGATTGATAAACAAGCTGACAAAAAGACACACAGTGGTCATTATGTCTCTCCTCCAAAACTACATATATATCTGACTGCCGAACCGTTGTTCGATTTTTCTTTCTTGGACTGTGAGACAAGTTTATGCAATGCGAAATGTCTTAATGAAAGGCTGTAGTTGTTGTAAAATAAATTATAATAATTATTATTTTACTAATATAACCAAGGAAGGATGACAACCTATATTTACGAGGAAATAACGAGTAGTTATTTGAAGAATTTAAAAAATGAAAATTTCAAGAAACAACATAGTTTGTCGCAATACCGTCGTGGCAGCTAATTGTAATCGATCCTGGAAAAATCAAATTAACTTTCTCCAACTTCCCCCCTTAAAAACACCTTGACGCATTAATTAATAACTTCTTAATTTTAACACGATGGATATAATTAGCTATATATTTTATGGTATAATTATCGTTTTTTTTTATCCCTTCTCATGAAAAATTTGCCATTCGAATCGATAGAGAAATTTAGGAACTTTCCTTTTAAATGAAGTTTTTGTTGAATGTGTGAAGAAGAATGTTAGTGAGATTATAATTTTAGTTTGTGAATATGATGTGACGTGTGCTAGATATATTTACTTATTTTCAGAAAGGGAAAGAAGGTTTAATAAGAAGAACGAGATATAAAATTCTATAATCCTTTTTTAAACAAGTAAAAAAAGGTTTCTGCAGATGAGTTTCTTTTTATTTCAAATACCATCTCAAACTTTCGGGCATCTCTGCCCTTCTACAGGAGAACATATACGAGGTGTGTTCAAAAAGTATCGCGACTTTTGAATTTTCGCGGGTTACGTATATTCGAATTTCGATCTTTTTGTGGCTTTATGTTGGTACTCATGTCTCTCACTTATGCCGACAAGCTCGGCCATTTTGAATGTTCACTTAATTGTTGACAGCTGCTTTGCTTGCAGGTGTTTTGGATCGTCTTCGATTTTTACCTATTAAAAAAATGGATCAAAGAACCTGTATCAAATTTTGTGTGAAAAACGAAATTAAGTGCGCGGATGCATTCCGAATGTTGACTGTGACATACGGAGAAGCTACCTTGGACCGAAGCAACGTTTATCGGTGGTACAAAATGTTCTCAGAAGGCCGAGAAGATGTGAACGACGAAGAGCGTGCCGGACGCCCGAGCACTTCAACAACAGACGAAAAAATTAATGAAGTGGAGAAAATAATATTGGCCAATCGTCGAATCACCGTTAGAGAAGTTGCTGAGGACCTAAGCATATCGATTGGCTCGTGCCATTCGATTTTTATCAATGATTTGGGCATGAGACGGGTCGCCGCGAAATTCGTACCAAAAATCCTCGATTGCGACCAAAAACAGCATCGCATGAACATTGCTAATGAGATGTTGGACTCTGTCCGCGCGGACCCAAATTTGATCCAAAGGGTCATAACTGGTGACGAAGCGTGGGTTTATGGTTATGACGTGGAAACCAAAGCTCAATCATCTCAATGGAAGCTGCCGCACGAACCAAGACAGAAAAAAGCGCGCCAAGTTAGGTCGAATGTGAAAGTTTTGCTGACAGTTTTCTTCGATTGCAGGGGCGTGGTGCATCATGAGTTCTTGGCACAGGGTAGAACGGTCAATAAGGAATATTACCTGCAAGTTAGGCGCAATTTGCGCGAAGCAATCCGCCAGAAACGCCCGGATTTGTGGAAGAACAAAAATTGGCTTTTGCACCACGATAACGCCCCTGCTCACACATCGTTGCTTGTGCGCGACTTTTTGGCCAAAAACAACACACTAATGCTGCCGCGGCTACCGTATTCCCCAGATCTGGCCCCCTGTGACTTTTCCTTGTTCCCTAAACTGAAGAGGCCCATGAAAGGACGACGTTACGCTACGCTTGACGAGATAAAGACGGCATCGAAGGAGGAGCTGAAAAAGATTTTTAAAAATGATTTTTTGAAGTGCTTCGAAGATTGGAAAAAACCGTTGGCACGAGTGTATAATATCTCATGGGGATTACTTTGAAGAGGATAAAATAGGTATCCATGAATAAATAAATAATTTTTGAAAAAACACAAAAGTCGCGATACTTTTTGAACACACCTCGTACAATGAATAAAACACCGCCTGATGCTTTATCCTTTTATTCATTGTATAAGTTCTCCTGTAAAAGAGCAGAGATGTCCGAAAGCTTGAGATGGTATTTGAAATAAAAAGAAACTCATCTCCAGAAACCTTTTTTAATTTGTTTAATTAATGTTCAGGACATTTAAATAAATTGATGTAAATTTATTTTTATAACGGACACAACAAAATACTCCATATCCTATATAATAACTATAGATAAAGGAACCTCTCTCTCTCTCTCTTCGAAATCCTTTGTTGTGTTTATTTTTATAATAAACATATTGAAAGCCAGAGGGAACATAGTGGGTTGTGACTATTTGTACTGTAGAGGTGCATCACATGTCTACATGTAGTCCATGGTTGGTAGAGAATTGTGCCTGCTTGTATTGTAAGCACATAACACGTACATATGCAGTACTAGGTCGTACTGTAGTACTAGTAATACTAAATCATATAGTTATCAATAGCTTCTAGTAGAATTAAGGATTAGATTTCTATAATGTCCGCCAACAGAAGAATCATCGCCAACAGCCTTCCAGTTCGGGCAAGCTAACACATGTTAAAAGGTACAACTTCCTTAGGTTTTGTCCATGAGTATATTTATACTACCAATTCTATAGTACTAGGCGATGGACAAACAGTTTATGTTACATGTTGTCCAAGTTGTAGTCGTGTATAATGACTCGTTAATTTATTCTTATAAAGCGTTTAAAAAGTGTCGTGAGATAGAATGTCGTTGATTGTGTAGATAAATTTGGGAATAACGTTTACCTTTATATAGCGTGTTTTCTTCAGTAAAATTGAGGCCGATAAAATTGTGTCTTTTACGTTTAATATCGATTGGCGGAAGTTGATTTGTAGATTTTCCGTTTGGAATTTGAGGGGCGTTTTGGAATTTTTAAACGTTTTTCCTAGTATATCGATATTGTCTCTTTTCATCCACATATTGTGCGGTGTAATATGTATGTATTTACATGTATTTAGATAAATTTTCCCGATAGATGGTGATGCCCATCGGTATCGTTCAATTACATATAGTCAGGAGATACCTTATATACATTTTACATATATGTGTTTATAATAATTTTCTATACTATAGCATATATATAAACATATAAAATTATATTATATTATATTATTAATTTAAACTATATTTATCTAAAAAATATTTCTAATATTTTAAATGAATAAAACTGAATTTTATTTCCGGAAAAATAACTTATGAAAAACCTAAAATAAACGGGAATTCTTTTCAACAATTTATCAAATATTTATTATCATAACAGAAGAAAAAAAAGCTATACTAACTTCATGGATACCCACAATTTTGTGTGTGTATCTTAAAGGAAAATATCATTTTAAAAAATAATTTGTAATTAATATTTCCTGAAATATTTAATAAAATTTAATATTGCATCTAGAGGTTTATTTAAAGTAATTCTCTAACCTTTAGCAGGAGCAATTTAGCTTTAGGCGTAGAGAACGTATAAAGACAATGTTAAAAAAAAAAAAAAAAAAAAGCATTCTCCCCAAATAACTCTCCAAGATAAATATTATTTTTCTCTAGGATGAAAATTTTACGTTTTTTTTTTCTCTTCCCTTCTTTTTCTACTTATTTGAAATCCATTTCAATATATCAATTGAATATTTCGCTTAGAAAAATATTAAAAATTTTCAAATACGCGGTTTTTATATATATATATATATATATAATTCAATGCTTTAATTAGTTTTTTTGGCCATTCATAACTTTGAATTGATAAAACAGTTTTTTCGTTCTTTTGCTTTGAATTGTATGACTTTTTTTTTCAAATTTAAATATTTTATGTCGGTCGTTTGCTCATTTTTGGAAGTCAAAGAGAGAGTGATATATTGGTTTTTTATTTTCATATTTGATTTAGAAATTTTTAAAAATTAATAATATATATTTTTTTTTAAGTATTTTTTTTGTTATTTTTGTTATGTATTTTTGTATTTAAAAATTTCATACTGTATGTATTTGTTAAGGTAAGTAATGAATTCTAGAATTTCCTATGAATATTAACTTATTTGATTCTTGACCATTGTTGTATTTGTTTTCAATTTGCATCAGATATGTATCTGTATGGTAACATTTTGGTGTTGATAGGCTTAAAATGTAAAACATTTTTAGTCATGATAATGTTAGAATATTATTTTTTTCCTGTATATCTCTGATATGACATAGTTTCTATTAAAAAATCATACTTTTTGTTCGAACTTTCTTTTAAAATAAAATACAGTTAAACCTGTCTATTTTGCCTCCTCTAGATATCGGCTTCCTCTCTATAGAGCCCGATTTTAAATACATTAAAGGTGACCTGTTTATAGCACTTCCTCTCTATATCACCCTATTTTGGTGAGTCCCAAGAGGAGGCGTTATAGACAGGTTTAACTGTATATTTATGTTGAATATAGATGAATATATGATTGTTTGTTCATCATTAGAAAATGAGTGCCGTTGCCACGTTAGTCACCTTGGACCAGAATTTGGTCAAATATTCCAAGGGTCCAGGGGCGACTGGTGTGGTCGGACTTCTCCCCCCCGATCATATGATTCTCTTTGTCATTCGGTCGATTTCAAAAGCCTTCTCGAAGGAACTATAAGTATAAAAAAGGTCCCCTCTACCATCAAAATAGACGTCAAAGCTAGAATCCATCTATCGTAGGATGTTAAGAAATGGAAGCCTATGCTGTACTGATGAAGACTATAGCCAGAAATGGTATGATATGCAGGTTCTTTGATTTTGTAGAATTTTAAAAAATCTGGTGTTGAGGCATATTCATTGATCTGATGATATTGGGTTCAGACGAACGCGAAATGTTTGACACATTTTTTTAAAGAGAAAAGTGTTATTTTTGGGATATATTAATCAATACAATCCTGCCACAATTATATATATAAGAGGTTTCTTGAGATATCAAGAAATGGGTATTTAAGTCCAAACTTGGATAAATACGCTGCATGGTTTCCAATTATATATATTAAAAAAACAAAAAAGGCATATCCTTACCAGGCTCACATTAGCATTCCTAGATCGAAGAGCGCCATCTAGTGGAGCAAAAATGGCGCTCTGCCATCTAGAAATGCTAATGTGACCCTGATCAGGATATGCATTTTTTTTTATATCAGCACCTGACCTTTTTAATATTTTTATTTTTATTGTTTTTCACACACACGCATATATATATATATATATACATATATCTAACGGCGTTTATTAATATTCGTGTATATACTCCTGTAGAAGGGTATAGATGCCCGAAAGCTTAAGAATATATTAATAAAAATGTAAAGAAACTCATTTCTAGATAAACCTATTTTAAGAAATAATTAGTCGATAATCAAATTTTATCGGTGAAATATAATAAAAGAAGTATTCTAGGGAATTGCATCCATAGGGTAGATATGGGAGTGTGTTATCACATGTGGCTAATAAAGTCATAGATAGAGAATTTATGGCATATTGGCTACACACATAAATATGGCTATGTACGGTGTATTTCCTCTGCCACCCATAAACCAGCTATGATATATGAACTCCGCAAAAGGGTATACCTATTTACTTGTACAGTAGATTCTCCAATGAGAAACCATTGCTCACACAACTTCCAATTAACGGCTAGTAGATACCAGAAGTGGTTGGTCATAGGAAATTATTATATATTATGCAAATGTGGTCGCTATGGGAGATGGTATATTCAGTTGAGTCGCTCATGGGAGGTACAGCTGTATCATATTTTCAATTATATTTGTTGTTGCTGTTGTCGTGTCCAATGAAGAACCTCAGATGTACGCATGCATCTCTATCACAGCAGTGTCCTCTATCTTGGGAGTGTATACTGTATTGTTGTCGTTGTCGTGACCAATAAGGAACTTCAGATGTTTCCATGCATCTCTATCACAGCAGTGTTCTCTATCTTGGGTGTGTATACTGTATTTTTGTCGTTGTCGTGACCAATGAAGAACATCAGATGTTTCCATGCATCTCTATCACAGCAGTGTTCTCTATCTTGGGAGTGTATACTGTATTGTTGTTGTTGTTGTGTCCATTGAAGAGTCTCAGATGTCCCCATGCATCTCTATCACAGAAGTCGTAACGTCCACTATCTAAAATTATATTTTGATACATTAAATACAAAGATTTTAAAAAATGCTCCAATGGCCCCTAATTCTTGCAGAAATCCAACCCCACCAGCGAGTGCAAGTAACCAAACGGTGCTCTAGCACATTTGTAAGTGCAAGGTCGAACTGTTTTTAACATGTCTAGAAATTTGGTGTACCTCGCCAACTTCTACCTACCATGATTATCATGGCCTGTACCACGTGTACTAGGGATAGAATAAATACAAAGATATAGCCTGCTATTTATTATGTGGTCGATTTAACTGGCGAAACCGTTGGTAGAGTTTATCACTGATGAGCCGTGTTCTTTCCAACTATATTTAGAAAAGACAGTATAAGATTGTTTTTTTTACAATATTCACCACTCAATTAGGATAGAATCTTTTTGTTATGATTTATCTACTATAATATTTAGCATAGTGTTTATATGATGTCCCTTTTATTCGCCTACTGATTGGTAAGCGACCCAACATAAGCCTGTTTCAGCAATATGTAAACTATATCATCACTATATAAATATTCGATCTTCTACTCTATTTTCACCTCTTTTTGCATATAACAATATTTAGAATAAATGCATAAAGAAAGGTTTCACAAATAAACACCAAGATAAGCCTGTTTCAGCAACAAGTAATCTATATCATTATAAATGTCCAACCGTCTCTACTCTATTTTCTCCTATATTTGCATATAATAATAATATTTATAAGAAAACCATTCATCAATATTCTTCCATAGAAAAACCATAACATAACCTGTTTCAACAACAAGTAACCTAGATCATCATTATATAAATATCCGACCTTAATCTCTATTATCACCTCTATTTGCATATTAATATATTCATATGTAAACACAACGAGCAAGTTCATTTCACAAAATAAGATTGTTTAGCAACGTATAAGAGCATTTCTCATTATAACATCTATATGAGATAATCCACGGTTTTTAACGATGTTTTGCTAATAGAAGTATTGAAGGAAGGAAGGTAGAGTGTGAAATGGTAACAAGCGGGGCGCCTAAATTATCTTCCCTAGTAATTAGAAATCTTGATGGATTTCCAATATTTCCACCAAGTTATATTAACCTTGCTCGTGATGATGGGGGAAACTATTGCAGCATTCTCTCTCTGTGACCCACATATATATATACAGGGTGATCCAAAAGTCCCGCACTATTTTAAAAATTAATAACTCCGCGAATATTTGCGCTAGATCAATGCGGTAAACACCATTGTATTCAGGATGCAATGGGATTTTTATGGCAAATAATGGAAAATTCGAAATTGATTTTAGTTACAATTTTATTCGCCAGATGGCGCTCTACCAGAATCAGAGATTCAGCGGCCAAATTGTTTGATAAATTGAAAAATATAACTGATCGACACGTATTTTTCCTTTTTGAATACCAGGAAAGAACCCTAATAATATCAAATGATAAATTAATAAAACACCACTTCGCCAAAAGTATGAAGAATTGGTTAACGATTTTCAAATACAATCAGAGATATGTAAAATAGGTAAATGCAAATTAAAACATGTAGCAAAAATATGTATATTTTATATGGGGTTTTGTGAAATAGATTGAATGTTTGAAAAACACTGCTTAAATCAATACACGAATTTTTGAAATGTTAATATAGTACCAAAAATTATGATGGCACTATTAATAGGATTTTTTGCTATAAGAGATGTGTAGTTTCTTGACTGATTGGCGACCCTTGACTATTTAACTGGATATTTGTCATGATCCAACAAATGAAATATAGAGGGGAGTGACAAAATATATTTGTCGTACTTTATTCCAAATATCCTATGGGCTTGTCAAATGTTATCATTGTTTATTATACTGTACACAATTTCAAAAAATGTGTCCCCTCAAATAAAAATAATTTTTAAATCGACCTTTTGCGTTGAAAAACGTGGTAGTAAAATCATTTTGTATTATTTTTTTTTCCACAAAATTTCTAAAATTATTGGTGTACAGAAAATATTCCTTATGCTATTTCTTCTAATGAGCGAAAAGCGAAAACTAAACATAAGGGGAAAAATTGTGTGTACTAGTGTTATTCGAGAAGTTATAACACTCTGGTTTGCACGACATAATATGTGAGCAAATGACAAACAAAATATTACTGTTCACAAAAAAAAGAGTCAAAATGTGAGGCAAGCATTTATTATCCCCATATCCCAACACAAAGAGCTGCAAAATATTGGTAGATAATATAATACATGAGGTGACTGCCTTCTCTCTTGTATTAGGTCACAATCCTTGCTCAATGTGGCACCCTTTATTCTCAATCACCGCCTGCAGGCGATAAATGACAGAATGGACAGCATTAAATAACATATCTGTTGAAATTTATAAAACGTGCCATCTGATAGAAGCCTTCAACATGGCCAATGTGGTAGGCCAGCATCGATAAACACACGATTTAATGTACCCCCATAGACAAAAATCGCAAGGCGTCAAGTCTGGTGATCTTGGAGGCCCCTGGTACATAAAGTGGCGACTTATCACACGATTTTCACCGACGTATTCTTCAGCAATTGTTTGGCACCTCGGGAGATATGAGGAGATCCTCCATCTTTCATGAATGTTATTTCGCTTAGTGATTTTGCCCTGCAATATGGGAATACCCTTTTCTCTCAAAAGTTGAACATAACGTTCACCAGACAGAGAGAGAGAGAGAGTTACAAAAAAGGTTTTAAAAGTTCTTCCATTGATTTTTCAAAGAAAAATGGCCCAATAATAAAAGAAGTGAACCAACACAAAACTGTAACTCTAGGCTGGTAAAGTGGCATTTCTGTAAAAATCCTAGGGTTTTCTGTTGCCCAAATGCGGCTGTTTTGAATGTTAAATTCTCCGTTTAGAGAAAAGTGAGCATCATCTGTCCACAGAACATTCGACAGCCAGTTTTCATCAATATCAATTTGCCGGAAATTCCATACAGCGAATTCTTGACGCATCTCAAAATCGCCAACATTCAGCTCGTGAAATCTTTAATTTTTGTATGGGTACACACAATAGAGACATTAAGTGAAGCGTCTTCGGATATCACAATCATACTCGGCGAATTTAACGCCAAAAGTTCAATTTGGGGATCACCTGTCCTGGATAACAAAAGTCAGCAGGTTGAGGACATGCTAACCGACCTCGACCTTACACCGTTAAATAACGGAGAGAACACCTACCTATCTAAGTCCACAGGCACAGAATCCGCAATAGACATCACAGCGATAAATTACAACATCGCACCCACAACACAATGGAAAATCCTGAGAGGTGCAATAAGTGACCACAGACCAATTTTAACAACCCTAAACTTCAAAATTGAGAATGTCCATTAGAATAAAAGAACATGGAACTTTAGGAAAGCCGACTTGAAAAATATTCACAGAAAAGCTTGAAGAACTGTGCAACGAAAAATTGAATTACAGAACGCTTGACAAAAACTTGGAAAAATTCTCTTCGAACATTTCAAAAGCTGCAAAAGCATCGATACCTAGAGGTAGACGTAAAGACCTGTGGATACCTTTCTGGAAGGACCACAACATCGAGGCAATGATTTCAGAGAGAGAGACAATATCAATGAACTTCTTAAAAAAATAAAACAGAAGAAAACAGAAAGGAACTCATTGAAATTAGTCACAAAATAGAACAAGAAATTTGGATATGTAAACAAGAAAAATGGCAGAATTCTGCGAAAAAATGGATCCAAGTAAGGACAGCCAACACTGGAATATGATTAGAGTGTTAGAGAACAATCAAAACCAACACCAATTCTCCAATACTCTAACCGATATGAATAGAACAGCGAGAACGATAACAAACAGATGGCTGACATAATTGCTGAATATCTTTCAAGCACTTCCATACTCAACTATACGAATGAAGACAGGACTCTAAAAATAATATAAACCAGTTAGTTAAACAAGCAAGAAACTTCCATCAACAAGATATTTTCTCGAGAGACTTCACACTGAATGAGCTAAACTTATCAATAAAAAAAAATCCAAGAGGTCACCAAGAGATAATCTAATCTTTGGTCAAATGATTAAACACTTTGAAGACAAAGCTAATAATCAACTCCTACGAATACTGAACATTTCATGGCAAACTGGTAAACTACCAAAGAATTAGAATATATCAATTATAGTGCCAATACTGAAGCCAAACAAAGATGCCAAGGAATACAAGAACTATCGGCCAATTGCTCTCACCAGCATACTTTGTAAAATACCAGAACGAATTATCCACTCTAGGCTCATAGTCTGGCTCACTAACAATAATAAAATAAACCTCTACCAAACTGCCTATAGATCCCAGCACTGTACGACTGATCAACTGTTCTACTTCTGTCAATCAATAATAGATTCTTTCCAGGAAAAACCGCCAAAGAAGACCACGACTATATTCCTTGATATGACCTCAGCTTTTGATCGAGTGTGGGGGGAGAAATTACGTGAAAAGCTGCACAACATCGGAGTAAGAGGAAAAACCTTAATCTGGATTGCAGACATCTTAAGGGGAAGAAAGTTAAAGGTTCGGGTCAATGGAGAATTTTCCAAGGAAGGAAGAACATGGGCTGGTGTAACTCAGGGATCTGTGCTCAGTCCTCTACTCTATCTGCTATATATTAACGACATCCATCCTTACCTCACTGACGACACAAAGG
The DNA here is from genome assembly GCA_030710605.1 of Cordylochernes scorpioides. Classification (NCBI taxonomy): domain Eukaryota; kingdom Metazoa; phylum Arthropoda; class Arachnida; order Pseudoscorpiones; family Chernetidae; genus Cordylochernes; species Cordylochernes scorpioides. Next base: position 134,245,489 of record CP092864.1, on the reverse strand, counting down.
TTGCCTGTTATGCAGATGATATAGCCATATGGCACACAAGTAGCAGCATAGAAAAATCGTAAAAAATACTGAAAACATCAATGAGAGGACTGGAGAAGTGGGCAATGGAACTCCAAATGACCATAAACCCAATAAAACCAAACCTATGCGTCTTCTCCACTCACAGGGAAAAAGGCATAAATATAACCACAAAATAAGCATAAACAAAGAAATAATTGATAAAATTAGAAATCCATAATACCTAGGTGTGATACTGCAATCCTGGATCTTTCAAGTTGGTCTCGAGGACCACGCCATCACCATCTCCTAAGCGGCGAAGTACGCGATCTACGTATTCATCGTAGATCGCAAAATGCGTGGTGTCGCTGGAGACCCACTGGCGATTCTCCACCAAATTCTGCAGCGCTGGCAGAGGCGCCATATTCATTGTACATAGTGTATATAATGCATATTATCTTTTTTAATAGTGCAGACTGTGCATGTATTGACAAGATGTCAACAAAATTATTTTAATTATTATTGATGAGGAAGTGGAATTTTCAGAACACATAATTAACACCTCAAATAGAGCTATCAGAAAACTAAACATTCTGAGAAGTCTATGTGGAAAAAATTGGGGAGCAAAACCCTGAATTCTCAGAACAAGATATACCACCTTAATAAGGCCGATAATGGAATATGCAACACCGGTCTGGGCTCCCTCAAGCTCATAACTAAAAGTAAGACTAGACAGTGTTCAAGCAAAAGCGGCCAAAATAATCACTGGTGCTGTTTCATCCACCAACAATGAGAAAATTCAGAGAGAATGTGTTCTAGACCTACTCGCTCGAAAGCAGAAGACAAAATAAAAACAACTTGGATCGGCACTTCGGAAACGAGGAACCAGAGGACGAGATCTCTCTGACCACTTGTGGTTTGGTAGATCCGCTCTTTTCTGAGAATGAGGTGAAACTGACGGCTTTCAAGTTCTGGAAAAGGAAATCTCCTGGTCCCGAAGGGATCGATAACACGGTCGTGAAAGCCCTGGTAAGGATGCACCCATCGCTTCTTTCCAGGTTATTCAATAGGTGCCTGGACACTGGTACATTTCCTGAGGCATGGAAGGTTGCACGAATAGTGCTTCTCGAAAAGTCTGGTATAAAGGGTAATTCTCCTAATGATTATAGTCCGCTTTCTTTACTAGTGTGCCTAGGTATGGTCCTGGATAGCCTACTAGCTCAGCGACTGAAGCATTGGCTAGAGAGTAATGAGCTCCTTTCCTCTTTCCAACATGGTTTTAGGGAAGGAAAGTCCACAACCACAGCTCTGAACGAGGTGTTAGAGGGGGTTGAGATGGGCTTAAATAAGGGTGCTTGGGTTCTTTTCGTGGCCCTGGACATTGATGGCGCGTTCAACTCCATGAGCTGGAACAAGCTGATGAGAAATTTGATGGACATGGGTTGTCCTGATAATTTGTGAAGCTTGGTTCGTGACTTCCTGAGGGATAGACGGATTAGCCTCAGTTTTGGTGGGCGGAAGTTGGAAAGAAACTGTGCTAGGGGTTGCCCCCAGGGCTCTTGCTGCGGACCTATTCTGTGGAATATCCTGGTAAACACCGTTTTCCAGGAGGAGCTCCCTGGGGGAGCCAGGCTGGTTCTCTATGCTGACGAGCAGTTCCTCATCATTGAGGCTGCTTCGAGAGCGAAGGCTGAGAAGTGTGTTGGAACTTCTCTCCAAATTCTCTCGATCTGGGCCTTAAGTTCAATGTCTCCAAAACTAAAGCCCTCAGCTTTAAGAAAGGAAAGGGATCAAATGGGAACACAAGCCGGCTATCCGGATGGAAGGACGGAGGGTAGCGTGGTCAATAGGATGATCATTCTGGGGGTGGTCATTGATGACAAGATGGGTTGGCAATACCAGGCGGAGGAGATGGTGGCGAGAGGCAGGGAGGCGTTGTGCAGGCCTGTCCTGGTTGGCTCTCAACAGGGGGGAGAAGGAGGGTACTATTTTTAGGAACCTCTGCTTCTCCTGTGTCGAGCCAATCTTGCTATATGCTTCCGGGCTTGTTGGAGCCGAAACAGGGATCGAAGGTGGCAACAACTCTAGAGAGAGTGCAGAAGACAGCGGCACTCAGAATCACAGAGGGATATCGCACTACCAGCAGTGAGGCCTTATTGGTCCTCGCTGGGCTTATTCCCCTGGGATTGAAACTAGAGGAGGAGACCATCAGACAGAAGATCTAGGAGAACAGGGAAGATGCCCTGGGACTTGAAGCGGGGGCCCTGGAATCGAAGAGGGATCCAACGAAGCCTCCGCAGTGGTTGCTAAAGTGGAATTGGAGTCCTGGAGGGCCGACAGGGATTGGCACGGAGGTTTTCACTGATTGTAGTAAGTCTGGAACCAATACTGGAGCTGGGGTAGTGATATTCACTAATGGAGAGCTGATCTTCCAAGAAAGTTTAACACTCAGAGTGGACGAATTGGTCTTTTCAGCCGAGCTGGTTGCGATCAGGGTAGCCCTCAGAGTGTGTGCCGAGAAGAACTTCAGCCCGGACCGCCTCTATTCAGATTGTATGTCGGCCCTCGTCGCCATCAATCTGGAGAAAGGGCAACTCGCGCGGCAAATAATCCAGGAGCTGGAGATGATGACGCGGGCTCCGGAGCTTCCTTGGTTTAGGAGACACAGCTTCATCGAAGGTGATGAGTTCGCAGACAGAATCGCTAAGGCAGGATGCTTTAGAGGTAGATCACTGAGGACCCCAGTGACCAAGAAAGAAGTTTATAGAAGGATCAGGGGGCACGTCCAGGACTTATGGTTGGACAGATGGAGGAACAGTGTGAAGGGGAGAGAGGTATTCAATGGGGTAACAACACCCAAGTACCTCTGTAAGGTAATGTCCCACAAACTCATTAGGGTAGTTCGGGACATGGGCTCTTCCCCAAGTCTCCACAGATTTAAAATGAAGAGAAACCCTGATTGCGTCTATGGAGAAAGGGATATGAATGCACGCCACTACGTCTTGGATTGTCCAAGGGTAGTGGGTGTGCAGGAAGAGAGAAGGAGGGCGAGGGGCGCGATCAAGAGTAAGCTGCTGAGAAATTACAGCAAGCTTCTTGATAAAGCCCACGACGTGGCAGCTGAGCTTTTCCTCAGCTGTGAGTGAACAGAGTCGACCGGGGGCTGCCTCCCCGCGGTCCCTGCTGGACACAGTAGATAGTTTCCTATTTTTCTATGATTAAAGGCCACCGGTATAGAAATCCTTCCAGACACGTTGTCTGGGAGGTGGTGTTTCCAGGTACAATGTCCAAGCACTAGCTTGGATACCGTTACTTGGCTTATGAGTTGAACAGAATAGCAGCGAAGGGCATGCTTCGCATGCCGGCTTGTGGACCTAAAGGTTTGGGTGGCCATCTGCTTCTAGGGTATACCAACTGTGCTTAGGTGGGATCCTCCAGTTCTTGTTTATTTTTGCTACTGTTTCTATTTCTTTAAAAGTAAGTTTATTTTTCTGTAGCAAGGGTTCTTTTGTGCCTTTTTTCGCTAGCGCATCAGCAGCTTCATTGCCTTCAATGCTAACATGTAAGGGTATCCATTGAAGGTGAATTTTTGAGGTATTGAGAGTTTTTGGAGATAACCAATTATGTTCCTGCTTAATTTGTCTCTAAGATCCCCTGTGTGACTCAAGTGTTGTATGGCACTTCTACTATCAGTAATAATCCATATATCGTGATGTTTAATGTTTCTGATGGATTTTAAGACTTCATAGATGGCTATAAGTTCTGATCTGAAGACTAAGCAAAATTCTGGGTTCCTTCTGTTTATTTTCTCATTGCCATTTGTGGTTTCAATGAGAGAGCCACTGCCAGTGTGTCTTAACTCGTCTCTGCTACCATCGGTATAAATAGTTATTGCATTTTTAGGAATTTCATTTATTATTTCTAATGATAATTGTTTTAAGTATTCTGGATTTTATTATTGTTTGTTGGTGGGTTCATTTAAAGTGGCATTAAAAATAACATTTTGTTAGTGGGTCGCATGGAGATATTTTTTCAGCTAAATAATATTTTTCCACTTTATATTTTAAAAATCTATTTCTTTTGGCCAGGTGGAGAGGGCCTTCTTTTTTGAGTCTTATATTGGGTTCCCAATTAAGTATGTAATTGAAAGTTCTGTGTTTGTTTTCATAACTCTTGATTTTGTTTATATATTTTGGCAGATTGTAGCTTATTCTATCCTTCAAGGGCATAATGTCTGCCTCGTAAAGTACAATATCATTACGGGCAGGTATTTCGAAGACCTGCAATAATTCTAGCTGCATTTAGTTGTATCCTTTCCAGTGTTTTTATATTTGTTTCTGATGCTGTACCATAGATTTAATATCCATATTCCAAGATAAGTCTCATTAGAGATATGTAAGTTAATTTTAGTGTTGTTGCTTCAGCTCCCCACTTTTCCTGAAATATATTTCAAGATTTTTAGTCGGTCTCTTCCTTTTCTAACAACTCCTTCAATATGCTTACTGGAGTTAATTTCTGGATCCAGGGTGTAGCCGAGATATTTAGGATGTTTATTATATTGCAATTGTTGTTCTTTCAGAATAATATTTGGTCTTATTTTGTATAGTTTCTTATCGGTAGTAAAAAGACAGGTTTCAGATTTTTGGGGGTTAAATTCTAATTTATGTTTATTAGCAAATTTTTCTTGGTGGAGAAGAGTCTTGTTCAAATCTCTTTCAGATTTTTTCCAGTTAGTGTTGCTACTCCATAGAATAATGTCATCAGCGAAAAGTCCAATATTGGTTATATGTGAAAATTTTCTTCTATGCCTGCTATAAATAGGGTGAAGAGAGTTGGGCTAAGGATTGATCCTTGTGGTAATCCTTGGTACAATTTGAATGTTTTAGATAGAGTGCCATTAATTTGACCCTGATTTATATATTTTTAAGGGAATCATTTATCCAAGTGATAGCTTTTCCATCAATTTTGAAATGTTTGTATAATTTCGTAATTAACTTGTTTTTCCATACCTTATCAAAAGCTTGTGTAAGGTCTAAAAAGCAGCTATGGTGTGGTTAGTTGGTTTGTTTGTTTTGTGCATCTTTTACCTTTTGTGTGAAAAATAAGAGTTGGTCTATTGTCCGATGTCCTTTCCTGAATCCATATTGTTCTTCTGGTAAGAGATTTCTTGTGTCGGGGTGGTAGGTGAGTCGTCTGAGTATAATTTTTCCATTAATTTGCAGCAAATATTTGTTAGGGAGATAGGTCGGTAGTTTTTTGGGTCATCAGCAGATTTGTCAAGTTTTTTTAATGGGAATTATTGTTGCATTTTTACAGTCTTGAGGCAATTTTCCAGTTTTCCAGGAGTTATTGAAAATATTAAGAAGTCTTTCTTTGCCAATTTTGCCCAAGTTTGATATCATTCGGCCATGGATTCCATCTGGCCCAGGAGTCTTGTTTAGGTCAGTGTTTTCTAATGCATAAGCTAGCTTTTTCATATTGATTTTTTTTCATGGAAAATATTATGAGTGCTGGTGATATTTTACAGTCATGAATAATCTTTCTTTTTTCAACCTTGATTTTACTACTTATTTGATATGAATTACCTAAAAGATTGGCAGCAATTTTGTAATTAGTTGCTGGTGTACTATCTGTATTCTTAATCATATTTGTGTTTTCAGTTTGTGGCTGGGCTCTGTCAATTTGTTTTGCCAAATTCCAAAGTTTTGTATTTGGGTTTCTTGGGTTCAGGTTTTCACAAGTTTGTTTCCATTTTTCCCTTTTTACATTTACGTATAATCTTTTTATTTTTGCAATCACAATGTTCTGTTCAGTTATACAATTTGTTTGGTTTTGGGTGCACTTTTTTGTAGTTCATTTCTTTTAGTTATAAGTGTTTGAATATTTTTTGCCTGGTGTGTATAATTTGGAATCCATTTCTTAATATTACCTCTTGGTATTGAAACTTTGGCTGCTTTAATAATGGTGTTTTCGAAAGATATCATATTAGCCTTTTTGAAGTTCCAGAATTTTTCTTAATTGAGCTAGTTTTGGTCTTGGTGCTAATTTCTATCAAATTAGGCAAATGATCACTTACAAAACCTTTTAATATTTGCTATTTGCATTTGTGGAAAATGTCAGGATAGTAAAAACTTATATCAAGGGCTTGTGCAGTATTATAGCTTGTATGAATGATGGGTAGGATTCCCATCATTAAAGCACATGAAGGCATTGTCGTCAAATATGTTTGATAGTATTTTGCCTCTTGGGTTTGGCGTAGAACATCCCCATAGCTGATGTTTGACATTAAGGTCACCTACAATAATTGTGTTGTCTGTAAGAAATTGAGCCATTGTTCCATCGTCAATAAATGTATTGTTTAGAGGGTGATACATATTGTATATGTTGATGGCTTTGTTTTGATTGAGGTAGACTTTGATACCTTGGGCTTCGAGGTCTAATGTGTTTGTAATATTAACGGCTATGTCCTCATAGTACAAATTCTTGATTAAAAATGCTAGGCCACGCCCTTTAACAGCATATACAGATGGATCTTCAGACCTTACCCTGAGTAATGGAGGGGCCGGAATTAACATAATACTGCAAGATGGAACAAACATCAAAATCAAAGAAGGAGCAGGACAGATTTCGTCAAACTTCACTTGTGAACTGACAGCTATCTGGAAAGCTCTTGATTTATGCCTTAACCAACCATCCCTGCATCAAGCAGAAGGAATTTTAATATACAGCGACTCCATATCCGCTCTAGAAGCAATTCAGAAGGGCAATACTAGAATCACACAGAAAATACACTCGTTACTTACCCAACTGGAATCATTGGAGAATAACTGCATTCTACAATGGATTCCTGCCCGTGTTGAGATCGGGGGTAATGAAATGGCAGTTGATTTGGCAAAGGAAGCCAGAAAGCTGAGCCAAAATAAAGAACAAATGTCAGTATTTGACGCTGATGCTTTGGCAAAATACAAGATAATTAAACAAAACAAGAAAAGATCAAATATGTGAAATAAACTCCGAGAGAAAACTGACAAAAACTATAACAAGACTTAGAAAAAAAAATAAAAAGGAATGAAAATACATCCAGATGGCACAATAACCTATAGAACATGCAACAACTGTCCTGGTGTGGAACTAACACCTACCCACATATTCTCATGCCCGCAGCCTTGCAGAAAATTGACATAGACCCAGAGCAGCAGCTTTATACATCCAAGATAGTGGACATTGCTGCTGCTGCTGTGATAGAAATGCATGGAGACTTCTGAAGCTATTTATTGGACACGACAAAAACAACAACGACATTCCAGAGTAAAATAAATTATCAGAGAGATAGATACATATTTTTCAAATGAATTAAAATAAACATAATCGACACTGAGTGAGAGTTGAATTAAAAATATTAGAAATTTATTATCTTCGGAAACAAACCGTATCTAAAATATCAATTTTCTTTTTGCTACATGTTTTAATTTGCATTTACCTATTTTACATATCTCTGATTGTATTTGAAAATCGTTAACCAATTCTTCATACTTTTGGCGAAGTGGTGTTTTATTAATTTGTTATTTGATATTATTAGGGTTCTTTCCTGGTATTCAAAAAGGAAAAATACGTGTCGATCAGTTATATTTTTCAATTTATCAAACAATTTGGCCGCTGAATCTCTGATTCTGGTAGAGCGCCATCTGGCGAATAAAATTGTAACTAAAATCAATTTCGAATTTTTCATTATTTGCCATAAAAAATCCCATTGCATCCTGAACACAATGGTGTTAACCGCATTGCTCTAGCGCAAATATTCGGGGAGTTATTAATTTTTAAAGTTGTGCGGGACTTTTGGATCACCCTGTATATATATTATTGTGTATATTTTTGATATATACATTAGTATGTTATAATACCTTTTGAAAAAGGTTGGCCTTCAGCCAACTGATATATTGGTAAATATATTTAATATTGATCCAATTTATGCCTTTTTAATTAAAGATTGGATGGATATGGATTGCTATATTTTAAAAACATATATATACTAGACCAATCACCCGGCTTCGCCCGAGAATTCCCCCGAATGAAATTTCCTTCACACTGAAAGTACATCAATAATAAATAGTAGAAGTGCCATAGAATAGCAATACAGAAGTAACATAAACCACAGGCGAAAAGTGCGTGTGATGGCAAAAATTGTATTAAATCAGTGTTTAGGTATTTGATTTAATTATTTTTGCAATCCATTTAGTTGTTTCAAAACCAATATAGTTTAAATAGATGGCAGCTTTTCCACCCAACCCCCGAGGTACCCGCCCCAGCGCATTAACCCTTGAAAATTCCTGAGTTGAGTGAGTGACTGAAATGGATCTTGACTGCGATGACCATCTTCTCAGAAAGAATAAGAAAAAATAGGTTTATAAAAAAAATAATCCAAAATACTGGCATGGTGAATATTTTTATATGAAAAATAAAAGAGCACATGGAAATTAGGCAAACATATCTGTTTGCTAATGACTGCGACTGCATTTTAAACAATTTTTTTTTAAGAGAAAGAAAATGGCCAGAACAAAAATTAATAAATACGAAAGCCATTATTTACATACAGTCACGCTAATTTTTTTAAAGTATTTATTTATTTTTTTATTTTTTGCATTGTGTGCACTTAGCGTAACATAGTAATATAAATTTTTCTCTCAATACCTTTGTAAAAAAACGTAACACTCTTATAAAAAAATGTTTATAAAAAGTACGCAAGCAACTTGAAAAAAAAAGCAGAACGCTCATTGGTTGCTTGATTGGCCTGGTGTTGTTACTTCGCCTTGTATTTACGGCGCGTAAAAAAGTTCCTCAAATGAAAGAGATAAATAGCCAAAAATACTAATAAAAATGTATTCGAATTTTTTTTTAGGTTTATATAAAGCGACATGCAAAATTTGGAACCAATTGATTCAGTAGTTTTTGAGTTTATTGCGAAACAGACAGCAGACATTGACTTTTATATATAAGAAGATTTGACTCGTTTTGTTTTAACTGTAGGTATGATTGCGGTATTTCTATTTTTAAATTAATTTTCGCCTATCTTCTTCTAAGAATTCAAACTTCTTGTAAGATGAATCATCTGCGTGATGTACGTGAAATAATGTTTATATAACATAGGTTGGTGTGACTGAAGCAAGAAAATGATTATTATTTGAGTATGAAAGCTTGTAACAAAAGGAACTTACCCTCTACCATTGATTTAATTATTTTCTTTGTCGTCTGATTTGCATAAGTTGAATATGGTTAGAACGATGTATGTAAATTAGATGATTCTTTTGTTGCCTTAAATACGAGGTAATTAACTCGTGTTTCTCTCTATATCTGAAATTGTTTAATGTTTAATAAATTAATTTTATAAATCTGAGAGTTGTCGTCAAAAACAATCCAACAGTGACCAAACCATTCTGAATGAATCAAATATATATTCAGAGATAAAATGATTAATATGATATTCGACATCAATCTTTCTATTAATGCTGTTTTTATTTTCAATAGATACCAAACTCTAAAGAATTAATCTTATATGTTTGTCTTGTACGTTGCTGTATAAAACTAATGAAGTTTCATAATCTGGTATATAATCAGGCGTATAGATTGTCCTAGATAAGAGTCGACCATTAATTTACTTGCCATAAGTAAATGAAAGTATAATATAATTAGAAGGAAGAACGCATTTATTACATGAATGATAAAAATGCAAATAGTTAATCAACATTACGCAGTTCACTTAAGTTTATTTGGATAAATAAGGTACAATACTTAGTAGCTTGCATAAATACGCTAAACATGTGAAAAATAATGATAAAAAGGGTCAGTTGTTGGTATAAAAATAAAAAAGGCATAACCTGACGCGCTTACATGAGTCTTTTAGATGTTTTGCCTTAAATACCCATTGCTTGTTTCTAGAGAAGTCTCGGGAACCAAAACATTTTAAGCCGTTAGAGGTACAGCCTGCACCACCCTGACGAGGGCCAACAGCCCGAAACGCGTAGGTTGTTGCCTTTTCTTGATTTATCAAGAAAATAGGTTGGGAAAATATCAGGAAACAGCTTAAATCAACGTTTAGTTTTTTTTTCTCTTCCACTAGTGGCGCTCTTCCATCTAAAAAACTCACGTGAGCGCGGTCAGGATATGTCTCTTTTGATTTTAAACCTGACTTTTAATTATTTTTTACACTAAAACACACACACACATATATATATATATATATATATTTTTGTGTATATAAAGATAATGGTCGTCTCTTTTGTCAAAATAGACCTCAAACTGGACGTCATATATTGTATATATATGAATGAATAGAACAAAATCGAATTTGTAATATATATAATTAATACATATAGAGTGTTTTTCATAGTGTTATTTTAATATAATATTATATACATAAGTTGTGGGTATTTCCTGATCTTCTAAATTATTTATGCTTGGTAATGTTTGCCGAAAGAAAGTTTCAACAGTACTTTCTGACAAATAAAGTCATATACATATGTAAGTACACCAACTATATGTAAATATTGTACATAGATATATAACTACATATATAGTCAAAGTGTGTATGTTTGATTTATATATATATATATATATCTGTGATATATAATATTTATCAGAGAGTGCGTTTACTAAATTAACATGAAATAACATTAAAATCAACCCAGTAGATAAAAAGGGATTTTGTTGCAAATAAATAATAATAATAAACAAACAAACAATATAGTTATATTGCGATTATATTATTTTTTACAGAAATGTGCATTTATATGTGGAATATTCCATTAAAACTACACCCACACAATTCCCGACTTTGTAAAATCCTATTTAAATGATGTAATTACATCCAATAGTGGATCTCAAATAAGGAATGGTCTTTCTGAATAAAGGTTTAATAATTGTACTTAAAAGCCATTTATACTTTTAAATATGTTGTTATTTACATCTTTGAAATATGGAAAGTATTGTGATTGTAATTGCAAGTGTTGTATTCAAAGTGTGTGTGATAAATTGAAAATTTTATTTTGTTTTATATTAAAAATAAAAAAGCCATATCCTGACCAGGAGCACATGTGCTTTTAAGAAGGCAGAGCGCCATCTGGTGGAACAGAAATTAACTATTCATTGATTTAACCTGTTCCCTGATATTTGGCCAACCCAATTTCTTGATAAATCCACGAAAAGCCATCGTCAGCGTGGAGTAGGCTGTATTTTATTTTGTTTGATCCAAATTTCTATGAAATATCGACAAACATGAATAATTGAAGTTATAAATACTGATCATATGACGTAGTATTTGTTTTATATAATGTTAGGTGTATTGTTATAAAATTATTTATATTTTTGTCTTATATATAAAAAACTCTTATCAAACTTTAAAATATTGTACTAAGAGTATAACCCCTATTTAAAAATTGAAAATATTATATATAATTTGTTTTTTACAGAGTGTAAAACTATACTCATGGACAAAAGCTAAGGAAATTTACCTTTCAGCACATGTTTATCGGGATTCAGACAAAACTCTGAAAGATATTACAGTGACCTTTATTGAAGACATACGAGATAACTAAGTGTGAACAAAATTGCCTCTGTCTCCTCAATAAAAAACAGAACGACTGGCAACATCAAAGGCTTTCCACTTCCTTAAGTTTTATTAATTGAATATAGATATTAGTAATTAGACATCGAATCAAATATACTGGCGAAACCGCTGAGAGGATTCACCACTGATAAGCTAGATCTTTCCATTATTTTTATCATTGCAGAGAGAGAGTAAGGTTACTAGAAATTGTTATTTTAAAAAATGCGTAATAAAAATTCAAAATTTCCAATTGAATATTTTTAAATTTATTATTAATTATAAAAGAAATAATAATTAAGGTGTAATAATCAGCCGTGTTAACAAACATTTTATTTTAATAATTTTGACCAAGAATTTAAAAAATATATAACGGCATCCAGTTAAAAATAATGCAATTTAAAAGCTGAAATTGCAACAGTTCCAATTAAATTCGAAATATTTTTCCTCAACGTAGTAGGTCTCTAAAGCTATATATCATTATTTAGAATTTTCCAAATTTTATTTACAATTATGGAACCTTTTTATTCATATTTTTAAAAATAATTATTCATGGTATTGGTGAAATTCTTTTCAATTATTGCAAACATTATTTATTTATCGGGAATTTTTCATTTAATTGATGAAAACATTTTTAAAATATGTGGAAAACTCTTTAAAATGAATGAATACCTTATATTTATTTTTTTTATAGAAAAATAATATTACATTAAAAATCAATAAATTTATTTTGTGAATTTTTAAAAAGGCGTTATTTTATAACACAGATTATAACTTACATATATTTTTAAATAATAATTTATATATTCGCGTTTATAAATATATATTGAAAATCAACGAAAAGTTGATATCTATGCCGATGTAACAAGCTATCAGCAATATTTTACCTTATCCCAGTACAATTTAACATTTGTACTATTTTAAAAATAAATATATATATATTTTTTTTTATTTTTAATAAAACAAATTTATAAATATAAAGTATAATAATTTAAATTTGATATTTGTAACATACTTTGTATTTAAAATTTGAAACTATTTTAAACGCGTAAGATTCTTTTTGAAATTAAACAATTTCTACTACCCTTACTGCAATGAAAAAAATAATGGGAGGGCCTGGCTCATCAGTAGTGAACCCTCCCAGCGGTTTCGCCAGTTTTAATCTACCATACCTCTGTTATATTGCATTTTTGGAACTTCCTTTTATAGTGATACTGTTGCTAAATTCTTTGAATGGGTATTTTAGAAGAACTATGGACATATAACCTTGTTGTAATTAAATTAAATATTAAAACACACAGAGTATTGTTATTTATTTCTAAATAAGAAACGTTACAATATTCAAAAGAATAAACAGGAGTTAATGGAAAACTGAGATTTAACATACAAACGATGTCGTGAAAGTATATTTTGGTAATTTATTCACAATGGCGGGAAATACTTTTTGTAGCAATTTGTCTTTATAGATTTCCTTTTGGAAGGATTTCCTTTGCCAATAAGGATTTAGGCTTTGATGAGCTTTACTTTTGCTGAGAGAAAATATTTATATATACAAATATATATAAATATTTTTATTTATAACGATTTATTGTTTATAAACATAAAAATAATAATTTTGTAATGTGAAACATATTTTATTTCGTATATATTCTTACATTAAGAGAATTATAATAATTTTTTTTTCAATAATGATTTATTTATATGTTTATTAAAAATAAATATTATATTATTTATATTATACATGCTACTCTCAGCGCAAACCATATTCATGGAATATAATTAATTAAAATATTTTACATTTAATAGGGATTTTTGACTTAAATATTTATATAAAAATAAAATCCCTTATATTAATATATAAATCAATTTGATAAATTCATTAATTAATTATGTATATAATATTTGAAAAAGAAGTGTATTTAGATAATTATTATTTTTTTAATTTGATAATTTTTTAAATCAATTTAATTGAATTTTAGAGTCATAAATGTGGATGCATCTATTTTTATGAAATGCACAAGGTTATGTTGTAGTATTTAAACGGTTTTTACTGAGATTACACCAAGCCTCTACACACATTGTGCCAGGCCATTATAATCATAGTGTATATATGGGTTAAGCTATATTTGTACTATACCACATATCTACATAAAGAGTCCTATAAACGGCCACCCCTTTGATTGATTTCTCTCTTTTATTATCCTTAGTACACTTAGTACAGGTCATGGTAATCATGGTGGATAGTAGTTGGCGACTGCTTTAACTGTAAGTAAACATGTCTACATGTGTAAGAAAGCGCAGTTCGACTTTTACACTTACAAATGTACCGTTTGATTAGTCGCACTCACTGGTGAGGTTGGACTTTTGCAAGAATCGGGGGTTATTGAGCAATTTTTATTCAGAAAAAAAGCCCAATGCGGGAGTTGAATCCCAAGTCGTGGCGTCAGAAAAATCGACGATTAATACAAATTTTCCATTGACTTTTTTTTTAAACAACAAAAAAAATTAATTCAAATAAAATTCCATCACATGTGACATACCACCTCAAAAAAGGAATAGAAGAATCTATGATATCTGGAATATATCCCATGAACGTATTGTACTGAACTATTTTTTGAGATGTAATAATAGATAGAGGAAAAAAGTATGATATTAGTACATCAAATACTACTGTAGAAGGGCATTGTAAAACCCGAAAGCTTCAAAATAAAATATAAAATAAAACAAGAAACTCATTCTTGGAAGCCGTCTTGTTCATTATTTATATATATTGAAGAATATTTCACTTTTTTTTTTAAAAGATATTAATGTACAAAAAAGTTGCCGCTCAGTTTGAATTAGCATCAAAAGAATTTATTTATAAATTCAATTGTCTTCTCTTAATAATTTGTAACAATACTTTTTTAAAAATGTGTTTCATTTTATATGATTCTTAAAAATATAATCTCTACAGACCTTAATGCAATGATAAAAAGTTATTGAATGAGAACGTTTGGTTCGTCAGTGGTGAACCCTCTCAGCGGTTTCGCCAAATTAATCTCCAGAATGCTTTACTACTGTATTGGATTGGTCTTCTTATATACCCTCTATTTACTAAGAAAGACAGTTTAGGGTGTTTAGGAAGTTTTTATTGTTGAAAATTCATAATCAATTTAGTTTCTTACACTCAGTACAAGACGTACCGTTAGTGAAAGGTTTTTCATAAACACAGATATACCTTTTTTTTGCCTGAATTTTCCAAAGCTAGTTTTGTCGCACATTCTATTAACGGTATTTACGTATTGTACTGAGGTAAAACTCATTATTTTGATTTTTAAAAAGGGAAACAATGAAAAAGGTTTATTGACTTCTAGTCAACAGTTAAAAAAATATTTGAACAAAATATAACAAAAAAATAAAAATTCCGAATTTTTAATTGTTTGTATCAGACGAATACCACAGGGATTCGTCTCGTTCAATGTCGCATTCTGTTCTGAAGTCGGACAGCCTCTTGCCTAGGTCGGAGTCCTTGTCCCCGACATGGGCGATTGCCATGTCAAGGAATTTCTTCAGAGCAGAGCTCTGGTCAGGCGAGAGAAATGCGAGGATGTCCTCCCTCTTAGTTAGGCATACAACAGCCCTCTCTATTTCGCTCCTGTAATAATTCCTATATAGGGGTACCGGGAAGGAGTCAGCGTCTAGTACCTTGAACAGATCCTCAAAAGGGAGAGGTACACTGTTTAGAAACAGACATATATAAAACGACAAGATGGTCTAAAAGAAGGCGGTACACCAACATTGAAGGTTCTAGATAACAATATTGACAAGATTTCAAATAAAAAAATTATTATGATGCATTAGCGCGCCATCTGTTATGAATGGTATGTAATTCTACTGCCCTCAAAGCTTATGTCCATAGTTTATTTAAAATACCCATTCCAAGATCTAGAATCAGTATCACTATAAAAGGAAAAACGAAAAATGCAATATAACAGCGGTATGGTAGATTAAACTGGCAAAACCACTGGGAGGTTTCACCACTGATGAGCCAGACCCTCCCATTAATTTTTCCATTGCAGTAAAGACAGTAGAAATTGTTTAATTTTTAAAAGAATCATACGCACCTATAATACAAGGTATGTCCCATAAGTTCCCGGACTGGGTCCATAAAAAATAAATAAATGAAAAATGTAAAAAAAATTGACTGTTTATTATAGAAAAAATATCTGGCAACACGGTATTACTAATATCGAGGCTGTACGTGCGCGCGCGCCAAGGTCATTCTAATTTATTTAAAGGTTACACCTAGCGCTGCGGCGATTTTACGATGGAACAAGAATTGAAGCAGAGGATTTGCATAGAATTTTGTGAGAAACTTCAAATATCAGCAACCGAAACTTTTGAAATGCCCAATAAAGCATTCCTCAATGACCCCCCAAAGTGAACAACTGTTTTTGAATGGCATTCTAGATTTAAAGCTGGCAGAATTTCCATTGAAGATGATCCTCGTCAAGGACGCCCAAAATTTCAAAGGACCGATGAAAATGTGCAAAAAAATCACCGATTTGATAAAAGAAAATCCTCAAACCACTTTGCTGGAGCTAGAGCACGACACAGGTATCTCTAAAACAACGATTGGAAGGATCGTAACCAGAGATTTGAAGCTCAAAAAGACTCCTGCAAAATTCATCCCAAGATTCCTCACTAATGAGCAAAAACTGTGTCGGCTTGCAACCTGTGAGAACATGTTGGAAATGACAAGAACGGATCCGGAATGGAAAGACAAGAAATTCACAGACGACGAGAAATGGGTCTATGCCTATGAACCTGAAACCAAGCGTCAATATGCCGAGTGGAGAGGTCAGGGTGAGCCTAGACCAAAAAGAATCCAGGATATTGAAATCCAGAAACAAGGTGTTGCTGGTCGTTTTTTTTTTTTTTTTTGGATAACAAGGGCATTGTTCATCACAAGTATCTTCCTGCAGGCCAAACAGTTATAAAGGAAATGTATTTGGGCATTCTTCGCCATCTAAGGGAAGCGATTCGAAAAAAAAGGCCAGAAAAATGGACTAATGGTGACTGGATCCTATACCATAACAATGCCCGCCCTCACACAGCGCACTTGGTGACGAGTTTTTTTTTTTTTGGCGAAAAACGAGACAGAAATCCTACTTCAACCACCCTATTCTCCAGACGTCGCACCAAATGACTTTTTTCTGTTCCCCAAAATTAAAGCAGTTCTAAAAGAAAGACATTTTGACACTAGGGATGACATAATAGAAAAATCGCTGTTGGCATTGAAGACCATTCCAAAAGAGCCCTATAAAAACTATTTCGACAATTTGGAGAAACGGTGGCGCTGGTGCGTTGAAGCAAGGGGGGATTACTTTTAAAAGTTTTAATAATTTTTTAAAAATATATCTTAACTTTTTTTTACGGACCCAGTGCGGGAACTTATGGGACATATCTTGTAGTTTCGAAAATTATTTTAATTGTAAAATAAAATTGTCTAGATAACAAGGAGAGAGAGACAGGGATGTGGCTTGTTCTCACATACTGTGCTAAGAATAGCGGTCCGGCCAAATGACTCGCAGCGCCATGCCGGGATAGCGGTCACTGATTGTCACTGACCAAGCTCCTAGCTACCGTCCACCCTTCAACTTAGCCAACTCCTGACACTCATATTCAAGATGGCTGTTTTTTACTTAAATAATGGACGCCGTCACCGTTTGTAGAAGGACCTCTCAAGAATCCATCCAGTCAAAAGAAAAGAAATTCTGATATGACAGTTAAATATTATAAGCTGGTGGGCATGTTGACCTTGCTCAAGGTCGTTTATGTCTAGTTTCATCCTACTTAGTGTATCTTCCAATTCATTCAAATTAAATATATGATGAAGAATTATGTTTTAATTACGCAATATGTACTAACACACAAAACTTAAGGAATTTGTACCTTTTTGCCTTTATATCGGGATTCAGACAATAACTCTGAAATATATTACAGTAACATTTATTGAAGACACACGAGATAACCAAGTGTGAACAAAATGCTTCTGTCTCCTTCAAAAAAAAATAAAAATAAATAAACGACCGGCGACATCAAAGACTTTCTATTTCCTTAGGTTATGTTCATGGATATATTTATAACCTGGTACACATTTGTGGGATATGATAATAAGATGTTGTAAAATTAGTGAAATATTTTTTTTAGAATGGACCTTCAGTAATGGGTGTGTCAATTCATTCGGGTTCAATTCGTTTTATGCAAATTTTCATAATTGATAAATGGGTTTTAAAAGAGATTTAAAATTAATGTTGACCCGTTTGATTATTTTAAAAATAAAAATCAATTTACTACCTTCTATACTGCAATGATAAATAAGTGAAGTTGCCTGGCTCATCAGTGGTGATCCTTCCGAGCGATATGGCTTGTTTTATCTACCATGTTTTGCTGACTATCTTTTACGGAATGGCAGCCGCCAATTACGGCATAGAAGCGGCTGCGCCTATTACTTGCGCTTGAAAAGAAATATACACATTAATATCCTCCCGACCATCATGTTTATCTATTAGCCTGAAGGCATATTAATAATTGATTACAATATTTGTATACAGACAGAATGAAAGATACATGAAATCTAATTTTTTATACGTATATATTTTTTGGAAATATATATCAGAAGTTGATAGATCGTTTCAAACAATTAAAATATTTAAATAGGTGTTTTCTTTAATTGTTCTTAGTACATATGGTACAGGCCAAGATAACCATGGTGTGTAGAAGTTGGCGACTTGTTTTTACTGTAAGTGCACCACATGTGAAAAGCAGTTAGACTTTTGCACATACAAATGTGACAGAGCCC
>CP092864.1:134050604-134226952 GCA_030710605.1 Cordylochernes scorpioides | reverse complement strand
ATTTACACAGAGATGAAAAACAAAATACATGACTTCATGCTGTTTCAAATATTAGTCCAATTTATGAAGTAACATTGAATCCAATTTTTCCAAACTGCTGAGAGGGTTCACCACTGATGAGCCAAGCAATTATGTCAATTTTTTTAAAGAGCTGCAACGCTGCTCCAGCCGAAACGTCAAAAAACTATTTCAAAAATATGAAGTGAATCATTTTTTTCCCAATTAATATCTTTATATAAATAACGAAATATAAAAACGAAGGGAAAATGAGAGATTATTTTATTTGATATACAAGCTTTCAAACCTCACAGTTCTTCTTCATGTCGAACTCTAATGGACTAAAAGAAAAATACGATTTTATATATGTGAGATATAACATTTGCATATATCTAAATGAAATATGACCTTTTATATAAATTAAAACTATTTTAGTCGCATATAATACTTTTAGTATAAAACAATTTTCTACTGCCTTTATGGCAATGATAAATTAATGGGAGGGCCTAGCTCATCAGTGGTAAACGCTCCCAGCGGTTTCGCCAGTTTAATCTACTTTAAACCCATCCCTCTCATTAATTTATCATTGCAGTAAGGTCAGTAGAAAATATTTTTATTTTTAAAAGAATCATTCGCGTTTAAAACAGTTTTCAATTTTTATAACAGTGGGCGCTCTAATGCATCATATTATAATTTCTCTAAAAAAATTAAACCTAAAGTGAGAGATATGCAAAATAGGCTATTTACAAATGAGATAAAATTAAGAATAAGTTTTAACTCTAAAAAAAGGTTTTCTCTCCTAACAAATCCATCTCCCTCTAGAAAAAAATAAATATTTATTTAAAATATAAACTATACTCTGGGTGCCTTTATGGCAATGATAAATTAATGGGAGGGCCTAGCTCATCAGTGGTAAACGCTCCCAGCGGTTTCGCCAGTTTAATCTACTTTAAACCCATCCCTCTCATTAATTTATCATTGCAGTAAGGTCAGCAGAAAATATTTTTATTTTTAAAAGAATCATTCGCGTTTAAAACAGTTTTCAATTTTTATAACAGTGGGCGCTCTAATGCATCATATTATAATTTCTCTAAAAAAATTAAACCTAAAGTGAGAGATATGCAAAGTAGGCAATTTAAAATGAGATAAAATTAAGAATAAGTTTTAACTCTAAAAAAAAAAGGTTTTCTCTCCTAACAAATCCCTCTCCCTCCTAGAAAAAAAAATATTTATTTAAAATTTAAACTATACTCTGGGTAAGTGACCAGATTAACGGTTTAAATGTTTATTTAGAAGTTACAACAACAGAGAGAGAGAGAGAGTAATATAGAGCCATTTTGTAGTAAAGTTCCGCTGAAGTTAATTTTATGAGAAGTCCATTCTAAGATTTCCCAGGAGCTTAGACTCTTCCATCCACAAAATCGACTTAATCCTTGTCTTTCATCAGCCTTTTTTAACAGATAAGGGTAAGCCCGCCTCCCTATATAACCGTTTTATAGAATACTGAGATAAGAATTTAATGTCAACCGTTTATTAACTATATTTTCTGAGACATTCACAATTCTGTCAAATTCTGGTAGAATTTAGAACTTCTTTACATCGAATTTTCAGCATTGATTTCTTCTAAGTGGAAGTTTATTCATACAGTTCAGGTCTGTCTACTTTAAAATGCTTTATATATACATATATTAAAATCAAAAAAGGCATATCCTGACCACGTTAACATGAAAAAAAAAACTAACCTTTTTATTATTTTACCAATTATT
Organism: Cordylochernes scorpioides; assembly: GCA_030710605.1. Lineage (NCBI taxonomy): Eukaryota > Metazoa > Arthropoda > Arachnida > Pseudoscorpiones > Chernetidae > Cordylochernes > Cordylochernes scorpioides. The sequence goes on along the minus strand of CP092864.1, from coordinate 134,225,189 downwards.
CACATAAATTTTAATGTGTTAAAAATAGTATAATTGTGATAAGGTGATAAGGACTGGGATAAGGTGCATATATTAAGAAAAAAATATATTCCGATAGATGGCGCAAGCCATATCAGCAACTTTCAATTGCACGATTAGGAGAAACTTTTTTTTTCTGAATATATATATATTGTCATACCGTATAATATTTGCATAGTTTTAAAATACCTCTATTTTCAAATTTGTTATGTAGATTTCTTAAAATAATATTTTATGTAAATATATGGTCAACACACAAACACACACACAACACAAAATTGAGTTATGAAAGGAGACTTTTAGCATGTATGGTTATTAATATTAGAGAGAAAGCTGCATCTCGCGTGTTTATTTATTTTTAGTAGCGTTAATCCTAGTACACATTGACATATGGAAAATAACAAAGATATTTAAGGTATGTACCAAAAAAGAGGCACCTCTCCCTTTAAAAATAAGCTGGCGATCTCTAAGCATTCCCTAATTCTACTGTCTGCATCTCCACCTAAATGTGATGTAGAAAAATAGAGTAAGATAAACATGAGGACCATGAAATACAATTCATTTTTTATAAAAACAACTACCAAGAGAAAGATATTTATACCACAGGTTCCCTGGAACACAGAACGCGAACTACCCGGGCTGTCCAGCACGCTGCTATGGAATGAGTTAAACGTTTTAAATCGCGTCCTGATCTCAGAGTTGAACCAGTTCACCAGGAAGTTCCATGCTGAGTCCATAGATGTAAGATTGAGGTGGTTCAGTCCAACCAGCTGTTTGTTTCCTATGTCTCAGGAATGCTGGACAGCTGAAAACCAACATATTATCAAAAAATAAGATAAAATATGAAATATGCCGAGTAAAAAAAAATATATGTATAATAGTATTTTATATATAATATTAAAGTTAATATTGAAGCGGTGCGGCAAAGAATATGAAGAGAATATACGGGCAAGCCAAGAAGGTATGCAGGACCCCCTCCACAAGGAAGTGTTGATTGCCAGATTCCAGAGGAGGGGGGCAGACAGAGAATCGTGCTGTCAGGAAAGAAGGGGCTGAGAGAGCGGTCGGCCTGAAGGAGGTTTGTGCGCCTAGAGGACATCGCAGTGTCGGGAGAAGTCAGACTGGTGACAACGAGATCTACGGCAAGGAAAAGACGGCGGCGAGGTACCTCCAGCGCGTGTGGATGATCCTGCAAGGCGTTGCCAGGAGAGATTGACATCGGAGCCACCTACAAGGCGGTGTAGTCCAAGCTGGACGTGTATAGTGTGGAGCGGAACGCTTCACAAGAGGACATCCACGGCGCTATGGATTCTTCTGTCGGGGAGATTTGAAGTCAAGTCCCACTGTTGTACTGCTTCTGTTAAGAGAGACATAATAAAGCGCTAACTTTAGCTGCAATCCCTTCGAACTCACTTGTGTATGTTTGTGGCATCCTGAGTAGACAAAGTACACGAATAGCGTCTGGGTACGACGTAACAATATTAATATGCTACAATATATGAATATTTATAAAAACACACACATGTTTATAGAATTTTAATTATCAATATATATATATATTATATTGTGCATTTTAAATATATAAAAATAGATGTGAATATATGAGCAGCCGATCATTTTAAAGTTCTATCTAAACCAAGATGGCGTCCAGAAGTTGTATTTTATATGAAACTAAACATGTACCCTGAATACAATATTTACATCCTGGCATAGAAGGTGAAAGCCTGAAATATCTCGTTTCTCTGTCACAGCTGTTCGTCTGTCTTTTTATTCCTTCATTGTTTGGTAGCTTTATATTTTTGTTTAAAGTTATGAAAATTGAATATTTTCACAAGGCATCAGCTTAATATATATTTAATAGTCACTTTATATATGCATATTCTCTTATATTATAATATTTTCACAAATATATCGATTTTTGTAAAATGATGAAAATGTGATCCTTAAGTTTACATATTTATTAGATGAATCGAGCTCAGTTTTGTACATAAATTGATTCCTTTTCTAATTAAGCATAATATTCACTATGTATTTATTTATAGGCACATATTTATATGCGGTGTATATACCAATTCAGTCTAATACAATAGTGAAGTGGTATTGAGATTAAAATGGTGAAACCGCTGGGAGGGTTCATCACTGATGAGCCTTGCTTTCCTCTTCCAATTTTAGTCATTACAGTATAAAGGCTGTAAAAATAGATTTTAAAATATATGTTTTGAAAAAATAAGGATTAAAATATATTTATAATTTTCAGCGATAGAGGCCGCTTAGTTGATGTTGAATAAAGTTATTATATGCATTTTTATATTGTGTAGTAATTTATAGATTATTGTGGCGTATAAGATGAATCGGAATACTAGGACTGCTGTAACTCCTCTATCAGGCTCTTCCAAGGTGATAAATACATAGCCATAGTCTGATGATAAGACTTCGTCCAGTTGTTTCATTCATTGGGGATTTTCGTTGGAAAAATAAAACGTGGTTTCCCCATCGACACACTTTCGATTCCATATACATACATACGACTGGAATTCATACACAATCCTTTATTAAAAACCTTTCGTTTTATGCAAATATTCCTCAGATGAAGAACGGAGGTTATGAAATTAGAAGCGGGACTCTTGTTTACAGTATTTGCACATTCATAGAAAGAGAAATATAAAAGAAAATAATGGCAAATAAAAGAGAAATATTTTCACGTTTCATATAGTAAATATGTAAATAGGTTCATGCGCTCTATTAGAAGCCGTTTCCAACTACAAGAAAGCAAGCGAGTGTCCTCTATTTTAGGATGAAGTTGGAGACTTGCCTCTACTTTCTCCAAGCCTCTCTAGGGTAATGTCTATCTTCCGTCACGCCAGATAGATATTTCCACTTTCTAGCAGATAAAAACTTTCAGTAAGACGTAGGCAGCGATCTAACAGTACTTTGATGGATGGGGGTACATTTATATATACGTAAACATATCTGTCAATGTGTGTGTATAATGGGAAATTATTAATTTAACTTAGAATTGTAAAGTGTTTAGGCGGCAATTTTCTAATATACGTATTATGAAATACAAAATAGTTTCGAATATATTGATTTAAGAAACTTAATTATTGCAAAGCATATAGAATACATTCATGGACAAATGTTAAGGAAGTGGTAAGTCTTTGATATCGCCAGTCGTCTGTATTTTTTTTTTTTTGAGACAGAGGCAAGTATTTGTTCACACTTGGTTAACTTTGTAATGCTCCTCACTGAACTCTCTTCTACTGATGAGAGCCATAGCCGGAAATCATGGTATACGGGCTAGCTTTTGTTTGAGAGAGCCTGGACTGGTGTTGTATCATATTTTATATCTGATTCCTTCATTGTGTTCAGAAGTGATGAACAAAATGCATTGTTTTGATTCATTTTAAAACATTAGAAATGCTTTTTTTACATATAAATACAATTAATTTTAATTGCTTTTTTATAAAGCTAAGAACGGTATATGAAATTTAATCAATATGCCTACCTTATATTATATTACGCTTTACTATTTATTGCATAATACTATTCAACTATAGTTTACAACCCGGGCTTTATTTTGTTACCGACCCGAGTCCGCTAGTTTGAGGAGCCGGTCAATAGATAGCGTTTAGTTTTAACGCTTGTTTTGTCGCTAATGGTCACCGTTCTTTATGTAGACAATTCAACAATGTAATTTTTAGTTTTGTTTTTCAGAAAAATGTTTTTTTCGTAAAATAAAAATTTATTAATTACAAAATGTTCGCAATGAAATTATATGAACTCTTTAAAACCTTAACCATAATATATATATATATATATATATATATATATGGTAATTTAAACCAACAACCTCATATTGTGTAGATGACTTATAATAAGATTGTCATGTTGTATATAGAAACACATCTATAAATAATTATGCGCATGATTAATCGGTGTCATTGCATCGCCCTATGTAATGTAATTTGTACAAAGTGGATAAATAAATAAAATCTGTAATAGATTTAAGAGTTGAGCTAGGGCAGAGATCGAACATATAGTATTGCCAAAACAACAGAGTCTAAAGATGGAAGTCATAAATCAGGTCGATTTACAATTCCCACAAACAAGGCCACCCACACTGTCACATGTGGTGGAATGCAGAGACCCCTCTCACACCTGGACATGCCAAGGCCCCCCTTTCTCAGAAACGCCCCGTCTTTAACCTATAAATGCATCACCTTACAGTGGCTTGACAGTTCAGTTCAGTTTAGTTTAGTTCACCCTCAGTGCAAGCTCACGTCGGTCGTCACCAAGGTCCTCCTCATCCACCATGTAGACTAGTAAGGACTCTTCTATCTCCATCTTTCGCTCCCGGCTCAACTTTTATCCGTTAACGGAACTTTCTTAGTGCAACTGTGTCTTCGTTTTTTGTGTATGGATATCCCCAAGCTTTTCCACTCTGCCTCGACCACGACTGCCTGTATTTTGTGAGAACTTTTAAAGGTCTTCCAAGGTGCAGAGAGGTACTGGAAAACTCTACATCCTGACTGTTCCTCTCGGTCAACACAGTACAACAAGAGCTACCAGGACTTCAACATTATTTCAGTAGTCGACAGGATATTCTATAAGTCGACAAACACCAAACTTCAACTATTCATCACAGATAAGTCGACAGCAACTCATCATCTCATTACATGAGCCGACAGGATGACCAAAACGAAGAATGACACAACGAAGAAGATAAGAAGACTGTTCAGATAGAAGCGAGAAAGAGCAAAGATGGAGGAACAAACCCGCCATTCCAATGAAACGACAAAGCAATCTCTCCCCCAACAAGAGACGATATTTACGGAAGAAACGCCGCCCCAACGGACTTCCGCATACCCGCTAACCGATCGCCAACGTCGGGAGCAAGCTGACCGCGCCAACGACAGCCCCGATATTCCCGCAAGTCATGGAAACCGAGCAACGATGTGGCCCAAACCCTGTGACAAGTTCCACACCTTCGACTTGACATCGTCGAGACAATGCTCAAGGCAACAAGCCACAATCAACTTCACAGAAGCTACAAGCGTCTACAAGCTACATGGAGCGTCTTCAACGTCAGCAGGAATACAAGCCAAGACCAAGTTTCCTGACTGAACTTTCACACAACTGTAAGTTTAAAAAAAAAATCTACCTTAACTTTATCCTCAAGTTCAAAACCTGATTCCCTATAAATTTTGTATTTATATTTTCACTTTAAGCATTTTAAAATCAATTTTTACCTTTTTTATACCATTTTTTAATTCAATTTTTAAAACTTTCACATTTTCATTGATCAAATTTACTTTAATTTTTAATCAGATTATAAATTTCAAGTTATTACTCTCAATTTTACTTAAAAAATAAAAATAAAAAATTTCGCCCATCACGCATTTTTACAAATTTGCCAATCTTACATGTCGTTCTTAAATTCACCTATAATAATATTATCCAAATCTACAACTTAAAAAAAAAATCATTATTATTATTTCTTAAAATCTCTCATTCATCATAATACTAAACTTATTTTTGTTTTACTTATTAGTTATCTTTATACCAAAAGACCAATATCTTTATCAATTCTTAAAATTTGGTAATGTTCACCATTTCAAGTAAGCGCCCAATTCAAATTATTTGTATTTCTCACGACATTGCCTTTTTACAAGGAACATTTTCACGCTACCATAATCAACGATCAAAAATATCAATTTTTAAATATAAATTAACGTAGGTGGAACACATTTTTTTTTAATTGCAAAAATCGGAAGATACAATATCTTCAAAAACACCACTAGGGAAAACAACTATCTTTCCCAAAACAAGTTGAAAATAAAGATTCCCTCCACTTCATCGCCAGTAGCTAAATTAGGTCACAACCTACCAAACTTATTAACAACATTTTATTCTAACTTAGATACACTCCCTCGTCTCTACTTTTTACATGCATAATTAAGCATCAATAAATCTCTCTCAACAAATGTTACAACACTCACACATCACTTTATACAATTGGCAACCATTTTTAGTGCGCGACTTAACACACAAATCCAAATCTTGAGCCACACAAGCCTCCACTTAACTCTATATCGTCGCCACAATAAAATAATTTCACATTAAACTTGCCAAATCCACTAACAGTCAAATATTCTCTCGATGTGTTTCATACAACAACCACCCATGACTTTATTAAATTTGTTATTCATGGTGAAACGGGTTAGATTTTGTGCCAAACTAAGACTTCACGTGACACCTTTTTATTCACATTTCTCACTTCGTGTCACAGTGCCACACCACAAAACTTTTTCACTTTTCAGGCCAAAGACGCCCTTCACGCCTGTGACACCACAATTCACCCCAAAGCGTGTCCACGTCGAAAGTCGCACTTTCACCACACATCTAAACCTGACATCACCTAATAACATTTTTTCTAAGTCTAACTAACTTCGAAACACAACAATTACGAACATCGAGTAAACTATATTTTCAAATAGGCAAGAAAATTGCCAAACTTCAACAAAAGAAGAGAGAGAAAATCAGTTTCAAGTAAGACAGAAAATAAACACCCCGCACGTGTGACCACCCCAAAAATAGAATTTCCGTGAAAAAAAGGAAGTGGACGCCCTTTGTGACGTCACTCCCTTGGTCACATGCCCTCTCTTCCCCCTCAAGGCAGATCTTCTTGACCGCTAGCTTCATGACGCCATTTTGAACACATGTGTCACACTACTCATTTAGATTTCCTCGAGAATCTCACAAATCTCACCAACGAGATATCACAACACAACATACATTAAACATTTTACATGTTAAATTGATAACACCAATTAAAACAATTTGGTTAAGTCTTATATAGACTTTATAACGCGAAAGAGAAATCATTCTCTACATACCAGCCTTGTGGACAAACGAAGGGATCATTTCACATATTCCCAGTTTCAGAGTCATAGAAACACCGATGTTACCAAAGGGATATAATCTAGTCACACACCACAACTGTAACTTTTCGTCAAAAGAGACAATTTTTCTTCAATTTTACACTACTTAAAATTAATCCAATCATTAATAACCTTCAATTATATTATAAATTTTGTATAAAATCTTGAATAATTATTCTTATTCTTACCTTTCAATTATATAAACAAATTTTTTAATCCAACATTAAAAAAAAAAAAAACCTTTAATCAAATTTACTTTTATTTTTCATGATATTATTTTAGTATTGTAAAACATCTAATTGTTTCAAAAATTATTTTTATTTTATTATTTATTATATATTTTATATATTACAGGTTTAATTTTATCCACTTACACTTTTTGTACCCGCAATCATATTTCTATATTTCTATTCACTATATTTTATATTTGTTTAAATACCTTTATTATCTGACAATGTTTATCATCCACTATCGGGCATCTACAACAATCGTTTTCAACAATCATATTCTTTAACCAATTCCCTATATTTTTCATCACTATCTTTTCAGTCATTGCGTCACATCAACGTAGAAAAACGACAGCACTGCTTGACAATTTAATTTTTTGATTTCGTAATTCAACAAACTCTTTGAGAACACAGTTCCCCAGACTTACAAATCCAAATATCTGGTCTGAACACGCTTCAAGAGTTTATTTCATTTCATCCGCAGAGCAAATCACCAACGCATACACAAAGCGTTCACTTTTTTCAACTTTCAACTTTTTTTTCAGCTCTAGCGGACCACATTCAACCTTTGATTTCGAGTCAAGTCAGATCACCTACTGTCGCTACAATTCTACTTATCGCATGGCTCTATTTCACTCCTTTCTCAATCATATTAATAAGCAACTTTTCTTCAACAACTTTTAACCCAATAATCCTAAAATTGTGACAAAACACTGTAACCCTTATATAGGATCGCAAGTGAAACATTGCCAAGGAAGACAGCTCAAGTCCATATCCTCGCTTTGCACCTGGACCTAAGTATTTGATTGCATGTGTAAATCTCACAATTGCTTATTCTTTAACTACTAACCCTGTCCAACGCCCACCAATATTCTCTTAGAATGTGAATTTTTATGTCATCATTTTATTTTAATCATCTTTTTTGTTAATCAAACAAAATGTCATTTTTATTTCACTTTTATATATCCAACAAATATCATCTTGTTATAGCCCTTTTTAACCCTCACAGTTTAAATTAATTAAAATAAATTTTAATTACTTACCTGTGTTAGAGAGGCTTTACCCGCCTGAACCCGGATAAACCCTTTCACTCCCGGGGCTCATCTATGGTAATTTAAACCAACAACCTCATATTGTGTAGATAACTTATAATAAGATTGTCATGTTGTATATAGAAACACATCTATAAATAATTATGCGCATGATTAATCGGTGTCATTGCATCGCCCTATGTAATGTAATTTGTACAAAGTGGATAAATAAATAAAATCTGTAATAGATTTAAGAGTTGAGCTAGGGCAGAGATCGAACATATAGTATTGCCAAAACAACAGAGTCTAAAGATAGAAGTCATAAATCAGGTCGATTTACAATTCCCACAAACAAGGCCACCCACACTGTCACATGTGGTGGAATGCAGAGACCCCTCTCACACCTGGACATGCCAAGGCCCCCCTTTCTCAGAAACGCCCCGTCTTTAACCTATAAATGCATCATCTTACAGTGGCTTGACAGTTCAGTTCAGTTTAGTTTAGTTCACCCTCAGCGCAAGCTCACGTCGGTCGTCACCAAGGTCCTCCTCATCCACCATGTAGACTAGTAAGGACTCTTCTATCTCCATCTTTCGCTCCCGGCTCAACTTTTATCTGTTAACGGAACTTTCTTAGTGCAACTGTGTCTTCGTTTTTTGTGTATGGATATCCCCAAGCTTTTCCACTCTGCCTCGACCACGATTGCCTGTATTTTGTGAGAACTTTTAAAGGTCTTCCAAGGTGCAGAGAGGTACTGGAAAACTCTACATCCTGACTGTTCCTCTCGGTCAACACAGTACAACAAGAGCTACCAGGACTTCAACATTATTTCAGTAGTCGACAGGATATTCTATAAGTCGACAAACACCAAACTTCAACTATTTATTACAGTGAGTCGACAGGATCTCTACAAAAGCTACTGGAATTCTCATCTCATTACATATTGAAAGAGTAAAAATAAAAATCTGTTAAAAAGTTTCTTTTAATTTTTTGAATTTGCAAGCTTTCGAGCAAATTATACTGCTCTTCATCGGGCTAACACTATATTTATTAGCCCTTCGAAGAGCAGTATATTTTGCTCGAAAGCTTGCAAATTCAAAATTAAAATAAATTTTCTACCCGATTTTATTTTTACTCTTTCATATAATTTCTGAGTAACTATTGTCACATATAGGTTATTTATATTCCTTTAAATAAAAAAAATTGCAGCCAATTTTACAGTGTAACCAGATTCAAATGAAGATAATAAAACTCTATGAATATTTTTTTCCGAAATATTTACATATATCGAACATAAATATGTTCCAAATCTTGTCATAAGCGATTATGTAAAATTACGATAAATACTAAAATATCTGGGCACACACACACTGAGTTTCTAATTAAAAATTAAATTTTGAAAAAAAAAGATAGATTTTCATTGATCTATCTAAGATCAATATTGGAGTTTGAGTGCCAGCTTCAGCTGCCCTTCTCTAAATTAATTACTACCTCTAAAAACTGGAGATAGTATTATAATTACTTAATTAACTAGGATTATACTCTCATTTATTAGTTAGCATGCTGGGGTACACGCCCTATATACTAACTATAACATTTATAATATACTATAAACTTCTCAATTTCTTTTTTGTATATAACATCTTACTATATTTAGAATTCTCTATGTTGTGATTATAAAATACATATTTATCAGTGTTGCTAATTGTCATTCATATTTGTAAAATTTTCATTGAGTATCTTCTGCTTATTAAATTATCGTTTGGTTTGAAATTTAACTATATTTCTATGATAGCATAAAAAGGGGTTGAAATTAATAACATTTTCTGATTCAATTTATAATTCAATTTATAATATTAATTCAATATATAATTAGGTTATATTAAATTTTATTGCCATCTATCGTTAAAATTTTACACATACTTGTTATTGAAAAATATTTTCCATATTGATATTATATTTTACACCTACAAGAATAATTGATTCATATTATATATATTATCTAATTATATTTATTTTTGTAATATTTGCGTTATTGTAATAATTTTCTTCCTCTAAAAATAAATTTGAGGTACAGATTGCACCACGCTGTTGAAGGCCAACATCCCGAAACGCGTACGTGGTTATCTTTTCCTGATTAATCAAGAATGAATATTCGACCAATTCTGGAATAATTAAAATTCAATGAATAGTTGATATTTATTCCAACAGATGGCGCAAGCCATTAGCAACTTTCAGTTGCTCGATTCTTAATTTATGCATGTAATCCCAGTACAATATCACACATTCGTACTATTTCTTCTCAATAAATTTATTGTTAAAGACAAATATATATAAGGCAATAACTTGCCATCTATATATAAGAAAGCATTATAAAGCATGGATGTTTCTTTTTCAAACCCAAAACAAACTTCTACTGTCCTTACTGCGATGTAAAAATATATTATGAGGGCTTGGCTCATTAGTGGTGAACTCTCCCGCGGGTCGCCAATTTAAACTACCAGACCACTTCTCTTAGAGCTCAATACTGTATTGGACGATTCTGTTCATAATTAGCGAAACCACTTGGAAGGTTCACCACTGATGAGCCAAGCCCTCCCAATATATATTTTTTTCATCGCAGTAAGGACAGTAGAGGGTTTTGGTTTGTGTTAAAAAAAAACCTTTTGTGCTTTATAATACTTCCATTTCATACAAATATATATACAAGTTGTTTGCGCCTAGCTATGTAAACAACCTGCCAGGTTACATTGTTCTATAATCATGTAAATTTTATTTTTTCTTTTACTTTAGGTAAATATGTATATAAAAAGAGTGAAAGTTATAATAAAGTCAGTCAGCTAAAACCAGTGAGTCTTCAAACAGCTTGCTGCTACATCGCACCTAGAGAAGGACAGATTCTCAGTAGTCAATCCGTAGGTCTGGTCATAAAGCACAGTCAACATTCTGCCAGATACCGTCAACATCTAAGACCAGACAAAAGGCTAAGGAGCTAGACGGAAGTCCTAGCTAACATTATTAAGAACCAAGCTTCAACACAAGTATTTATGAAAAAAAAAAAACATTTCATTTTAAAATCTAAAATTAATAGCACATTTAAACTTATATAAGTTTAAATGGTGAAATAATCATTCCTGTGAACCACACTGGTGATAACGTACCGCGGTGTGTATCAATAGGTTAGGTTAGTCTCAACTAGATTGAATTTGGTTAGGTTGTTTTAAAATTGGAACTATTTTCATTTTCACTTATTAAGCCTTGCGCGGAATAAAACTATCGACGACATGTTTCCATAGTACATATAAAAGAGATATGCAAATATAATTACATATGTGTGTGTGAAAAAGATATATTTTTTTAATCTAAAAAAAGATCAAATGTTGATATTAAAAACAAAAAGGAAAAATCCCGACTGTTAAGAATTATGTTAAAAAGACTAGAGGCGACAACCACTCATTGTCCGGTTGAAAGAATTTATTTCACCATCAAAAAGTTCTCTTTTATACAGCGAGGAGTTTTACATATTGAAAGATCGCCATGGATTTGCATAGCGTTGAAAGATAAAATAATATTTACATGAAAATAGTTACAACATATCAAATAGACAAAATTCATAGTATATGATAATCCATCACATATCACAACACGTTTCCCCTTCCTCAAAACCCAAGCCTTTGTGGTTTCTTCAGCTCTCTACCGAACCTAGAGAACCGGGGCATTACAGATGAGTTCTCAGAGGGCACAGCCATCCCATCACTTGGTTGTCGTTGTATTGGAGTTGTAGATGGTCCTGCGACTGGCTCCTCTTCAGTAGTTCTCTGCCAACTGCTGGAGTCCGCCGCTACTGGAGACGATTCACCTGAGAACGAGGTCCCCAAGGAGGGCGATTCCCCTTTTCCGGATGGTCCATTTTTTGGTCTTAGAAATTGTTGATTTCTGAGGAATTCCTTTCCAGATGGTGTTTCGACCTTGAAACTTTGAGGCGAATTCCCGTGAGCTGTAATCTTCACTGGTGTCCATGCCTGTTTTGGAGACAGTTGGCACCAGGCCTCCTCTCCCACGCTGACTTTAGGGTAGATTTTACTACTTCTGTCGTAATACTTTTTCATCGAATTTTGTCTTCTTTTCTTTGCATTCTCTATATGTCCTTGATTGGTTTTGCACGGGCCATATAGCGGGGTGATGCTTGGGATGAGGCAGCGGAGACTTCTAGACAAACATAGTTGTGCCGGGGAAGGTAGGTCATTCTTTGGAGTATTTCTGTAGGTCAACAGGGCCAGATATGCGTCGGATCCTTGATCTTTACATTTGTTCAATAAAGTCTTTATTGTTTGGATATTCCTTTCTGCCAGTCCATTGGATCTATGAAGGTGTGGACTTGAGAAAATTTGCCTTATGCCCCATTTTGTACAAAAGTCTGTCATTATCTCTGAGTGGAACGGGGGTCCATTGTCGGACATAATAGTTTCCGGGATTCCAAATCGTGCAAATGTCTCTCTTAATTTGTTTCTGACATTGGTCGTAGTAGGCGGGTTTAATGCATAAACCTCCGGGTAACCACTAAATCTGTCTACAATTAATAAATGAGGCTTTCTTTCAATATAAAATATGTCCATAGAGACTGTCTGCCAAGGATAATCCGGAATTGGAAAAGATCTTAACGCCTCCCGTGTTTTAGACTTCTGGTATTTTTGACAAATGTCACAACTTTTAACTCTTTCAGCTATGTCCATGGACATTCCTGGCCAGAAAAGAGATTCACGTGCCAAACCCTGAATTGCTGATATCCCTTGATGAGATTTATGTAATAATTCGAGCATGTAGTTTCTTTGTGTTTCAGGAACCACTATTGCCGATCCGACACATAATAACTCATTCCATAGGTAAATACGGTGTCTAAAATCATAATAGGGTTTTACATCTTCATCTACATCTTTTTTGCTTATTGGCCACCCTTCAATAACGTAGTGGATTATTTTTAACAGCGTTGTATCTTCTCGGGTATCCTTCTGTAGAGTAATCAGTTTTTCGTCCGAGATATTGGCAGATATTAATTTGACCATTCTTCTGTCCTCGAGAAAGGGAGTTGGGAGTTCGTCTATGGGATGAGTATCCCTGGATAGGGTATCTGCGACATTTAAGCATTTTCCAGGCCGATATTGCAATTTAAAATCAAAATCAAAGAGTTTCATAACTATTCTCTGCAGTCGAGGCGATATATCAGTTAACGGTTTTTGGATAAGTGGTAATAAAGGCTGATGATCCGTCTGGATTATGAACGTGTGTCCTAATAATAAATATTCGAACTTTTTGCATCGTAAATAATATTTACATGAAAATAGTTACAACATATCAAATGGACAAAATTCATAGTATATGATAATCCATCACATATCACAACATGTGAGGCTTCAAACAGCTTGCTGCTACATCGCACCTAGAGAAGGACAGATTCTCAGTAGTCAATCCGTAGGTCTGGTCATAAAGCACAGTTCACATTCTGCCAGATACCGTCAACATCTAAGACCAGACAAAAGGCTAAGGAGCTAGACGGAAGTCCTAGCTAACATTATTAAGAACCAAGCTTCAACACAAGTATTTATGGAAAAAAAACATTTCATTTTAAAATCTAAAATTAATAGCACATTTAAACTTATATAAGTTTAAATGGTGAAATAATCATTCCTGTGAACCACACTGGTGATAACGTACCGCGGTGTGTATCAATAGGTTAGGTTAGTCTCAACTAGATTGAATTTGGTTAGGTTGTTTTAAAATTGGAACTATTTTCATTTTCACTTATTAAGCCTTGCGCGGAATAAAACTATCGACGACATGTTTCCATAGTACATAGAAAAGAGATATGCAAATATAATTACATATGTGTGTGTGAAAAAGATTTTTTTTTAAATCTAAAAAAGATCAAATGTTGATATTAAAAACAAAAAGGAAAAATCCCGACATGAGTTTTTTAGACGGCAGAGACTATCTAGTGGAACAGAAATAAACCAAACGTTGATTTAACCTATTTCCTGATATTTGGCTAACCTTTTTTTTCTATTTTATTATTTTCTCTCATCCTCAGCGTATTTACGCAAGTTTGGTCTTAAATATCCATTTCTTTATTTCTCAAAAAGCCTCTGGGACCAAAATATCTTTGGCCGTAGAGTAACAGCCTGCACCAAACTGACGAAGGCCATCAACTCGAAACGCGTTGTGATTGTCTTTTTTTTTTATCAATAAAATGGGTTGGCAAAATTTCAGGTAACAGGTTAAATAAACGGTTAGTAGATTTCTGTTCCACTAGATGAGCCCTCTGCCATCTAAAAAGCACATGTGCTCCAGGTCAGGATATGCCTACTCTGTTTTTAATATCAATACCAGACCTTTTTATTATTTATTTTTTTCTATTGTTTTTTAAATTATAAAAATGCTCATGTGAGCGGTTAGAATATGCCTCTTTTTTAAAAATATATATGAATATATATATGTAGTAATCCCGACGTGGAATGTATTGAGCAGTCGTGGTAGTGGGTGCGTGATGGGATTCCCGCACTGGGACAGCAAGAGACAGAGGCAGGTCTAGATGGTAACTCCAAGAAGGTAGAGGTAGACCACGGACGAAGGCAGTCGAACCACGGGGGTCACGGGTGCCTACATCGCGGATAGGGGTGAGAGACCCGACCGTATGACGGCGTCGCTCTGAAAACAACTAACTGAACAACTAACTTTGTCCCATTTCTGGGCTCTTTTATATTGGATGCCCGCATATGGCGGAGAGTCCTGATTGGTCCCTATAATCACGCCACCTGTCAGGCGCCGGGTTGTTTATCACGTCTGGCCACCTGTTGACGGGGTGATTGAACTCATTATCATAAACACCTGTTCGTCTGGTCTTTGTCCCCGTCTAGACTACCTTTACCTCTTTGTTTATTTGTCACTTTGTTACAAGGTCGATACATATTTTTATATAGATATGGGGTTATAATAAATATTAGAAGAAGGTTGTGATCTATCTAACTCAAAATATACTACAGAATGTGTCCCCGGTGATGAAGGTTTGGTTGGGGGAATGACATGTAATGAGTGATGACCTAACAAACCTATTATAAAAAAATAAAATAAATAATTTGTATACAAATTAGTTAAAGTTATTATAAAGTTACAAGTTAAACAGAGAAAGATGGTGGAATGGTGGTGTATCAATGAAATAAAATTTAAGGTTATAAAAATAAAAACGCACAAAATGAGTGATACAAGATTAAGAGAAAGTATATAATACAAAATGGTAAATATGGTAAAATGAATCGTACAAGGAAAATAATATCTTACTGCATAAAAGATGAGAGAAAAAAAATGAAGTTAGTTTATTGACTAAACGTATAATGTGACGCTAAGGTTGAAAAAGGGAAAGGGGGTATCTGAGCATGTTTCTGCAAAGTAGTATCCCAAACATTCTGCAATGCAATGCGAACTTGTTTAAGTGAGGCATTGTTTTCATTAACAGAAGGCCCAATATATTCCGTCTGCATCATTAGCTCAGACAGCGAAAAGAGGTGGGAAGATTGATGGAGGTAAAAGGGGGAGGTAGAGGTAAGAGGGATCCCTGTTGTCCATAATGATTGTGCCCGGTTGAATTATGAAAAAAAAAGTGAAAATTTGAAAAATGGTGAATTGATATGATGAGTCGGGCGATGAGAAAAAAAAATTAAAAAATCGCGCTGGGTATCCTGAACTCACTATTGGGAGTGGGTATAGCGAGGAAGGATTGTTCCAGTCGGATTAATCAATGAAAAAAAAAACAAAAATGTTCGGCGAACTGGAATCCTTTGGAAGGTAGTTGGAGGTTTGAAGGGTGTGGGAAAGGAGAGGTGGATGTAAGAGATTTATTGCTGTCAATTTTGATTGTGTCCGGCTTGTGTGGTGAAAAGAAAAAGTTGAAAAATGAAAAAATGATGAGCCGGACGATGAGAGAAAAAAAATAAAATTCTAACTGGGTCTCCTGAGCTCACTATTTGGAATGATATAGCGAGGAAGGGTCATCTAGTTAGTTTAATCAATAATTAAAAAAAAAAAAGAAAATGGCTGACGAACAATAATCTCTTGATGGATGTAAAAAAGTTGGGAGGAAAAGTTCATGGGATAGAGTTAGAGGTTGTAAGAGAAGCGTCAAAAATAACATTTTGAAAATCTATCAAGAAAAAAATAAAATGATAAATGTTTTATCTGTTTAAGAAATATTATAAGTATTGTTAGGTGTAGGTTTTTTTAAATGGTGTCTAAAATAGTTGAAGTTGTAAAATTCTAAGTCTAAACATGATGAAAAAAAAGGAAAATAAAAATATTAAAGGTAATAATATATAAAGGGTTGATTGGTATTTGATGGCATTAATGTTGATGGTTAATAAACAAAATGATATTATCGATTAATATTGAAATGCTTTATCTACATCTGTAAGTTAAAAAACAAAGTCCAACATCACAAAACTAGTAAAACTGTAAGTCTATTTACAAATAAATGAGAGAAAAATTAAAAGAAAACAAAAAATATTCGTCCCTGAAAAAAGGGAACATATTTACACACAATGTCTAGGTGTAGGTGCAAGATTATTGATGTCTTTCTAGTTTGGCCTACGGGGAGGCAATGTGGCCCTATAATTGATTGATGGACAGGCAAGAGTGTTGAAGTAGGAAGGGCTATCTCTGCTAATGGTGGATGCAAATGATGGATACAAAGGTCATTCCACCCCTTTAGAAGTAGGGAAGGAAAGACGAAGTAGAAGAAAATTAGGGGGGAGTTCAGCGCGTCCTTGAGCTGTCGTTGGGATGAAGATTGGATTTAATTGTCCTTTTAGGAGGCCAAGATGACGTCTCCTTTGGTCTCATGTACAGGATCGATTTTAGAGATGGTGGGGACCTAAATTTTAAACGGGTTGACAAAACGATAAACTATCCTATAACATTATAAAAATAAGATTTGCTACAAAAGGGATTTATTATAATTTTCCTATTCATTTTAATCTGGTGGGTTATTTGGTGGACACGAAAGTCTAGTATTCCGGTGTGCCAATAGCACGTGTTTCAAGTACAGGTGAACTGAAACTGGAGTCAATATGACCGCCATTGTGGGGGCTATGGAAATTTTATGGTATGATATTAGTTTTCGCATATTACATTTATAGTTGTATTTGTAATTGTGGGGAAAATGGGAGGCACATTTTGAGATGAGATAATTTAAAATTGATATTCATAAAAATACAAATCTAGGACTAGTTTTTAAAACTTTTAAATATTGAGAAATATCAATTGGAATAGCAATAGGTCAAGTAAAATAGAGAGTGTAATAAATTTAATTATTAATACTATGGCCATAAATAAGGTATTAAAAAATAAGACAAATGAGTTTAGAAAATATGATTCGAGTAATTAAAATATAATATGATTTTTTATGTAAAATTGAAAGTTGCATATTTGGATAATGCCATTTTAGGTGAATTTAAGAAAGGCATGTAAGATTAGTAAATTGGCAAAAATGCGTGATTGAATATTTTTAATAATAAAATTGAAAATGATGAATTAACATTTATAATTTGATTAAAATAAAGTAAAAATGATAAATGAGAGTGTGAAAGTTTTAAAAATTGAATAAAAATGCTATAAAAAGGTTATAATTGATTTTAAAATGCTTAAAGTGAAAATATAAGAATAAAATTTATGGGGGAAAATGGCAGAAACAAAGTATAAAGTACCTTGAAATGGCTGATGCTGGCTAGAGTTGATCTCTGGAGATGGTTGTAGGGAAGAAGGCTACTTGTTGCGTGGGATCCGTCGAAAGAAGAGATGAGGGCTTCCTCCGCACGAGGCATGGCTAGCCCCCGAATGGCGTCTGTTAGGCGGCTTACTAGTTCGTCGCAGTGGGGTTGCATGTTGGTGAGGGCATCCGCGAAGTACTCGTCTCCGGCCTCCGTCATCCTCTGCATGCTGCTGTCCTCAGTCATCCTGTCGACTTTAACGGGTTCTGTAGTAATCCCGACGTGGAATGTATTGAGCAGTCGTGGTAGTGGATGCGTGATGGGATTCCCACACTGGGACAGCAAGAGACAGAGGCAGGTCTAGATGGTAACTCCAAGAAGGTAGAGGTAGACCTCGGACGAAGGCAGTCGAACCACGGGCGTCACGGGTGCCTACATCGCGGATAGGGGTGAGAGACCCGACCGTATGACGGCGTCGCTCTGAAAACAACTAACTGAACAACTAACTTTGTCCCATTTCTGGGCTCTTTTATATTGGATGCCCGCATATGGCGGAGAGTCCTGATTGGTCCCTATAATCACGCCACCTGTCAGGCGCCGGGTTGTTTATCACGTCTGGCCACCTGTTGACGGGGTGATTGAACTCATTATCATAAACACCTGTTCGTCTGGTCTTTGTCGCCGTCTAGACTACCTTTACCTCTTTGTTTATTTGTCACTTTGTTACAAGGTCGATACATATTTTATATAGATATGGGGTTATAATAAATATTAGAAGTAGGTTGTGATCTATCTAACTCAAAATATACTACATATATTAATAACAAAAAAAGCATATCCTGACCGAGAATATGAACATTTTTCTTTTTTTCTTATTTTTCAACATACAGTAATCCCTCGTTAAGACGAACTCAACGGGAGAACGAAATACCCTTTTCGTCTTAAAAGAATATACAGTAATCCCTCGTTAAGACGAACTCAACGGGAGAACGAAATGCCCTTTTCGTCTTAAAAGAATATATACCGAATTCGTATAAACCAAATTCGTATTAGACGAATTGAATTCGTGGTATCCGGGGGTTGTACTTATGTACTACTGATGAGTAAGAAAACTACATTTCTGAGGAATAACGAATAAATTTATTTGAAAACAATATTAATGAAAATATTTTATAATTTTAAGGAACAACAATTATGTATATGTATGTACATAAAGTATTTTATTTTAAGACAATATGGATAATATAATCACAATGTAAGGCAATAACATGAGAATATAAGTTTATTTTAAAACACAAATAAAAAGAACAACAAAAGAAACAACTTACATAATATACTTGGTACATACAATGTTTATGTGTATGCAGCATATGCAGTATGCATAGAGTATCCTATATCTGGGTTTTCTCTGCAGGCTTCAGAAAGTCTGTTATAGTTTTTGTATAAAAATAAGAATAATATAATATTCTGTGAAATTCCGTGAAAGCGTGCGCTCCTTGGCTGCTGGCTGGCAGGGGTCACCATGGCCCCTACATTTATCAGTCGAGAAAAACAGCAATACTGGCACAATAGAGTCGAAATTTTCCACTGATTGAGTACATGGAACGACCCCAAGGGGATGGTTTCATAGAAAATGAGTCATCATAACAAACAAAGGACGAATGTTTACACAAAAGACAAAGAGAGCCAATACTTGATATCAACGGCGTTTTTGTTGTTTTAATAGTTTATTGTTTTACTTATAACTCGCCTTTAAAAACATATTATAATTCGTTTTAACCGATTGATTAGTTCTGCTGGGGGCTGAATTTAATTCGTATTTCGTCATAACCGAATATTTCGTCTTAACCGGCAAAATCTCTTTGAAAAGCATTGAAATTTAACGGGGGAAAAGAAACGGTTCGCGCAAACCGAGAGTTCGTATAATCCGAGTTCGTGATAACGAGGGATTTCTGTATATATTGCCTATTAAAGCGTTTCTATTATAAAAAAAAAATAATTTTTAATTACCAGATAATTTTATTTATTCTAATTATTTCGTTATCTTTCTCTACTTCTTTGTCTTAATTGTATTGATGAGAAAAAAATTTAAAAACATAATTCATTTTGAATATACAGTAATCCCTCGTTATCACGAACTCGGATTATACGAACTCTCGGTTTGCGCGAACCGTTTCTTTTCCCCCGTTAAATTTCAATGCTTTCCAAAGAGATTTTGCCGGTTAAGACGAAATATTCGGTTATGACGAAATACGAATTAAATTTAGCCCCCAGCAGAACTAATCAATCGGTTAAAACGAATTCTAATATGTTTTTAAAGGCAAGTTATAAGTAAAACAATAAACTATTAAAAAACAAAAACGCCGTTGATATCAAGTATCGGCTCTCTTTGTCTTTTGTGTAAACATTCGTCCTTTGTTTGTTATGATGACTCATTTTCTATGAAACCATCCCCTTGGGGTCGTTCCATGTACTCAATCAGTGGAAAATTTCGACTCTATTGTGCCAGTATTGCTGTTTTTCTCGACTGATAAATGTAGGGGCCATGGTGACCCCTGCCAGCCAGCAGTCAAGGAGCGCACGCTTTCACGGAATTTCACAGAATATTATATTATTCTTATTTTTATACAAAACATATATTTAAAAATATTAAATATAATATAAATAATAAAAATATATTCTGTGAATAATAATCTGTGTAAATCGAGCTCTCAGAAGAAAAAGGACTTATTTTAATAAGTGTCTGAAACAGTGCCCAATCAAATACCACCAAAAAACTATAACAGACTTTCTGAAGCCTGCAGAGAAAACCCAGATATAGGATACTCTATGCATACTGCATATGCTGCATACACATAAACATTGTATGTACCAAGTATATTATGTAAGTTGTTTCTTTTGTTGTTCTTTTTTATTTGTGTTTTAAAATAAACTTATATTCTCATGTTATTGCCTTACATTGTGATTATATTATCCATATTGTCTTTTAAAATAAAATACTTTATGTACATACATATACATAATTGTTGTTCCTTAAAATTATAAAATATTTTCATTAATATTGTTTTCAAATAAATTTATTCGTTATTCCTCAGAAATGTAGTTTTCTTACTCATCAGTAGTACATAAGTACAACCCCCGGATACCACGAATTCAATTCGTCTAATACGAATTCGGTTTATACGAATTCGGTATATATTCTTTTAAGACGAAAAGGGTATTTCGTTCTCCCGTTGAGTTCGTCTTAACGAGGGATTACTGTATTCCCAAATTTGATAAACCTATTTTTATTAATATTTTATATTTAATCTCAATATATATTTTATGATTTTTATATGTAAAATATAATTATTTATGCTATAAAATATAAATTTATACTCAATATATTTTATAATAGCGTTTTTAAAAAGTATTTTATAATTTAATATATAGCTAAAAGTTATTTCATTCCAAAATAAAAGTTTTTACGGGGAATTCCTAAAATATAGTTACCACATTTTACTAGTAAAAAGTTTGAAAGTTAAAGATCAGTTTCAAAAAGTTATAATTGGGTTTTTTTCCACAGTAACTCTCTATGAATTATGTTAAAAAAGGAAATAATTCTTTTGAAATTTATAGCAAAAGCGTCGTCTGCATTTAAATTAAATTTGATTTCATCGTCTGAGGTTTTAATAATTGATAGATCATTGATAAACTATAAATATTAAAGTGAAATATAACGATTCATTAAAAAATTAATTAATTCTGATCAAATATTTTCAACAAAATTTCTTTTTTTGGGGAAAATATTTACCTTACACCTAATTAAATCTGATATTTACCTGATAAAATGTAATGTTTTTATTAGAAAATGTTTTTTTTATTATTATTATACCAATATTGATATTCAAAGATAGGAAAAATAACGAGTATATAGCTATTTAATAACCATTTTTATTTTAAATTTTGTTTTCAAAACTTATTTGGAATATATGTAATCAATAATATTATATGAATATATATTAAATGTAAATATTCATAATTACACATCATTTTTGATGTCGAAAAGGTAAAACCTGCATCACGTTAATTAGGGCCTACAATCCGAAACGCGTAAGTTTGTTGAGTTTTCCTGTTAATCCAAGAGAAAGTGTATTCATTATTCATATTAATAGTAAATTAAAATATTTGACATAATTCAAAGTTTGAAAATATCCCGCATGTGTTTCTTTTAAACGAAAAATCGAAATTTATTTCAAAGAGAAAAAAATGATTATTTCTAACCTTAGGGATGAAGTATCAAAGAATGAATTGTGAAGAGTAATGATAAACGGAAAAAACGATTTTTCGTTCAAAAGAAACACATACGGGATATTTTCAAATGTCGTTCTACAATCATAGGCCGCATTGAATTGTACTCGTATAATTCAAAGTCAGGAATGTGCTTATATTGTACTAAAAGAGAAACATGCTTACTCTGGTTCATATAAATTAGAAATAATGAAGAGTACGTATGAGCAAAAAACTGAGAGTAGAAGAAGATTTATATTTTTATTTCTCATTAATATTTCAAATGTGTTGAACATTAAGATTTAGCAACGGAACTAAGCATATAAATCGGTTTCAGGGCCTCATACACTTATCCAATAAACACATGGAGTATATGTAAATTATCTATTTTTATTTTCTTATCTTTCCACAACTTTCTTTTCTCCACTCAATCATATAAGGGTATAAAGCCTGTGAGCTTGAGATGGTGTCTGTTGGGGATGAGTCAATACAGTTAATGATGTGGTTTGGGGTTGCAGGTTGACACTTAGTACATAGTGGGAAACCTTGATTGCATTCTGTAAAGTCATTGTATGCGTAGATGACCAGGCTTAAGTCTGGAAATCAAAGACTGTTGTTCTCTTGGGAGGACAGAACCGGTGTTTGTACTTCCTGCTCTGTACCAGTCATGTGCAGCATTTGATTTCCATTCTTACAGGCTTTGGGTCTCAATGGTACGGAGGAGATCTCTTTCGTCTAGTTTGGTGTTAAATTCTTCGGCCTCAAGTGGCCAAGAGCTCCGGACTTTGCTAGAGAGTCTGCTAGTTTATTTCCAGGAATTCCAAGCAATAAATGACTCCACCTCAACTCTTACATTATGTATAAATATATTATGTTTAAATTATTATATACGTATTTATATATACTAAAAATATATTAAGTTATTTGTGTAATAAATAATCGTAAACCTTTCTTTTCATCTTAATCATCATATCTTATTCTATATAAGCATAGGATAGTAAACATCATTGCTTTTTCTACGCAGGATCAATCTCAAATTTTGTTTAGGTTTTGGAAAGTCTTTTCCACACACAGAGTTATTGTATGAATCCAGATATACATGCTGAAAAGTACAACTTTCTTAAATTTTGTCCATGTGTGTAGCATGTTTAATGATATCCATATCTTAAACTAGCAAAACCGCTGGAATGGTTCAACATGATGAGACAAGCCCTCTCAATAATTTTCACATAACGAAAATGAGAGTGGGAAATTTTTCATATCGATTTAAAGAAGGAATAGTTTCGCGCGAATAGCATCAAATTATATTAACAGATTTTACGCTATGTCTTTGTGTCTAATGTTATCTATATAAATTCACATTTTAGTGTGTTTGCATATATAGTCACAATATTAGACTCATCTGGATGACACTCCGCAATTACATATTGTCAGATCGGGAAGAAATCACTGTCATAGTGTCAAATTATTTGACAAACATAGCAGTTTTAATCTTCTCAGTTATGCGGGAAGAATGTAGTTTATTTGTTAAGAGAACTGGGATATCCCACGCCTTCTCATTGGACCATTGTGGCCATGTTTGTACCTAATAGAGGCTTGAAACAGGATGCGAGGATTCGTGGAGTGAGAATCGTGTAGAGACGTTTAAAGCATTCTCTGTGTCCGTGTTTGGTGATCTCCTTACATACCTGTGTTACCCCGGTCCGCTCCATATCAACGTTCCAATAAAATTACTGTTTTTTTTATACATAACAAACCTTGAGTTCTTATTTACGTATTTTTATTGTTGTTGTTGTACTCTTGTGTTTACGACTTCTACTTGTTAAGTGACTTTCACTTTAGGCCCTAGTACACTTTGTGCATTTACCCGTAAAACTTTACTTTTGCCAATAGGTTTGGATTCTGCAATTTCCAGGATCAGTAAATGATGATACTATCGAAAATATAAATGAATTCCTATTATAAATACTACTACTGACTCTAATATATAATAAAACTGAAAATCCTATTTCCATAGATTTCTTAGAAACCATTACTAATATTCCACCTTCAGTGTAGCATATATAAGCAGAATCGTCCAATACAGTATTAGAGCTCTAAGAAGCGGTCTGGTAGATTAAATTGGCGAAACCGCTTTAAGGTTTCATCATTGATGAGTCAAGCCGTTCCAATATATTTCACAGCAAAAAAGACAGTAGAGGTTTTTGTTTAATTTAAAAGAAACATTATTTCTTTAAAGGCTGAATTGTCGAAACAGATGGGAGGGTTCACCACTGATGAGCCAAGCCCTCCCAGTATTTTATCGCAGTAAAGACAGTAGAAGTTTGTTTTATGTGTAAAATAAACATTCGTTCTTTAATGCTTTCATTTCCTATATACACACACACATACAGCTTTATTAAGAGACCACAGGTCTTATACAGATTCACCGCAGGAAGGAGGCATAGATGGAGCTCCTATACTCCAGGCAGCACAGAACCCAACAACAGTCTTCAGGTCTGACACATGTCCAGTCGCCACACCGTACATAGGTTAGAGTATCACTGAAAAGACGATTATATATAGATGACACTTTATTTCCATATACCTGTTTAAATTCAAAATTGACTAAACAAAGTATCAGCAAGAACGCAAGTGAAGCGAGGTCATTATTCTATTTCCGTATAAAAATATAATTTTCTAACAAAATAAATAAAATCTACAGAAGATGCATCCTGATATATCCCTAGACTATAAATAGACAGAATATATGTTGATATAGAGGCAACCTCGACGAATACAGATGGACCAATCCGCAGCGGGCATTTCTCAACCAATCAATACCAACCTGCGTGCATTGGAACCATTTTTTTTCCAAATGCCATAAAAGAAATACCCTATTACAAGAAAAATATGCCTCATAATGGAACTTATTATAGAGATGTAACGGCTAAGAAGTGGTTTGATAGTTCAACAAATCAGTTTTACTCGATCATATATTGGGGTAGTTTATTTTATAGCTTGGATCGTTACGTGTATTTGGTTATTGAGTTCTATAATTAGCTGATATGACGTTGTTTAACGTTTCGTGTCTTTTAATTTAGTATTACCTTCCCCATTATTTTTTGAAGATATATCCTCAAAAATAAGACCAAATTGCATTTAAGAATAATATTCTCTGTTCAAATCAATAAGCTTGAGGGATTACTCATCCCTCAAGCTTATTGATTTGAACATTCTATTAAGGGAATAACCTATTAATAATAATATTCTCTGGTAGAGAGTTTCAACTCGGGTAGAGAGGTTTTCCCAGGAAATTGTGAAATATATATTTTTTGCTTATCCCTAGTATACGTAGTACAGGCCATGATAATCATGGTGGGTAGAAGTAGGCGACTGGTTTTACTGTAAATGCAATACATGTCTACACATGTGAAAGGAGTTCGACTTTGCACTTACTAAATGTGTCAGAGCGCAGTTTGGTTTTTTTGCACTCCCTGGTGGGGTTCGACCTTTGCAAGAATTAAAAAATAAAAAGAATAAAGTTCTCAATGCGGGAATCGAACCCGGGTCCTAGCGGTCGAAAACCAACGGTTTAGATCATCCTTCCACCTAACCCCGCGAAATAAATGCTCAATGTAATTACATAATAAATCATTCTATGAGCGATAATTTACCAAAACTATCATATTGTAGATAAAACAAAGAACTGACTTGTTATAATCAAACGCCCAACAAGCGACCACCTCCAGGAGAGGCCAGTAGTATTCCAGAAAGGTCTCTTATCGGAGAACCTTCTATATCAACAAATTGTATATTCTAAAACGGATGATATCATAAAATTTGTTAAATATAAACCACAACAGGTATATATGCAAAATGGTAAAGAATTAAATAGAACAAAAGAAAAGAATAATTTCGTTTGGTCCACAAAGATGGCAATTTCCTTTTTCTTTGAAAAGGCTGAGTCAGAGTTTTCCCCCTCTTTTTCTATAGGATATCCTTTTTAAATAAAATGGGTCAAATTTGGTGAAAGATTTACCATTTTATTCTTATTTATAAGATACCCCATCACGATTCATTTCTAAAGTTAATGAAATGCCCACCTATATATATAAAATTAGAAAACACGTATATTAATAACTAGTTTTAAAAGATTGTGCAAAGATTATTTTCGTTGTGTTATTTCTTTTTATTAATATAATTGGAATCAAATGAAAATTCAGTTTGGGATAAAAATGGCGTCTTTTTTTATTTAAAGCAAAAGAAGAACGTAATTATCATTGCGTATACAGTAGTTAATCCAAAGAAAGAAGTACGGTGGTCTATGGTCCAATAATTTTGATTTGATTTAACAATCATGGATCACTGAATACATGCCATTCTTATTTAATTATACCCAAGAAAGAGTTTTTTTTTTAAATCTGCGGAAAAAAGTTGACGCAGAGTTAATAGTAATTTTTTAATAAACTCTTAATGTATTTTCATTTTAATGTGGGTTAATATTGGCTGATTAACTCTAAAGAAATGGCTGTAGTAGTCTCGATTTGTGTTTTTATTTATCTAATTATGTGTAAAGGTCTAAATATAGTGGAGCCTCTCTGGGAGACTGCTTGAAATATACATTCATGGGACGAAACTTAAGGAAGTTGTATCTTTTAGCATGTATATCGGGATTCAGACAATAACTCTGAAAGATACACTCATGAACACAACTTAAGGAATTTGTACCTTTTAGCATGTATATCGGGATTAAGACAATAACTCTGAAAGATACACTCATAGACATAACTTAAGGAAGTTGTACCTTTTAGCATGTATATCGGAATTCAAACAATAACTCCGAGAGATATTACAGTGACCTTTATTAAAGATACATGAGGTAACCAAGTGTGGACAAAATTGCCTCTGTCTCCTGCAAAAAAAAAAAAAAAAAAAAAAACATAAGACATCAAAGATTTTCCACTTCCTTAAGTTTTGTCCATGAGAGTTGTTGCCATATTTATTATCATTTAACCATTGAAACAAATTTTCTCTAAAATAATCTTGCAACACATCAAAATCTTAAATAAAAAGTAACGATTTTTCAAACAACTAATTTTCCTTATTCAAATACGACCGTCGACATCAAAGACTTATACTTCCTTAAATTTTGTCCATGAGTGTATATACATCATGTGAATAATGCTGCACCTTTTACTTTTAAACAAAAATTGTATTAATACATTATTGGGAATTTACGTTTTAATTTAAATCTTTCTCATTTTATTTATATACTAACCAAATTTCAAATTTTTACTCGAAAATATTAATCAATTTGATTAGATATGACGCCAACAGCTTTTCCTTCTTCAACGCCTTTTGCTTATCGCGATATTTCGATGTTAAGAATTGAAAATATCAAATAGAATCAGCGTTTTGTGTTAATGACGATTAATAAATTCGAAGTCAGTGAAAAATTATAAAAAAATATTAATACAAGAAAAAATTCATATTCACAATGTACAGGTATTTGGGCCTAAAATGAGTAAAATATATTTTGCATTGCTTAATATAAGAATATTAAGTGAGAGAAACTATCAGCGGTTCATCTATTGGTGTCGTTCTTAATTCATTTGCTGAACAAGCAATGGTCTAGTTATTTAACATATGTATTGATTATAAAATTAAAAAAAAAAACGATATATATGAAAATATATTTCTTGATTAATAAACGTCTCAAGTTAAAATCAAAAGGTACCGATGGATTGTTAATTTTGCTTTGAATGGACCCATGTCACGTGGTCTGATATTGATGTCCGTGGTCAAATGTCAATATATTGTCAATATTCAGTGAGATAGCTCTAACCCCCAATAAAACATCAATAGGACTAGATGCTATTTACCTTTATACTTGGTAGGATATTTTGGCTAGTATTAAATTTTAGTTTAAGAATATGCGAATATCAGTACATCATTAGATATATGTTCTAAAATACATTGTATATATTTAGGAAATATTATAATTACAATTATATTCTCACAATGAGTATCTTTTTATTTAAAAATGCTAGCTTTCAAGCGTTATTCGCTCTTCAACGGGCTTACAAAAATATCGACTTAATCCCACTAGAAATATTTACAAAAACAAAAAAAAAAAAAACCAATCGAACGCGCGCCGCGTGGATATTTATAACTGATAATTTTGAATTGGTTTGTAATTTAACTATTTTAAATATTTTATGGAATATATCGCGTACCAAAGGTTGTCATTCAATGATCAGATTTTTAAGAACCCTAAAAATTGAAATAGATATATTCCATAAAATATTTAAAATATTTAAAATAGTTAAATTACAAACCAATTCAAAATTATCAGTTATAAATATCCACGCGGCGCGCGTTCGTTTTTTTTTTTTTTTTTGTAAATATTTTTAGTGGGATTAAGTCGATATTTTTGTAAGCCCGTTGAATAGCGAATAACGCTTGAAAGCTAGCATTTTTAAATAAAAAAGATACTCATTGTGAGAATATAATTGTAATTATAATACTTTTTCACAATTTCATCATGAAAAGATATTTAGGAAGTATTAATATACTACAACAAAAAGCTTTATCAAGACCTTTTAGTCTTATACAGATTCTCCAAGGACAGAAATGTAGGATACATGCATTGAAAACAGTAATAATCCTTCGTATAATATGAAATTTATATATAGGAAAATTTATAAAGACAAGCCAATAAATATATTAATCTGGATAAATTGGGGGAAAATATTTTTTTATACATGGATTTACCACGGAGTCTCTGCAAATGAGGATTAGAAAAATGTAAAAGCTAATCCCAATCAATATTGATAATGGAATTTATATACAAGAAAACCTAATTAAGATAATTGAGCACATAAACAGATTTGTGGAAGTATTTATATAGCAATTTCATTTTATAATAAAAATGGCATTTTATTCTTCAATTAGTAATTCGAAAATGAAAAAGGTTTAGGAATATTTGATTCATCAGTGGCGAATCCATCAGCAATTTCGCTTATTTAGCCTAAAAGAACGCTGCAAGTAATTACACTCATGGACAAAACTTAAGTAAGTTGTACCTTTCAACAGGTATATCGGGATTCAGACAATAACTCTGAAAGTTACACACATGGACAAAACTTAAGGAAGTTGTTCCTTTCTGCATATATATCAGGATTCAGACAATAACTCTGAAAGATATTACAGTGACCTTTATTGAAGACACACGAGATAACCAAGTGTGATTAATCTGTCTTGTTCTTCTTCTTCAAAAAAAAAAACATACGACAGGGAATATCAAAGACTTTCTACTTTTATATGTTTTGTGTCCAAGAGTGTAAATATATCAGGCAGCTAAGAGGGTGGGACAAGTTGAAGACAGGACCAAATGTGGGTCTAAAAATACGACCAACAACGTGGGATCTACGTTAAAGGAAATCTTGTTTTAACCCTTTTCTCTCCAATCCCCTTTCCAGACCTGACACCCCCACGTCTTCGTTATACCTGTCAGTCAAGTTATTTTTTAAATTCTTTAACTCTTCATTCTATTTATAATAAGTTCACATACCTTTTGTACTCACGTACTCTATCCTTGAATTATTCCATCCAACTTTTATTTTATAATATCATTCGAAGAGAAACAAGAGGAGATATGTAAACATGATACAATACGTAAATATTTATTTACAAATAAGAAGTCTATATAAGTGGGATGGTAGGGTAACACTAATGAATGAAGTGATTAGAAAATTCTAGAGGTTTCTTTGATTATCGTTTAATTTTTTATTCTATTTTAGGTATCTTAAACTTTGACAATATAGTAGCTGCAATATACTCGGATCTAGGATCTTTCTTTTGCTTTTGGATTCACCCGTTGAAAAGCAAAATTTGCTCGAAAGCTTGCAACACCTCAAAATATATAAATGAAATATTTACTTAATATATCTAACTTTCTTTATTCGAACAAATGCGAAATATTAACTAAGGCATAGTTTCGATTTAAATTCTGTTGACCATTTTCGCGAGAATAAAGATTCAACATTTAGATGACTTTTATTCCCTCAGATGGAAGAGAAATAATACAACACTAGATACAATAATACAGAAGATTGTTTCATTATAATTTTATATCCATCAAAATTATATATTTATTCATTAATTTTTTTATGATAAATAATTTACAAAAGAGAGATGAAACTTTGCAGTAAGTTTCCTTATTTATATACCGCAAAATCTTTTAATATTTTCTCAAATTTATTTCGCGATATTTTATATCAGATAACAATCTTGCCTTAAAAGTCTAAAGTAACAAAGGTTAATGTTTAAAATCTTCACTCATTTTGTTTCAATCTCTAAGTTTTATTGTGGAGTTTGTTGGAACTATTTACGTCTTGTACCCACACTTGTAAAAATGTTCTTATTATATCCCATAGTACAACGTTGTACGGATAATGATATTCATTGTGAGTAGTAACTAGCGACTGCTTTTACGGCAAGTGAACTATATATATATACATGTTGGAAGCAATGTTCGAATTTTGTAGTTACATATGTGCCAATAGCACTGTTTAGGTAATTTCAATCACATGTGTGGTTGAACTTTTGTAAGAATCGCGGGCCATTGAAGCAATTTTTTATTCAGAAAAATAAAATGTCCATAACAGGATTCGATCCCTGATTGTGACTGTAGGAAATCGAACGTTTATACCACTCTTCCATCAACCCCACGTATGACTTGAGATTTAATAATTTTTTTCGTTGATATTACAACTTTAGCTAGTAATGCGTATCTCTATCAAAATATAAAATACAAACGAGCTTTCAAACAGAATAAACAGCACTTAGCATGACTTTTTGATCGGTAATATGAGACGGAAATAAGACAATATTCTATCTAAAATTACAATAAAAATTGAAAAAAGAATCTGCCTTTTATCAACTACTAGGTATTTTTCTCATACTTGCCGAATCCCGATATACATGCTGAAAGGTAAAACTTCCTTATGTTTTGTCCATGAGTGTAAAAGAGGCGTGAACGCATACATTATACCTTAGATAAATCGATTATATATACACCGAATTTTATTCTTAATTCGCATTAAGTAAAATTTAAAATTCACGACATTTAGTTATATAAAACTAATTGTTTTATGGTAGTAGCTGAAAGAATTATTGTCGCTGTTTAGTGCAATTTATAATCCAAACCTTGACGTAAAATATGTGTTTTATCAAAATACATTTATAAAATTCAAAATTTAGAAATATAAAATGTCTTCCAAATATAGAACCCTATTAGCAACAATTGAAACATTTTATAAGGATAATTTTCAAATGATGGATTTAAGATGTATATTCTCTTGATCAATACTATTTCTCAAGTTATTATAATTGTAGATATTTAATAATTCTGATAAAATTCTCGCCGAGTTCTAAATGTAAAGGTTTCTAAAAAGATTCCTTCTAAATAATTGCAATAATCATTATTCTAAAAAGATTTTTAGAACAAACTTAAGAAAGTTTATATAAAAAAGGGCATACCTGGAATCATAAAGAAAAAAAAAACAATTTTTTTTCTCGAAATATTTCGAAAGATTGCTCCCCCTTTTTCAATATATTGCACAGTAAACTTTATTTACAAATTCTTGTAGATCAGATGAAAACAACTTAAGAAAGACTCAAACTTAAGAAAGTTGTTCCATCTTCTTGAACATTCTTATTCGAAATGCTGATAATATCGCTCAGAGCTATTGCTACCAAGTTATGCTGTCAATATGATGAACTGTATTTGGTATAAATTTACAAGATATTTGATTTAACGAATGAAGAAATTAAGACGCGAATGTTCTTTTTCAGCAAAGCCTAACGCGTCATCTATATATATGACCAATGAAGACATTAAGACGTTAGTGTTTCTTTTTATTGCTTTGTATTAATATCTGATTCAAGAAACAAACAAAATCATCAAGAACAATCTGATTTTTGAAGATTAATTTCAATCTACTAAAGATTTCTAAATGGTATTACTAATCAAACTTTTAAATCGCTTTTTCATAGAAATGAGTTGAACTCTACGCACTAATAATTACATCATAGCTCATCTAGTAGCCTGAGATGAATCTCAAACTGCATTCAATTTCGATGAAAAAGCTATGATCGCCAAATTGGATCTATATATTTTTTTAAATTCTCCCTGCTGTGATTCGAAATTCATATACAAATTGTACAATATTCGAAAAAATGAAACTACTTTGAAGAGCTATAAAGATAAAGGTCATCTCTCCCGTCAAAACAAACGTCAAAGCTAGATCCCATCTATTGACTTTCTCCTAAAGCTAGCGTTACTCATGTCGGAAACAAAGCCACAAAACCAGCTTTGGCAAACTGAGAAGTGCCCAACTGGAAACCTGTTGGAAGAGCTGATGTTAAGAAAGGTTTGGCTGAATCTTCGGTTGTCAAAAGAAACCGCGATATCTACAACATCAGTCATCTCAAATTTATCGTGCTATTGCTGTGATTATATATTGAGTACAAAATCTCTAAAATTAATCTAATACCGATGTTAATCTCTCAATTTTATCGCTACAAAGTGTTGATTCTATTATCGATTCATGTTGTATATATTGCTCTGTTTTAAAGAGTTATATAAAAAAACGTAGAATTATTTAGGTATTCAATATGTAAACAATTTCCTTCTAGTTTTATGAAGGTATATCAAGTTGGAATATCTTGCATATAAAACAAGATACCAGTGTATGAAGTACGCATGGAACAACAAGAAGACTGACCCAAGAAAGAAACTTCTAACCCTCGGCATAGAGAGCTTGGAAAAACTTTATTGCGGAACCAGAGCGCTGCAAAATCTATATAAAATTACTTCGAAGTTTCATAACTGTAACATGACCCTTGAGATAAACCTAACGTAATTCTATTTCTGTTTTACTCGGTGTTAAGATATGTCCCATTGCATATACAGATTGTAAACATCTCGATGACTGCCAAATATGATTCTTCATATAAAGATTGTATTACTACGGTGCAGAGTTGCAAAATTTGCCTCTTAACATCGGCGGCATGGATCCATAACAAGCGGCGCTAGTACTGATATAGCCTTTGACATAGAAGACTATTAGAACTGTGCCATTATGCCAGAGCTGCAAAATCTTGCTCTAGGTATTAGCAGCATAAAATCTTTTTGGGGAGAGCGAGATACAAGATCTGGCCTTAGCATAGGCCGCATGGAAACATTTCAGGATAAGCAAGGGCCGCAAGATCTGACCCTATGCAAATAATTCTTTGAAACTACATCGCTGCGCCAAAGCTGAATATTCGGGTATTTGACAGAGACGACAACGAATCGTCAAGCAGCGCTATGTTACAATAGCTGATGTCCCTTGGTATAGATGGCTTGTAAATCTATATCACATCTTCAAGGCTGCAATATCTTCGCACCTGGCATTGGCTGCATTATTCCTACCCCAAAGAATCTACACCGTAAGAAAATTTGAATCCTGTTATTTTCAAGGTGGTATTATATTTAAAGCTTTTATTTAATATGATTTAATCTATGTCCACTCAAATTTCATAACCAAATTTAATATAACCTTTAATTATGTTGAAGCCCCTGAAAAATTGCCCGCTTGAACAATCATTATGACAATGTAAATGTAAAATATTTCATATTTGTAGTTGTCAGTAATTAATATGAATAAATATATAGAAAGTTATACATAAAAAATCGAAATAAGGTATTATTTCCAAGGCCATTAAGTGAAAATAAATATTTAGAAAACTAAAATAGTAGCTCAAAATGTAAACATTGTAATCATGAGTGAGCAAGTAAAAATGAATATGCCTATATGATAGGGAATATTTTATAAGTAAGGCTTTTCTTTCATTTATAATAGAACCTTCTCTGAGTTACTTTTATTATTATGAAAGTAGTATTTTAGTTGTTTATTGTATTTCTAATAAATAAAAAAACAAACAAAAAAAAAACATCATAATACGAACTTTTAAAATAACTTGGAAAAGAGAGAGATTCATATCAATAAAATCAGTCTGTTATTATGGATGTTTATTCAAAGGTAATTCATAAAATTCTCACGAGTATTTCTTCAATAATTGTTTTATCAGTTGTTACAATTTGATTTTAACAAAAGTTATTTTTCACGTATCAATCAAATTAGAATTTTGCCCTTCATTTGCTAATCAAACGCTGCACGTGCGTGTGTTGAGAAATAATTAAAAAGAGAAGGTCGATAATTGCCTTAATTAAATGCTAATTTGTTTCATCAGACGCCCAAGTCTTTCCCAGCTGCGCCGCCATCTGGTGGCATGAAGGGGGAATCATCGTCTGCAACCATTCATATCCTAAGACCGTTTCACAGAAACAAAATTTATTCAAATATTTTGCTTCTTCTACATTTTCAACGAATATAATATTTATATATTTTCAAAGCTGAGATTATTTTAAAAGGAAATTTCAAAATATCAATTAATATGTCATTTTCCTTATCTATTATATCCTCTTATCTCATTTAATTATCTAAGGAAATGCTGAAAAGTCCAATAAATAAATGATTTATTAGTAATTTAGTGTTTTTTTTAATCCGGCAACACTATTTCCGTGTTATTAAATGAGGTTAAGCTTTGAATATCCATTTTTTAGATAGAAAAAATGATATTTTTTAATCATATGAACATAAAAAAGAGAGATTGAAAATCATGACTGTTAATATTTTAAACCCAATGAAGTAAAAGCATAGAAAAGTCTAGAATGACAGATACCAAATCTTTTATTTTAAGAAAAATATATGTAAGAGTTTAACCCATAGCCTAAATAAAAGCTTTCAAACTCCTACACAAAGCTTTATATGAAAATGAAACTATTTTAGACGCGTAAGATTCTTTTTAAAATTAAAAATTTCTACTGCCCTTACTGCAATGGAAAAATTAATGGGAGGGCCTGGCTCATCAGTGGTGAACCCTCTCATTAATTTTTCCATTGCAGTAAGGGCAATAGAAATTGTTTAATTTCAAAAAGAATCTTACGCGTCTAAAATAGTTTCTAATTTTGATAACAGATGGCGCGCTAGTGCATCGTAATATGAAGCTTCATATTACTGAAAGAACGGAAATAGAAAACCGGAAAGACCTAGAACCATATGAATGCAAACCATGTTAACTTACAGTTGATAGAGATCACTGGCCGTTGGATAACTCAATTCTCTCATTTTATAATCATTTCTCTCTCTTAATTAATTGTGTCTCGCTATATATAAAATTTATAAAATACCACACACACATGCACCAAAATCGCGCATGCCTTTATTATACTTATAGCACAATTCGTCCTTTTGTATTGGTTCTCTTTTAGCAGCAACACATAAAATTCCGAGGATAAGTTTCTTTTATTTCAAAAATAATATCTTGAGCTTTCGGGCGTAAACAGCCCTTCTTCAGGAATATTGGATATTGTTGCTGCTAATTATACACCAGAGGATTCCACCTAACGATTGGTTCTCTTTGTTCAAATATGCTTCTCTGAAAATATTCTAATAATCTATTTTATATATTACTAGACGGGTGACCCGGGCTTCGCCCCGGGATTGACCCGTGTGCATATCTACCCGAGTGATATATATTTAGATAAGATTTTTTAAATAATTGTTTGTTATTAGCATTATCTATTTGTTTGCATCAGCATAATTTAATCTAATATTTGATAGAGGGCGCTGTTCGTGAGCTAAGTAGAATAATTTGAATATATAGTTTTAATAATTGATTTATATATTTTTTAAAATAGCCTATCGTCTTCCCCGTATTTTATTACCTATGTATAGAAATTTTTGTTTGAATTAGTGTACTACTGCGAATTTGTATACCGGACATAAAAACAAACAAACATACAAACATTGAATTTTATATATATAAATATAATTTTTTAAAGTATTCTAATTCAAATTCCTTTATATATTATTATAATCTTTTCAAAATCTTCAAGACACCATTAAAATAATACATATATAAGTAAAATTGTCCTTATTTTATTATATACAAATATATAGAATCAACTTAACTAATTGTATATTAATTGTGAAATATTTTATTGTGTATTTTACTCTCGAAAGTAAAATATCTTTGATACTAATTATTTCTCAATATTTTATCAGAACAACTGCATTTAGTAAGTAACATTATTAAAATTTAATTATTGTTCGCAAATATCGTAACTCTAATAGTAAATATCGTATATATATATTAATAATGAAAAGTCATATCCTAACCAGGAGCACATGTGCTTTTTCAGAAGGCAGAGCGCCATCTCGTGGAACAGAAATCAACTAAACATTGATTTGACCTGTTCCCTGATATTTGGCCAACCCAATTTCTTGATAAATCAAGAAAAGCCATCCACGAGCGCGTTTCGCGCTGTTGGCGCTCTTCAGCGTGGAGTAGGCTATACCACTGCGACCAAAAATATTTTTGGTCCCAGTGGCTTATTGAGAAACCAATATATACATATATTGCAACCGAATATTTATTGTTAATAAAAATAGAGATTACTATAATAATTTATATATTTTATTTTACTCTCAAATATCTCTCAAATCGTTAGCCTATTATTTTATGTTATTCTTAGGTTTGTTTTTTCTTATAACTTTATACACATAAAGAAAGAGATTTTATTATCCCAAAAATAAAATGGTTACAAAATAAAAATGCTAAAAAAGAACGGATACCTTTTAATTCTCTTTTGTACGTGAACAATCATTCAATGGTCATTTAAAGTCTCAGTATTCGAAGTTACAATAGCTCCAACTAAGTGAAAAATGTGTTTCTGGTCAAAAACCATAATAACTTAATGCGAAGAATATTTCTCGAGAAAAAGAAAATGACCATGGCAAATGGTTCTTAAGATTATGGGTGGGGCCATGTGATAATGATTGCAGATAATTAAACAAGTAATAGTGATTAGTGCAAATCAATTTCCATAATGTACCACTACACGATCATTAATTATCATACAAAAAACGAATTTGTAGCTTGAATATTATTACTGGTGTGAAATTGACCGTGGCGGATATATGTGGAGTTTTTATTGAAAGATATTTAGCGAATTGTAGTTTCATTTCACGAAAAAAAAAAAAAAAATACGCTTAGCTTTTCCCTTGACAAAGATCAAATGTGAAAAATAGTAAAAAAGTTAACTTTTCTGGGATCAGGCGTATATAATAAGAAAAAGGCATCTCCTGATCGTGAAACTAAAAGCTGCTGATGGATTGCACCATCTGTCGGAATAATCATAAACTAATCGTTGATATTTTTAATTATTCTATAATTAGCTAAATACCTTTTCTTTATTAATAAAGCTAACTATGTACGCGTTTCGGACTGTTAGCCCTTAAAGTTGAAATAGATTTTGAACCCAACATACGGATAGTACCTCTTTTGAACAAGAATGGAATAGTCTTTGTACCCAACACATATTCTAGCACGCTTTATTCTTCTATAAATATAAAACATCCTGCTACTGTACTTACTGTGCTGTAAAATACACTCATGGACAAAACTTAAGGAAGTTGTACCTTTTATCATGTATATCGGGATTCAGACAATAACTCTGAAAGATACACTCATGGACAAAACTTAAGGAAGTTGTACCTTTTATCATGTATATCGGGATTCAGACAATAACTCTGAAAGATACACTCATGGACAAAACTTAAGGAAGTTGTACCTTTTATCATGTATATCGGGATTCAGACAATAACTCTGAAAGATACACTCTTGGGCAAAACTTGAGGAAGTTGTACCTTTTAGCATGTATATCGGGATTCAGACAATAACTCTGAAAGATATTAGATTGAGCTTTATTGAAGACACACGAGATAACCAAGCATGAAGAACTATTTCAAAATTTATTAACCTGATACCAGTACAATTTCACTTTTGCACTATTTTTTTCACATTCTTTAGCGTTCTCACGCACTTATGGCCTTAACTCTCCATTTACTGATTTTCAGATTGCCTGAATGACCAGATTTTTTGCTTTTTGAGGTACAGCTTGCACCACGCTGACGAGGGCCAATAGCCCGAAACGCATTCATGTTTATTTTCTTGATTTATCAAGAAATCGGGTTGGCCAAATATCATGGAATATATTGAATCAAAGTGTTAGGTGATTTTTGTTTCACGAGATGGCGCTTTGCCGTCTGAAGTGATCACGTGATAGGTCAGGGTATGAGTTTTTATATTAAATAACATAGGTAGAATCCAAACTTCCACTGCACAAAACTCAGAAGGTTCTACACATAAACCAATGGAACACTGTCTTGTGAACATTTCTTCATTTTGAAATATCCAATGTGATGGAAAGAGCCTGTTATAAAAGGAACTAATTCATTGTCATTACGAGTTATAAAGGCTTAAATTAGAATTGGCCCTTAAATAATATAATGTTTGTTATAATTAAAATGTTAAAAACATAATATAAAATAATATTGTAAATTTTTCTCTTTAGAGAATTAATACAAAAACTAACAATGACCGAAACCTGCTGTATAATTGGCTCAAGGAGAGTCTGCGTTACTCAAATAAATATTAATAATCCAAATATAACATTGAAAATTTTTAAAATGTTTCATTATTTTGGAATTATATTAGAATCATTTTAAGTAATTTATTAAATTTAATTTGAAGTCTCGAGATATCGTTCAACCTGTACGTATCATCCACCATGCACGTATTTTTCTTTTTTTTTTCACACATAAAGAATGTAATATATTTTCATTGTCTTTCATTAAAATCTGTAAATGATAATTTGTTTATAAAATAGTATTTATCAATAATTTATAAACGTGATACTCCTGTTGAAGGACTGACAAGTCCGAAAGCTTGAAAATAAAAAGGTTTTCACAAGAAACTTAGCCCTGGGAGCTTTATTTATTTTATTAAATAACAATTAAATAAGTACCATCTCTATAGTAAATGCGTATTAATACATTTAACTTTTAATATAAATAAAAGCGGTTTACTCCAAATTGATTCTATTTCAGTAAAATTATCATAGATCATTTTTCTATTATTTTTATGTGTAAAACCTAAATTTATCAAGTTTGTCTGTGAATTTTAAATTTTCACCCTATATACATATTCACCAATAATGATAATTATTATTAGAATATGGAATAGTGCTAACTATTAGAAAACTGTATCTAATAAATAGTCAAGGGTAGCCAATTACTGAAAGAATATTCTAAACCTATAGGCACATTAAAGGAACGACTCTCACCTAACATAATGGAAACTTTGAGGAAAATTAAATTGAGAACAAAGCTTCAAGGAATAATGTCTTGAGTTACACACTAAACTAATACCTTTCTAATCAATAAACACCGCCGTATGAATTCCTAACATAGATTTAAAATAATCACAAACATCCTCCGGGTAAATTCTCCCCTTTGTAGTTGAACTGGGGAGAAAATCAAATTAAATACAAATTAACATATCACTGAATAAGACTCTGTGAATCCTCAAGGGATAAACATCTGAATACACTGCTTACCATACAACAGAAGTTTCTCTCTAGAACTACGTGATCTTAGATATTACTAAATATATATATATATATGTATATATAACTAAGATCATAATAGTGAAGATAATCTTAATACAAAACTGGACTATAAAATTAAATAACTATTTATTATTATATATACATATATATATATATATATATATATATATATATATATATATATATATGTATATATTTAAGTTGGACAAATATTATGAAACAAGCCTACATCAACATTTCGCGGATTTTTGTTCCACTAGATGGCGCTTTGCAATCTAAAATGCTCATCTGAGCAGTAAGAATATTCCTTTTTTGTTTTTAATATATGTTATGTAATTAATTAC
This sequence comes from Cordylochernes scorpioides, assembly GCA_030710605.1. Lineage (NCBI taxonomy): Eukaryota > Metazoa > Arthropoda > Arachnida > Pseudoscorpiones > Chernetidae > Cordylochernes > Cordylochernes scorpioides. The sequence continues at coordinate 134,185,041 of CP092864.1, read as the reverse complement.
ATATTGGTTTTCAAAATTGAATATTAATATATCGTAGAAATTGGAATTCCAATAATTATCAAACAGGGTATTTTTGTTTTAAAAAGACATTTATTGTGGTTTCAAAAGAAGAAGAATGATATTTGAGGGGCTTTGGAATATTTCAGTTATATATACATATAGGTTATAGGAAAATAGAGCGCCATCTATCAATGAGAATTTGAACGATTTAACGCGAAGATTTCTCTTTTAGAGTTTGAAATAAAATATTTTAGTGTCTCCTTACTGCGAATAAAAATGGTATACATACCTATATAATGTCGAATACATTTATAATAGAAGATTCCAAATTAGAGCAATCTGTGGGGTAGGTTAACTGGCAAAAACGCTTAGAAGGTTCATCTCTGATGAGTCAGTGTCTCCCGTTTGTTTTTTATCATAGTATGGACAGTAATGTTTGCCCTAAATATTTTCAATTCTTATACACACTCTCATGGACAAAACGTAAGGTGGCTGTATTATTTATCATGTATATCTGGATTTAGTCAATAACTCAGAAATATATTACTGTGAACTTTATTGAAGACTTACGAGATAACCAAGGTTGAACAAAATTGTCTCTGTCTCCTTCAAAAAAAAAAAAAAAAAGACGACCTGCGAAATCAAAGACTTTCCGCATACTTAAGTTTTTTTTTCCATGAGTATATATTGAAAGTGATATCTTTATAATAATACTTTTGGAACTCTTTTAATTTCTTTATTTGTATTTCTCTGAAAAAGATGTAATTTTTTTTATTGAAATGATTAAAATTCTGTGTTCTATATAATAAACAAAAAGTAATATTATATTATTAAAGTCTAAATAGAGCGATCAATATAAAATATAGTATAAAATCATACCAATACTCAATATAATTAAATTATACTTACCTCTGAATTTTCAAAACGTAAAATTGTTTGGCCTTACTATACCAAACGATATTTTCAAAGCGCCCCTAAAATATTTCATTATTAATTATAAATAACATATACACTCGAGTATATATATAATTTTATAAATTTATTATTTAACCTTATAATAAATATGTATTAAGAGGTCACTTGAAATTCAATTTTTTCATTTGAAAATTCCCATTAAATATTTAGCAACCCCCAAAAAACTGTCAATTATATTTTATACGAATCTATTTTAATTTGTGTTTCAAAATTTAAAATAAAATATGCTTTGACATTTTCCCAATAATTATCTCCCTCTATTTAAATCGTTTTTCTAAAGTTATCTGATCTTTTGAAGTTTCTGTAAATTTAGTTCTTTGGTCAAAAACAAATAAAAAATCATTAATTCACTGAGTAATTATTGATCAATATTTTACTAATACAAGTTAGAATTATTTAGGAAAAGTCTAAAGTTACGAATTTTTTTTCAACTTTAAGGAAAATTCTGTAATAAACTAAAATTTTAGCGCTTCTTCCCAATACTTTTGTTTGTCAAAAGATTAATTTGAAAAGTAAATTCTATGCGAAATTCTTCATTCATATTAATTCTAGTAAAACATGCGAGTTTACTTTCCAAAACTTCCATTCATTTAAATATAAATTGTAGGCCGTGAATACATTGAATCCTATCAAAGGAAGAAAGACAAACAGAAGATTATCCACGAATGTTGATTCGGAAAGTTCTTTTGAATAAAAATGGCTTTCTATAATTGATAGTATTGATTCGTGTTGGATTTCTACATATAAGATGGAAATATGCATCTTATATATTATGTGAATATTCTATTTATATTACGATATGTGTAATTAATTTTATACTATAAATATTATATTTGTTATATTCTATTGTTATATATTAAAACGAATTTGTATTGAAGAATTTTAAATAGGAAATATTTGTTTAAGTATATATGTATATATATATATATATATATTAGTTTTATAAATATTTTGTAACGTTTTTGTGTTAAAATATGTTTTTCACATTGTTGATTTACGTTTTTTGTTGTTTTATATTAATGAAGATGCAAATTACATTGTTGTTGTTATTTTTTATTATCGTTTGTTTAAAAATTACATTGCATGTGATGATGATAACAAAAATTATTTTTTAATTTAATATACAAAAATCAGTAAAAAAAAAGAAATAATCAATTATAAAATACACAAACGTGACAATATAGATTTATATTATTGTTAAAGGTAAGTTTGTGTCTCAATTTGCCAAAACTGTTGTTGTGGCTTATTCTTGTTCATCACAAGAGATTTATTTAATAGGATGATGAACAAGTGTATAGTTCTGATACACAATTAAAGGGAGTATTGCTTCTTTTGGTGATATATATTATTATATAAAAAAAAAAGAAAATTCGCTAAGAGGAGCGTTTTTTTAAGAGCTAAAAAGAAAATCTTCCTCAGCGAATTTACTTTTATTTATAATTTTACCGAAGGGTTTTTATAATTGTCGTGTCGCTACGGGTCACGAAACCACTCTATTTCTAACGGCTGGACTGTCTTACTTTTTCTTACGTCCTATTTATAGCACAAATACGTTAAAGTAAAACTAAGTAAATTGTACACAATGAACAAATATGCAAAGATACAACAATAATATTAACATATATTATTGTTTTTATTTTACCAATTAATCAGCATTAATGTTTTCATATATCAATAATAAAACATTAGCCCATTGCAATATACGACGGACAAACCCAAGTATATCTAAAATAAAATACTAAAATTACCTATATCTTTGCTTTAAAATAGAACTCTGTACTCGGTTTCCATTTGGTCTAAATATTCCTTTTAATTTTCAACCTTTAAACATATATTGTTACTTTAAAATATGTAATAATTATTTTAGGCATTGTTTCTTTTAACATATCAAATATTATCTCTACTTTTACTGCAATTATAAACGTTATTAAAAATGAGAGCGCTTTGCTCATCAGACACAAAAATTAACAATCACGTATAAAAATAAGGGAATTTAACACATTTAGAATATAGAAAAAATAATAAATATAAAACATGAGAAAATAAACTATTTTTTGACACTTATGTTTATTTTTAAAATGAAACAATTTACTTCTGCCCTCACTGCAATGATAAATTAATTGGAGGGTCTGGCTCATCAGTGGTGTACCTTCACCAGTTTAATCAAACATACCGCTGTTTTATTGGATTTGACTGTTTTCTTCAAATACCGATACTGAAGCTAGACTCATGGAAAGAGTATTTTAATGGAACTATGGACAAGAGAGAGAGAGAAAGAGAGAGATTGAAATTGAGATTGAAACTGATTTAGTACAATATACCTATAAGATTATATATGGTTAATTACAAAATTGAATAAATATAATTATATATTGATAAATATAGGAAAAATAGGTAAAGAGAGAGAGAGAGAGCAAGATTAAGATTGAAACTGATTTATTTCAAAGTCCATATAATATTATATAAGATTAAATACAGAATAAAAATAAATATGAATAAATAAGAGAGAGCGAGAGAGAGTAGAAATACATATAGAATTATACATGTACTAGCCGAATGACCCGGGCAACGCCCGGGTTTTACCCGATTAAATGTTTTTATTCAAATACTATTTGTTACAATTATAAATTGGCACCGTGGATGTCACTTTTGTGAAACGTCCTGCTCCAAACTTTGTGTGTGAGAAGCGATATTTTTATAGAAAGATGATCTGGATTTTGTTTTCTGCTCGAATGAATGTTTTTCTGTTAGAATTTTGTTCCTGCGTACTGGTTTCATCTGTGGTCTCTGCTTTTTGTAATTTTTCCCGATATAATTTTGTATCTGATAATCAAACATGATACAGCAATATCGTCATCATCATTTTCTGACTGAAAATATATAGTTTTAATAATTGATTTATATATATTTTTAAATAGCCTATCGTCTTCCCCGTATTTTTTTACCTATGTATGGAAATTTTGGTTTGAATTAGTGAACTACTGCAAATTTGTATACCGGACATACAAACAGACAAACATACAAACATTCATTTTTATATATATAGAAGATACGAATGGCCCGAGCAACGCCCAGGTTTTACCCGAGTGCGTATATATTTTAAAAACGTTTTAATTCAAATACTATTCGTTACAATTATAAATTGGCGCCATGGATGTCACTCTTGTGAAACTTCCGTTCCAAACTGTGTGTTTTTAAAATGTTTTAATTAAAATACTACTCGTTACAATTATAAATTTGAACGATAGGCTCATTATTTCTTTATACCGTTATTATACCGTTATATTATATATATTATATTTATTATATATATATTACACGTTATTTGTTTTCTTGGCCGTCTGTTCTACATATGGTGTTATCTTAAAATTGCTTGTTTTGAATATTTTTTAGATTGAGATTATTAGCTAGTATGTAAAAAAATTAACTCTGTTGAAATTTAATTTTGTATTTATATATAAATAAAATTAACTCTGTTGATTTTTTTTGTATTTAATCGATAACAGCGAAGTTACGCATGTTAATGTTAGGGAAAAATATTTTGATGTTAAGCAAAACCTGCTCCATCTCGTTTTACATAAATGTCGAAAATTTGGTCGAAATTGATGCATTGTAACGAAAGTTTTTAGTGAACAACACTTATGAAATTTGCATTTTATTAATATAGATAATATACCTTGAGAGAGCAATATTGCTCTTCCGCAAATTTCAAGTAAATGTATTTTTTGAAACACAATATTAATATAATGTATAATATCGCGCTATTACTGAATAAATATATATAAATATTTTACAAAACAAATGTTTATCTCGAGGTACACCATACTAACATCAATACTAAACATCACAAACTAAAGATTCAAACTCAATAACACGAAAGTAAACACCGTTGAACAAAATCAATAAGGATCAGTGAGCTTAACACACACAGAATATTAACCAAGAACCAAATTCAGCACAAATTTGGAACAACTAATCAAACTACCACCACCACACAATCTATCATAAAACTGATTCACCATAACAACCTTCCTTAATGAACAAAATGGATTTCGTTAATTGATCTAATTCATTAAGCTACAGAGTGAGTGAGAAGATTAATATGGTAAATTAATTAAATTTGATAATGGATTAGTTTTAATTGGGTTAAGATCTTCGATTATTACCTACTCTTTTAGGTAGGATGTTTTGAATGGAAAAGTAAACATACCATTTTTGAAGTGAATACATATATCATTTTTACATAAATACATATACCACATATATATATATATAGTACTCCCTTCACCTATGCATTACGTTTATCACTCTAGTAAAAACCCTTTCCAGTTATGATAAGGAATGAGCTACAACGCCAGTTTTGAAAAATACATACAAAAAAAATACAACCTGTATACCATGGTTTCAGGCTATGGCCCTCATCAGTACAGGGGCGGCTTCGATTTCATAACATCTTACGAACTGCGACCTCACTAACTGAAACACTTTCTTGATATATTCGACCGCTTTCATAACTCCCCTTGTAGGATGTTATGAAATTGGAGCTGTCCCTGTACTGATCAGGACCATAGCCCGAAACCATGGCATACAGGTTGGAATTTGTCTGAATTTGCTAAAATATGTGTTGTGGCTCAGTCCATACCACCACTAATAAAGATTTTACCAGGTTCATAAACCTAATACATTGTTCTAATACATATGTAAAGGGAGAGGTGCCTTATTTTGGTACATATATACTTGTATGTATAAATGGCGTCAGATTCTGACGTTTATTTTGACGGGAGAGACGACCATTGCTTCCATGGATTAATTTCCTCCCGGCAAATTTTCCATCTATGTTTTGCCAATAGATTTGGCCCAGCCACATTGCCAGCAAAACACCTCTTTGGTAGATTGTGAGGATTCCATTAGATCCCGTGTGGATCTCATGGAATAAAGTCCGCCCTAGACTGACGAGGGCCATTAGCCCGAAACCATGGTCTCTAGGTGGACGCTTATCAGTTCGCCAAAGTTGGTGTTGTGGCTTTGTCACCGACCCGATGCCGCTAGTTGCGGCGACGGTCAATAGATGGCGTCAGATTCTGATGTTTATTTTGACGGGAGAGGCGACCATTGCTTCCATGGATTAATTTCCTCCCTGCAAATTTTCCATCTATATATACTTGTATATATATTTATACTAGCCGAATGACTCGGGCAACGCCAGTGTTTTAATTTAGACACGTGGACCTGTTGGATCATTAACGCCCGTGTTTTACCCGATTGAATGTTTTTATTCAAATACTATTTGTTACAATTATAAATTGGCGCTTCATATAAATGCATATATTAGTTAATAACTATAGCCTATGTACTTTATCTGTCTATGTACTGTTGGCTTCCGTAGGCGTCTCTTACTGGGAAAAAGAAAGAGAGGATTCCATTTAGTTATTAACTAATATATGCATTTATTTAAGGAGCGACCCGCTCCAACACAATAGTTACAAAACCAAAAAGCGAGTGGGGGGGCAAAGTGTCTCGCGCAGTGGCGGCGCCATCGTAGCGAACCAATAGGAGAGCGCCTTAAAAAAAAAAAGCAAACGGTGACAGAGATGAAGAACGCATGACGCTCGTAACTGTATATAGAATAAGCAGATATTTTATAGGGGGAAAATATATATATGAAAGCAAAGTTCGCCTCTCCTTTCAAAATAAAGGTCAAAACTAGACGCCATCTATTTACCGTCTCCGTAAACTAGCGGCCTCGGGTCGGGGACAAAGCCACAATACCAGCTTTGGAAAACTGAGAAGCGTCCACCTGTGGCAAGGGTTAAATTCAAGAAAAATATCACGTACAAACGTAAATTGAATCGTTTTTACTTTATAATCACTTATTAAATAGGATAGTTATTGTAAGTGTGAATATAATATGTAAATACATTATTGATTGAAGTTTAACTCTCATATATAATAATTCCCTTCAACATATTACTAACCTTGTGTGAAATCTACTGAAAGAACAATATAGAGAACAACAAGTTTTACAGTAATTTATTTTTATTCGTTCTCTTATTTTGGTGTAAAATCACATAAATATATAATTTTCACAGAAAAAATGTATACGATTTCTCTTAATGAACTAATTTATTATTTATAAACAACAATAAATATAGCCTAGAGTCTATGAATATTCGGACAGTGGTGCCAATTGTAGAATGGCGTGTTCATCCCGTGCGAAATACTGGGAAGCCTGGCGACACGGATCGATTCTAAGATAATCTCGAGCTCAAATCTCTGCCAGCTGGAGTTAAGCTCCTTTTGACTCCCAGCGCTCAACCTCTTTTTTTTTCAATGATCTCTATTTATTAAAAAAAAAATCTATTAGAAGCTGTGATTATATTAGAAATATTTATAGTTCTTTATGAATATTTTATAACATTTTTATTATTGTAAAAATTTTAGATTATATATATATTATGCATTTAATATATGTTAATTAGTAATAATTTTGTATCTTGCGTTCAAATATTAATTTTGAAACATTGAATCAGTAATATTTCTTCCGAACATGAAATTTCTGGTCACTCTTGAAGGTTGTCGCTCAACAGAGGTTGAATTTTCTCTCTAGTGAAAATATTTTTTTTATTTTTTAAACGTAATAATTCGGTGGGGAAGAGGGTTATAATATTTGTGTTTGTGTCAAATATCCAGCGATTGTTTGTTAGGCTATCATAATACTAATTAGGCTTACATCTATATATTGGTACACCAGCTTGGGATGTAGATGTTTGAAAGGGTTTTAATTCACCGGTATCTATGGAGAGAAAATTCTCATTCAAGGATTTATATAAGCAAATATTAACGAATAATACGAAAAAATAGAGATTTATATGTAAACAATATATATATATATACACTAATGGAAAACACTATAGGAAGTAATAGGTTTTTGATATAACTGGTCGTCTTTTTTTTTTTTTTAAGGAGATAGTAGTAATATTTTGTCCACACTTGGTTATTTATAGTAAAAAAAAACACTACTTGTAAAATTAATAAAAACCTTTATATAAACGATAAATAAATAGAGAAATAAAACTATATTTCGATAGGAAGAGAATTGATAAGAAAGAATTAAAGGACTTCAATTTTGTCATCACTTTGTTGGGTGCTGTGCCGCCTGGAGTAAAGGAGCTCCATCTATGGTTCCTTTCTTCCTGTGGTGAATCTATATAAGACCGGTGGTCTTGATAAAGCTGTGTTGTTGTTGTATATAAGGTAAAATATTAAAGGTCGCTTAAAAAGATATAGAGATTATTTGTGCACCAAAAGAGAGCTCTTCACCTTTTGATTATTTATCAGAATGATGCACTGTTGATCACATTAGTCGATGCGTCTTACTCTTTACCAAACAGAATTCATTCGAGAAGAACAACAGCCTTTTATTCAACCACCTTGGGTATTTACATACATACCAAGCTTATACTAACTAAGCAAAACAATTATATATATAGGCATGGTTATTCAATATATGCAAAACATGATGATAATAACTGTACCTAAAATATTAATATTGGTTTAGGTGTTATCACATTAATATAATTTTACTAATTGATGATAAATTATGAATTAAAACACCATTTTTAACAGATTCAGACAAATATCCAAGTTGTATAACTGTATATATGGTAAATTCGACCGATTTCGTCACTTTTCTTGTAGGGTGTTATGAAATCGAAACTGCCTCTGTACTGATGAGGTCTAAAGCTTCACACCATGGTATACAGATAAATATTTTTACTAGTGATGATAGATTATGAACCACAACACCAGTTTTTACAGATTCAGACAAATATCCAAGTTGTATAACTGTATAAAATAAAAGGATTTAAAAGCGCGAATGTTTCTTTTATACATAAAACGAACGTCTACTGTCCTTACTGCGATGAAAAAATATATTGGGAGGGCTTGGCTCATCAGTGGTGAACCCTCCCAGCGGTTTCGCCAATTTAATCCACCAGACCGCTTCTCAGAGCTCTAATATTGTATTGGATCATTCTGCTTTTATATGCTACACTGAAGGATGGAATCTTAGAAATGGTTTTTAAGTAAACTATGGACATAAGCTTATAGGCTTGTATAACTGTGTATATAGTAAATTCGACCGATTTCCTCACTCCTCTTGCAGGATGTTATGAAATCGAAGCCGCCACTCTACTGATGAGGGCCAAAGCTTGAAACCATGGTATACAGGTTGGATTTTTGTCTGGATTTGCCAAAACAAAACGTCAAACTCTTTCCCCTTCTTCAAGTTGTGTCCATGAGTGTATATAAAAAGTTCACTAAAATTGTATTGATAAATCAATTCTAATGATCTTATAAAATAATTATAAAAAAAATCCAACCATATTCATTAAAATTTCAAAGGAAATTCGAACCACCATGTGATAAAATCAGAATTAACTTTTAAAAAGAGCTTGTTACATAAAAAAAAAAAAAAAACACTTTTTCTAGTAAATTTTTTTTAGCGAAATTAGAAATTTTTCAATAGTTCTAAAATTAATAGCAGAAAGATAAGAAGCAGAAAATTTAATATAAATATATACAATGCCTGATATACAGGGTGATCCAAAAGTCCCGCACTATTTTAAAAATTAATAACTCCGCGAATATTTGCGCTAGAGCAATGCGGTAAACACCATTGTATTCAGGATGCAATGGGATTTTTTATGGCAAATAATGAAAAATTCGAAATTGATTTTAGTTATAATTTTATTCGCCAGATGGCGCTCTACCAGAATCAGAGATTCAGCGGCCAAATTGTTTGATAAATTGAAAAATATAACTGATCGACACGTATTTTTCCTTTTTGAATACCAGGAAAGAACCCTAATAATATCAAATAACAAATTAATAAAACACCATTTCGCCAAAAGTATGAAGAATTGTTTAACGATTTTTAAATACAATCAGAGATATGTAAAATAGGTAAATGCAAATTAAAACATGTAGCAAAATATTTATTTTTTATATGAGGTTTTGTGAAATAGATTGAATGTTTGAAAAACACTGCTGATATAAATACACGAATTTTTGAAATGTTAATATAGTACCAAAAATTATGATGGCACTATTAATAGGATTTCTTGGTATAAGAAATGTGTAGTTTCTTGACTGATTGGCGACCCTTGACTATTTAACTGGATATTTGTCATGATCCAACAAATGAAATATAGAGGGGAGTGACAAAATATATTTGTCGTACTTTATTCCAAATATCCTATGGGCTTGTCAAATGTTATCATTGTTTATTAAACTGTAAACAATTTTTAAAATGTGTCCCCTCAAATAAAAATAAATTTTAAATCGACCTTTTGCGTTGAAAAACGTGGTAGTAAAATCATTTTGTATTATTTTTTTTCACAATATTTCTAAAGTTATTGGTGTACAGAAAATATTCCTTATGCTACATGTATTTCTTATGTATGTATTTCTATGTTATCTATTATCTATGTATTTCTTCTAATGAGCGAAAAGCGAAAAACTAAACATAAGGGGTAAAATTGTGTGTACCAGTGTTATTCGAGAAGTTATAACACTCTGGTTTGCACGACATAATATGTGAGCAAATGACAAACAAAATATTACTGTTCGCAAAAAAAAAAGAGTCAAGATGTGAGGACAGCATTTATTAACCCCATATCCCAACACAAAGAGCTGCAAAATATTGATAGATAATATAATACATGGCGGCTTATACAATACATGAGGTAACTGCCTTCTCTCTTGTATTAGGTCACAATCCTTGCTCAATGTGGCACCCTTCATTCTCAATCACCGCCTGCAGACGATAAATGACAGAATGGACAGCATTAAATAACATATCTGTTAAATTGATAAAGCGTGCCATCTGATAGAAGCCTTCAACATGGCCAATGTGGCAGGCCAGCATCGATAAACACACGATTTAATGTATCCCCATAAACAAAAATCGCAAGGCGTCATGTCTGTTGATCTTGGAGGCCACTGGTATATAAAGTGGCGACCTATCACACGATTTTCACCGAACGTATCCTTCAGCAATTGTTTGGCACCTCGGGAGGTATGAGGAGGTCCTCCATCTTTCATGAATGTTATTTCGCTTAGTGCTTTTACCCTGCAATATGGGAATACCCTTTTCTCATAACGTTCACCAGTTACAAAAAACGGGTTTAAAAGTTCTTCTATTCATTTTTCAAAGAAAAATGACCCAATAATAAAAGAAGTGAACCCACACAAAACTGTAACTCTAGGCTGGTAAAGTGGGATTTCTGTAAAAATCCTAGGGTTTTCTGTTGCCCAAATGCGGCTGTTTTGAGTGTTAAATTCTCCGTTTAGAGAAAAGTGAGCATCATCTGTCCACAGAACATTCGACAGCCAGTTTTCATCAATATCAATTTGCCGGAAAACCCATGCAGCGAAATCTTGGCGCATCTCAAAATCGCCAACTTTCAGCTCGTGAAATCTTTGCATTTTGTATGGGTACACACAATAGAGACATTAAGTGAAGCGTCTTCGGATATCACAATCATACTTCGGCGAATTTAACGCCAAAAGTTCAATTCGGGGATCACCTGTCCAGGATAACAAAAGTCAGTAGGTTGAGGACATGCTAACCGACCTCGACCTTACACCGTTAAATAACGGAGAGAACACCTATCTAAGTCCACAGGCACAGAATCCGCAATAGACATCACAGCGATAAATTACAACATCGCACCCACAACACAATGGAAAATCCTGAGAGATGCAATCAGTGACCACAGACCAATTTTAACAACCCTAAACTTCAAAATTGAGAATGTCCATTAGAATAAAAGAACATGGAACTTTAGGAAAGCCGACTTGAAAAAAATTCACAGAAAAGCTTGAAGAACTGTGCAACGAAAAATTGAATTACAGAACGCTTGACAAAAACTTGGAAAAATTCTTTTCGAACATTTAAAAAGCTGCAAAAGAGCATCGATAACTAGAGGTAGACGTAAAGACCTGTGGATACCTTACTGGAAGGACCACAACATCGAGGCAATGATTTCAGAGAGAGAGAGACAATATCAATGGACTTCTTAAAACAAATAAAACAGAAAGGAACTCATTGAAATTATTCACAAAATATAATAAGAAATTTGGATATTCAAACAAGAAAAATGGCAGAATTCTGCGAAAAAAAAATGGATCCAAGAAAGGACAGCCAACACTGGAATATAATTAGAGTGTTAGAGAACAATCAAAACCAACACCAATCCTCCAATACTCTAACCGATATGAATAGAACAGCGAGAACGAGAACAAACAGATGGCTGACATAATTGCTGAATATCTTTCAAGCACTTCCATACTCAACTATACGAATGAAGACAGGACTCTAAAAATAATATAAACCAGTTAGTTAAACAAGCAAGAAACTTCCATCAACAAGATATTTTCTCGAGAGACTTCACACTGAATGAGCTTAACTCATCAATAAAAAAATTCCAAGAGGTCACCAAGAGATAATCTAATCTTTGGTCAAATGATTAAAAACTTTGAAGTCAAAGCTAATAATCAACTCCTACGAATACTGAACATTTCATGGCAAACTGGTAAACTACCAAAGAATTGGAAGATATCAATTATAGTGCCAATACTGAAGCCAAACAAAGCTGCCAAGGAATACAAGAACTATCGGCCAATTGCTCTCGCCAGCATACTTTGTAAAATACCAGAACGAATTATCCACTCTAGGCTCATAGTCTGGCTCACAAAAAAATAATAAAATAAACTTCTACCAAACGGCCTATAGATATCAGCACTGTACAACTGATCAACTGTTCTACTTCTGTCAATCAATAATATATTCTTTCCGGGAAAAACCGCCAAAGAAGACCACGGCTATATTCCTTGATATGACCTCAGCTTTTGATCGAGTGTGGAGGGAGAAATTACGTGAAAATCTGCACAACATCGGAGTAAGAGGAAAAACCTTAATCTGGATTGCAGACTTCTTAAGGGGAAGAAGGTTAAAAGTTCGGGTCAATGGAGAATTTTCCAAGGAAGGAAGAACATGGGCTGGTGTAACTCAGGGATCGGTGCTCAGTCCTCTACTCTATCTGCTATATATTAACGACATCCATCCTTACCTCACTGAAGACACAAAGGTTGCCTGTTATGCAGATGATATAGCCATATGGCACACAAGTAGCAGCTTAGAAAAATCGTAAAGGATACTGAAGACATCAATGAGAGGACTGGAGAAGTGGGCAATGGGACTCCAAATGACCATAAACCCAATAAAACCAAACCTATGCGTCTTCTCCACTCCCAGGGAAAAAGGCATAAATATAACCACAAAATAAGCATAAACAAACAAATAATTGATAAAATTAGAAATCCATAATACCTAGGTGTGATACTGCAGTCCTGGATCTTTCCAGTTGGTCTCGAGGACCACGCCATCACCATCTCCTAAGCGGCGAAGTACGCGATCTACGTATTCATCGTAGATCGCAAAATGCGTGGTGTCGCTGGAGACCCACTGGCGATTCTCCACCAAACTCTGCAGCGCTGGCAGAGGCGCCATATTCATTGTACATAGTGTATATAATGCATATTATCTTTTTTTAATAGTGAAGACTGTGTATGTATTGACAAGATGTCAACAAAATTATTTTAATTATTATTTATGAGGAATTTTAATTTTCAGAGCACATAATTAGCACCTCAAATAGAGCTATCAGAAAACTAAACATTCTGAGAAGGCTATGTGGAACAAATTGGGGAGCAAAACCCAGAATTCTCAGAACAACATATACCACCTTAATAAGACCGATAATGGAATATGCAACACCGGTCTGGGCTCCCTCAAGCTCATCACTAAAAGTAAGACTAGACAGTGTTCAAGCAAAAGCGGCCAAAATAATCACTGGTGCTGTTTCATCCACCAACAATGAGAAAATTCAGAGAGAATGTGTTCTAGACCTACTCGCTCGAAAGCAGAAGACAAAATAAAAACAACTTGAATCGGCACTTCGGAAACGAGGAACCAGAGGACGAGATCTCTCTGACCACTTGTGGTTTGGTAGATCCGCCCTTTTCTGAGAATGAGGTGAAACTGACGGCTTTCAAGTTCGGGAAAAGGAAATCTCCTGGTCCCGAAGGGATCGATAACACGGTCGTGAAAGCCCTGGTAAGGATGCACCCATCGCTTCTTTCCAGTTTATTCAATAAGTGCCTGGAAACTGGTACATTTCCTGAGGCATGGAAGGTTGCCCGAGTAGTGCTTCTCGAAAGGTCTGGTAGAAAGGGTAATTCTCCTAATGATTATCGTCCGCTTTCTTTACTAGTGTGTCTAAGTATGGTCCTGGATAGCCTACTAGCTCAGCGACTGAAGCACTGGCTAGAGAGTAATGAGCTCCTTTCCTCTTTCCAACATGGTTTTAGGGAAGGGAAGTCCACAACCACAGCTCTGAACGAGGTGTTAGAGGGGGTTGAGATGGGCTTAAATAAGGGTGCTTGGGTTCTTTTCGTGGCCCTGGACATTGATGGCGCGTTCAACTCCATGAGCTGGAACAAGCTGATGAGAAATTTGATGGACATGGGTTGTCCTGATAATTTGTGCAGCTTGATTCGTGACTTCCTGAGGGATAGACGGATTAGGCTCAGTTTTGGTGGGCGGAAGTTGGAAAGAAACTGTGCTAGGGGTTGCCCCCAGGGCTCTTGCTGCGGACCTATTCTGTGGAATATCCTGGTAAACACCGTTTTCCAGGAGGAGCTCCATGAGGGAGACAGGCTGGTTCTCTATGCTGACGACCAGTTCCTCATCATTGAGGCTGCTTCGAGAGCGAAGGCTGAGAAGTGTGTTGAAACTTCTCTCCAAATTTTCTCGAACTGGGCCCATGACTCTGGCCTTAAGTTCAATGTCTCCAAAACTAAAGCCCTCAGCTTTAAGCCTAGGGACATAAGAACTAAAAGGAAAGGGATCAAATGGGAACACAAGCCGGCTATCCGGATGGAAGGACGGAGGGTAGCGTTGGTCAATAGGATGACCATCCTGGGGGTGGTCATTGATGACAAGATGGGTTGGCAATACCAGGCGGAGGAGATGGTGGCGAGAGGCAGGGAGGCGTTGTGCAGGCCTGTCCTGGTTGGCTCTCAACAGGGGGGGGGGGAGAGAAGGAGGGTACTATTTTTAGAAACCTCTGCCTCTCCTGTGTCGAGCCAATCTTGCTATATGCTTCCGGGGCTTTAGGCGCCGAAACAGGGATCAGAAGGTGGCAACAACTCTAGAGAGAGTGCAGAGGACAGCGGCACTCAGAATCACAGGGGGATATCGCACTACCAGCAGTGAGGCCTTTTTGGTCCTCGCTGGGTTTATTCCCCTGGGATTGAAACTAGAGGAGGAGACCATCAGACAGAAGATCTGGGAGAAAAGGGAATATGCCCTGGGACTTTAAGCGGGGGCCCTGGGATCGAAGAGGGACACAAGGAAGCCTCCGCAGTGGTTGCCAAAGTGGAATTGGAGTCCTAGAGGGCCGACGGGGATTGGCACGGAGGTTTTCACTGATGGTAGTAAGTCTGGAACCAATACTGGAGCTGGGGTAGTGATATACACTAATGGAGAGCTGATCTTCCAAGAAGGTTTAACACTCAGAGTGGACGAATTGGTCTTTTCAGCCGAGCTGGTTGCGATCAGGGTAGCCCTCAGAGTGTGTGCCGAGAAGAACTTCAGCCCGGACTGCCTCTATTCAGATTGTATGTCGGCCCTCGTCGTTATCAATCTGGAGAAAGGGCAACTCGCGCATCAAATAATCCAGGAGCTGGAGATGATGACGCGGGCTCCGGAGCTCCCTTGGTTTAGGAGACACAGCCTCAACGAAGGTAATGAGTTCGCAGACAGGATCGCTAAGGCAGGATGCTTTAGAGTTTGATCACTGAGGACCCCAGTGACCAAGAAAGAAGTTTATAGGAGGATCAGGGGTCACGTCCAGGACTTATGGTTGGACAGATGGAGTAACAGTGTGAAGGGGAGAGAGGTATTCAATGGGGTAACAACACCCAAGTACCTCTGTAAGGTAATGTCCCACAAACTCATTAGGGTAGTTCGGGACATGGGCTCTTCCCCAAGTCTCCACAGATTTAAAATTAATAGAAACCCTGATTGCGTCTATGGAGAAAGGGATGTGAATGCACGCCACTACGTCTTGGATTGTCCAAGGGTAGTGGGTGTGCAGGAAGAGAGAAGGAGGGCGAGGGGCGCGATTGAGAGTAAGCTGCTGAGAAATCACAGCAAGCTTCTTGAGAAAGCCCACGACGTGGCAGCTGAGCTTTTCCTCAGCTGTGAGTGAACAGAGTCGACCGGGGGCTGCCTCCCCGCGGTCCCTGCTGGACACAGTAGATAGTTTCCTATTTTGCTGTGATTAAAGGCCACCCGTATAGAAATCCTTCCAGACACGTTGTCTGGGAGGTGGTGTTTCCAGGTACAATGTCCAAGCACTAGCTTGGATACCGTTACTTGGCTTATGAGTTGAACAGAATAGCAGCGAAGGGCATGCTTCGCATGCCGGCTTGTGGACTGAAAGGTCTGGGTGGCCATCTGCTTCTAGGGTGTACCAACTGTGCTTAGGTGGGATCCTCCAGTTCTTGTTTATTTTGGCTACTGTTTCTATTTCTTTAAAAGTAAGTTTATTTTTCTGTAGCAAGGGTTCTTTTGTGCCTTTTTTTCGCTAGCGCATCAGCAGCTTCATTGCCTTCAATGCTAACATGTAAGGGTATCCATTGAAGGTGAATTTTTGAGGTATTGAGAGTTTTTGGAGATAACCATATTATGTTCCTGCTTACTTTGTCTCTAAGTACCCCTGTGTGACTCAAGTGTTGTATGGCACTTCTACTATGAGTAAGAATCTATATATCGTGATGTTTAGTATTTCTGATGGATTTTAAGACTTCATAGATGGCTATAAGTTCTGATCTGAAAATTGAGCAAAAATCTGGGTTTCTTCTGTTCATTTTCTCATTGCCATTTGTGGTTTTAATGAGAGAGCCACTGCCAGTGTGTCCCAACTCGTCTCTGCTACCATCGGTATAGATAGTTATTGCATTTTTAGGAATTTTATTAATTATTTCAAATGATAATTGTTTTAAGTATTCTGGATTTTGGTATTGTTTGTTGGTGGGTTCGTTTAAAGTGGCATTAAAAATAACATTTTGTTAGTGGTTCGCATGTAGTTATTTTTTCAGCTAAATAATATTTTTTCCACTTTATATTTTAAAAATCCATTTCTTTTGGCCAGGTGGAGAGGGCCTTCTTTTTTGAGTCTTATATTGGGTTCCCAAATAAGTAGGTAATTGAATGTTCTGTTTTTATTTTCATAACTCTTGATTTTGTTTATATATTTTGGCAGATTGTAGCTTATTCTATCCTTTAAGGGCATAATGTCTGCCTCGCAAAGTACAATATTATTAGGGCAGGTATTTCGAAGACCTGTAATAATTCTAGGTGCATTTAGTTGTATCCTTTCCAGTGTTTTTAGATTTGTTTCAGATGCTGTACCATAGATTTGATATCCATATTCCAAGATAGGTCTCATTAGAGATGTGTAAGTTAATTTTAGTGTTGTTGCTTCAGCTCTCCACTCTTCCTGAAATATATTTCAAGATTTTTAGTCGGTCTCTTCCTTTTCTAACAACTCCTTCAATATGTTTACTGGAGTTAATTTCTGGATCCAGGGTGTAGCCGAGATATTTAGGATGTTTATTATATTGCAATTGTTGTTCTTTCAGAATAATATTTGGTCTTATTTTGTATAGTTTCTTATCGGTAGTAAAAAGACAGGTTTCAGATTTTTGGGGGTTAAATTCTAATTTATGTTTATTAGCAAATTTTTCTAGGTGGAGAATAGTCTTGTTCAAATCTCTTTCAGCTTTTTTCCAGTTAGTGTTGCTGCTCCATAGAATAATGTCATCAGCGAAAAGTCCAATATTGGTTTTATGTGAAATTTTTTCTTCTATGCCTGCAATAAATAGGGTGAAGAGAGTTGGGCTAAGGACTGATCCTTGTGGTAATCCTTGGTACAATTTGAAGGTTTTAGATAGAGTGCCATTATATTTGACCCTGATGTATATATTTTTAAGGGAATCATTTATCCAAGTGATAGCTTTCCATCAATTTTGAAATGTTTGTATAATTTTGTAATTAACTTGTTTTTCCATACCTTATCAAAAGCTTGTGTAAGGTCTAAAAAGCAGCTATGGTGTGGTTAGTTGGCTTTTTGTTTTGTGCATCTTTTACCTTTTGTGTGAAAAATAAGAGTTGGACTATTGTCCCATGTCCTTTCCTAAATCCATATTGTTCTTCTGGTAAGAGATTTCTTGTGTCGGGGTGGTAGGTGAGTCGTCTGAATATAATTTTTTCCATTAATTTGCAGCAAATATTTGTGAGGGAGATAGGTCGGTAGTTTTTTGGGTCATCAGCAGATTTGTCAAGTTTTTTAATGGGAATTATTGTTGCATTTTTACAGTCTTGAGGCAATTTTCCAGTTTTCCAGTAGATATTGAAAATATTAAGAAGTCTTTCTTTGCCAATTTTGCCCAAGTTTGATATCATTCGGCCATGGATTCCATCTGGCCCAGGAGTCTTGTTTAGGTCAGTGTTTTCTAATGCATAATCTAGCTCTGTCATATTGATTTTTTTCATGGAAAATATTATGAGTGCTGGTGACATTTTTACAGTCATGAATAATCTTTCGGGCCTTTTTTCAACCTTGATTTTACTACTTATTTGATATGAATTAGCTAAAAGATTGGCAGCAATTTTGTCATTAGTTGCTGGTGTACCATCTGTATTCTCAATCATATTTGTGTTTTCAGTTTGTGGCTGGACTCTGTCAATTTGTTTTGCCAAATTCCAAAGTTTTGTATTTGGGTTTCTTGGGTTCAGGTTTTCACAAGTTTGTTTCCATTTTCCCCTTTTCACACTTACGTATAATCTTTTTATTTTTGTAATCACAATGTTCAGTTCAGTTCTACAATTTGTTTGGTTTTGGGTGCACTTTTTTGTAGTTCATTTCTTTTAGTTTTAAGTGTTTGAATAATTTTTGCCTTGTGTGTAAAATTTGGAATCCATTTCTTAATATAACCTCTTGGTATTGACACTTTGGCTGCTTTAATAATGGTGTTTTCGAAAGATATCATATTAGCCTTTTTGAAGTTCCATAATTTTTCTTAATTGAGCTAGTTTTGGTCTTGGTGCTAATTTCTATCAAATTAGGCAAATGATCACTTTCAAAACCTTTTAATATTTGCTATTTGCATTTGTGGAAAGTGTCAGGATAGTAAAAACTTATATCAAGGGCTTGTGCAGTATTATAGCTGTAGGAATGATGGGTAGGATTCCCATCATTTAAGCACATGAAGGCATTGTCGTCAAATATGTTTGATAGTATTTTGCCTCTTGGGTTTGGCGTAGAACATCCCCATAGTTGATGTTTGGCATTAAGGTCACCTAAAATAATAGTGTTGTCTGTAAGAAATTGAGCCATTGTTCCATCGTCAATAAATGTATTGTTTGGAGGGTGATACATATTGTATATGTTGATGGCTTTGTTTTGATTGAGGTAGACTTTGATACCTTGGGTTTCGAGGTCTAATGTGTTTGGAATATTAACGGCTATGTCCTCATAGTACAAATTATTGATTAAAAATGCTAGGCCACGCCCTTTAACAGCATATACAGATGGATCTTCAGACCTTACCCTGAGTAATGGAGGGGCCGGAATTAACATAATACTGCAAGATGGAACAAACATCAAAATCAAAGAAGGAGCAGGACAGATTTCGTCAAACTTCACTTGTGAACTGACAGCTATCTGGAAAGCCCTTGATGTATGCCTTAACCAACCATCCCTGCTTCAAGCAGAAGGAATTTTAATATACAGCGACTCCATATCCGCTCTAGAAGCAATTCAGAAGGGCAATACTAAATTCACACAGAAAATACACTCGTTACTTACCCAACTGGAACCATTGGAGAATAACTGCATTCTACATTGGATCCCTGCCCGTGCTGGGATCGGGGGGTAATGAAATGGCATTTGAATTGGCAAAGGAAGCCAGAAAGTTGAGCCAAAGGAAAGAACAAATGTCATTATTTGACGCTGATTCTTTGTCAGAATACAAGATAATTAAACAAAAAATAAGAAAAGATCAAAATGCGAAATAAACTCTGAGAGAAAAATGACAAAAACTATAACAAGACATAGAACAAAACACTATAAAGGAATGACAATACAGCCAGATGGCACAAGAACCTATAGGGCATGCAACAATTGTCCTGGTGTGGAACTTACACCTACCCACATATTCTCATAGCCAGCAATGGCCGCAGCCTTGCAGAAATTTGACATGGACCCAGAGCAGCAGCTTTACACACCCAAGATAGTGGACATTGCTGCTGCTGTGATGGAGATGCATGGTACATCTGAGGCTCTTTATTGGACACGACAACATCAACGGCATTCCAGAGTAAAATAAATTATCAGAGATAGATACATATTTTTCAAATGAATTAAAATAAATATACTCGATACTGAGTGAGAGTTGAATTAAAAACATTAGAAATTTATTATCTTCGGAAACAAACCGTATCTAAAATATCAATTTTCTTTTTGCTACATGTTTTAATTTGCATTTACCTATTTTACATATCTCTGATTGTATTTGAAAATCGTTAACCAATTCTTCATACTTTTGGCGAAGTGGTGTTTTATTAATTTGTTATTTGATATTATTAGGGTTCTTTCCTGGTATTCAAAAAGGAAAAATACGTGTCGATCAGTTATATTTTTCAATTTATCAAACAATTTGGCCGCTGAATCTCTGATTCTGGTAGAGTGCCATCTGGCGAATAAAATTGTAACTAAAATCAATTGCGAATTTTACATTATTTGCCATAAAAAATCCCATTGCATCCTGAACACAATGGTGTTTACCGCATTGCTCTAGGGCGAATATTCGCGGAGTTATTAATTTTTAAAGTTGTGCGGGACTTTTGGATCACCCTGTACTTTCATTTTATTAAACAAACAGTAATGAAGCAAAAATATTTTATCTTGTATCATGTCACAATGTCAGCTTTCTTAGCTAAAAAAATATCTGCCTGAAAATGTATTTTTTAAATTGTCACTGAAAAGAAAAATACAAGATTAATTTCACAACCTTTTTTTCCTCTATCTTTTGTTAAATTTGCTTGATATATATTTTGAAATTAAATTATCAAATATTGTTTATTAAATTTATAAACTTATATTTATTTTGCAAATATTGTATGCGCTTATATATATGATCTTTATATTTACTGAAAACATTAGATTTAATATGTAAATTATATTCATACCAATATATATAAAATAGAAATGCTTTATATTAAAAGATAAATTTATTTATTTATTACAAAACACACATTATATCCTATGTGAATATTTGCGTGCAAATGTTTAAACTATTTTATGTACATAGTTTCAAAAGATATATACAAATTATCGTTTGGTATTAAACATCTTCAAAGAGATATGTAAATATATATTTTTTTAAAATTTATTTCAAAAGAAAATATTTTAAAGCACTAATACTATGAATATATATAAATATTTATATATATTATATATATTATATAATCTAAAAACTCAAATATTTCTATATTTTGAAATATATATATATTTTATTTTAATTCATTGATAATTTTCTTTTGTTAACATCGTTTTTAGAAAGACTGAGTTTTGTTGTAAAAATGCGTAGTTAACATATCTATCCTTTTAAATCACTAATATAGGATTAACTTTATAAATTCTATATAATGTGAAAATAACTAATATGTAATCTATTTCCTCAAGTAATTCAAATAAAAGCTACTTGACGGTAATCATCTTTTTTTTATCACGACTGCACCTCAACCCTTTATCTTATCGATCCTTTGTCTTATCAAGCCTTATCCAACAACAACAAAATATTCATAACATATATATGTCAAATATAATATATAACTATACTATAATATACTATATATATAACTATACTATAATATACTATATATATAACTATACTATAATATACTATATATGTAACTATAATTTATTCCTTGTATTATATTTTTTTCAAAGGAAAAAATATTATATATTCGTGAATTTTTTAAAGACGTATAATTATTTTTCCCAAAAATAAATTACTTTTTAATTTCTTTTGAAAATGTTTAGCAAATATATTGATCGGAAATTTTTATCTTTGAACCCAAAACTTGAGATTTGGTTTTAATAAATTAGAAATATCTTTAGAAAAAATAGAACTTTATCACTTTGAATTAAGATTTTTAAAAACATTTACCTTGTCCCAAATTAATATTTTTGAAGGGTTATATCAAAATATTCTCAAAGTAAAAAATGAGCCGATTTTTTAAATATGACCTTTGACAAGTTTTATCGCAAATGTTTTTTTTTTAACGAAAAATCGTAATTTATTTTAAGGAGAAATAACGACTATTTCTATCCTTAGGGATGAAGTATGAAAGGATGAATTGTGAAGATTAATGATGAACGGAAAATAAAGTGTCCAGGGATGGGAATCGAACCCACAGTGTCCCGCTTACCGGGCAGACGCAATGTCCACTAGGCTACCCTGGACATATTTCTCCGTTGTAAATTTTATATTGTATTATATAAATATATATATTCTCTCTCTCTGCGTTTGATAATTTGATAATATAATTGATTATATTACATATACATATTTAATCAAATAATTATTTATTTAAAAATTCGAAACTATTATAGACGCGTATGATTCTTTTTAAAAATAAACAATTTCTACTGCCCTTTCTGCAATGGAAATATTAATGGGAGAGCCTGGCTCATCAGTGGTGAACCCTCCCAGCGGTTTCGCCAGTTTTTTTTTTTTAATCTACCATACCGCTGTTATAAAAGACACAATTGGATATTTGCGGAAGAGCGATTGCTCGAAGCATTTTATATATTCATAAATGTATGTAATTCTGCTGTCCTCAAAGCTTATGTCCATAGTTCATTTAAAATACCCATTCCAAGAGTCTACCATCAGTATCACTATAAAAGGAAGTTCAAAAATTGCAATATAACAGCGGTATGGTAGATTAAACTGGCGAAACCGCTGGGAGGGTTCACCACTGATAAGCCAGGCCCTCCATCAAATTTTCCATTGCAGTAAGGACAGTAGAAATTGTTTATTTTTAAAAAGAATCATACGCGTCTATAATAGTTTCGAATTTTGGTAACAGATGGCGCGCTAATGCATCACAGTAATTTATATAACAATATTTTAGTTGACTGAACGCCAACTTTTTTCAAGATACAACAACGTATTTTTGTCAACAACAAACTCAGTGCCACATAACGTCAATATAACGTTTTCCATTTTTCTCCTGTAGAAGGGCAGAAATGCTCGAAAAGTCGGCAAAATAATAATAAAAACTTTAAAATAAACCTTTCGCCTTATGATTTCGCGCTTTTTATGAAAAATATATATTTTTGTCTAAATTCAATCAGATGGGGAAAATTTTCAAAAACATTCAGCAAAATAAATTTTGTTACATAAGGGTGTGAATATATTAGATATTAACAATAATGCCAATTTTATGTTTACAATTATTTTTACTATGTATGTAAAGAATTACCTATAAAATACATTACATATAAAAGAAAAATATGAGATCATCTGAAAATATATCGTAAACACAAGGTGAAAATATTAGATGATTGATTCTGGGTGTATGAAAAAGTGATAGTTTGTATAAGCTTATGATTTTGCTTTGTTTCAAAAATTAATCGATGTTGGATCCATATGCTTGAATTGAATATTACACCTTAGTTATATGTATTTTATTGCTTAAAAAGGAACAAAACAAAACAAAAAGAGACTACAATAGCAAATGATTTGAGATTAAGAAAAAAAAACCAATAATAATAAAAAAGCTGATGATGATAAAAAATTAAATATGTCTGCCAGAAAAATGCTTATATTATTGAAAAATAAGAATAATTACAAAATTAGCATATAAAATTCAAACACTGGGTGTTTAATCTTCTTCGGAGGTCGATGGAAGGGTGGTCTAAACCGTTGGCTTTCGACCGCTACGACCCGGGTTCGACTCCCGCATTGGGCACTTTTTTTTCTGATAAAAAAATGCTCCATTGACCTCTGATATTTTCAAAATTCCAACCCTACTAGCGAGTTCAAGTAACCAAACGGGGCTCTGTCACATTTGTAAGTGCAAAATTATAACTGCTTTTCACATGCGGTGCACTTACAGTAAAAACAAGTCGCCAACTTCTACACACCATGGTTATCATGGCCTGTACCTTTTATACTAAGAACAATTAAAGAATACACCTATTTAAATATTTTAATTGTTTGAAACGATCTTAAACCTATTAACTTCCGATATATATTTTCAAAAAATATATATAAAAAATTAGATTTCATGTATCTTTCATTCTATCTGTATACAAATATTGTAATCAATTATTAATATGCCTTCAGGCTAATAGATAAACATGATGGTCGGGAAGATATCAATTTGTATATTTCTTTTCAAGCGCAAATAATAGGCGCAGCCGCTTCTATGCCGTAATTGGCGGCTGCCATTCCGTAAAGGATAATCGGCAAAACATGGTAGATTAAACTGGCGAAACCGCTGGGAGGGTTACTCACTGATGAGCCAGGCCACTCCATTTATTTATCATTGCAGTATGAGAACTAGTGAATTGTTTTTTAACTTTTAAAATAATCAAACGGGTTAAAATAAATTTTAAATTTCTTTTAAAATCCATTTATCAATAATTATGAAAAAATGCATAAAACTAATTAAAACCGAATGAATTGAAACACCAATTACAAAAGGTAAAAAAATATATTTCACTAATTTTACATCTTATTGTCAAATATTCATATCTGTACCAGGTTATAAATATATTCATGGAAGGTCTTTGATGTCGCCGGTCGTTTATA
Source organism: Cordylochernes scorpioides (assembly GCA_030710605.1). Classification (NCBI taxonomy): domain Eukaryota; kingdom Metazoa; phylum Arthropoda; class Arachnida; order Pseudoscorpiones; family Chernetidae; genus Cordylochernes; species Cordylochernes scorpioides. The sequence continues at coordinate 134,160,045 of CP092864.1, read as the reverse complement.
TATTTATTTTTTTAAGGAGACAGAGGCAATTTTGTTCAAATTTGGTTATCTAGTTTGTCTTCAATAAAGGTCACTGTAATATCTTTAAGAGTTATTGTCTGAATCCCGATATACATGCTGAAAAGTACAACTTCCTTATGTTTTGTCTCTATGAATGTATATTGTGTAATTAAAACATAATGTTTATTTCGAAAAATAATAAAGGTACACTAAGTAGGATGAAAAGAATTTTTGAACGACCTTGTGCAAGGTCAATATGGCCACCAGCTTATAATGTTTAATTGTCATATCAGAATTTATTTTCTTTTGACTGGATGGAATCGTGAGAGGTCCGTCTACAAGCGGTGACGTCATGGCGTCCATTATTTAAGTAAATAACAGCCATCTTGAATATGAGTGTCAGGAGTTAGCTAAGTTGAAGGGTAGACGGTAGCTAGGAGTTTGGGCAGTAGCCATCAGTGACCGCTATCCCCCCATGGCGCTGCGAGTCATCCGGTCTGACCGCTAGCACAGTATGCGAGAACAATCCAAAATTCTGTGTTTCCCCTTGTTATATAGACAGTTTTATTTTACAATTAAAATAAATTTCGAAACTATTATAGGTGCGTATGATTCTTTTAAAAATTAAACAATTTCTACTGCCCTTACTGTAATGGAAAAATTAATGGGAGGGTCTGGCTCATCAGTCGTGAAACCTCCCAGCGGTTTCGCCAGTTAATCTACGATACCGCTGTTTTATTGAATTTTTCGGTTTTCCTTTTATAGTGATACTGATTCTAGACTCTTTGAATGGGTATTTTAAATGAACTATGGACATAGGCTTTGAGGGCATAGAATTACATACCATTCATAACAGATGGCGCGCTAATGCATCATAATAAAAATTGTATTTTATTTTTTGAAATCTTGTCAATATTGTTATCTAGAACCTTCAGTGTTGGTGTACCGCCTTCTATCAGACCATCTTGTCTTTTTAAACATGTCTGTCTCTAAACAGTGTACCTCTCCCTTTTTAAAATATATCAAAATAATGTGTTTTACCTCAGTACAATTTGTAAATGCCGTTAATAGTATGTGTGACAAAATCAGATTTGGAAAATTCAGGCAAAAAAAAGTATGTATGTGTTTATGAAATTCTTTTCATTAACGGTACATTTTGTACTGAGTATGAGAAACTAAATGATTTATAAATTTGTAACAATAAAAACTCCCTAAACACCCCAAGCTGTCTTTCTTAGTAAATGCATGGTATATAAGAAAACCAATCCAATACAAGAGTAAAGCCTCCTGGAGATTAATTTGGCGAAACCGCTGAGAGGGTTCACCACTGACGAACCAAACGTTCTCATTCAATAACTTTTTATCATTGCATTAAGGTCTGTAGAGATTATATTTTTAAGAATCATATAAAATGAAACACATTTTTAAAAAAGTATTGTTACAAATTATTAAGAGAAGACAATTGAATTTATAAATAAATTCTTTTGATGCTAATTCAAACTGAGCGGCAACTTTTTTGTACATTAATATCTTAAAAAAAAAAGTGAAATATTCTTTAATATATATAAATAATGAACAAGACGGCTTCCAAGAATGAGTTTCTTGTTTTATTTTATATTTTATTTTGAAGCTTTCGGGTTTTACAATGCCCTTCTACAGTAGTATTTGATGTACTAATATCATACTTTTTTCCTCTATCTATTATTACATCTCAAATAATAGTTCAGTACAATACGTTCATGGGATATATTCCAGATATCATAGATTCTTCTATTCCTTTTTTGAGGTGGTATGTCACATGTGATGGAATTTTATTTGAATTAATTTTTTTTGTTGTTTAAAAAAAAGTCAATGGAAAATTTGTATTAATCGTCGATTTTTCTGACGCCACGACTTGGGATTCAACTCCCGCATTGGGCTTTTTTTCTGAATAAAAATTGCTCAATAACCCCCGATTCTTGCAAAAGTCCAACCTCACCAGTGAGTGCGACTAATCAAACGGTACATTTGTAAGTGTAAAAGTCGAACTGCGCTTTCTTACACATGTAGACATGTTTACTTACAGTTAAAGCAGTCGCCAACTACTATCCACCATGATTACCATGACCTGTACTAAGTGTACTAAGGATAATAAAAGAGAGAAATCAATCAAAGGGGTGGCCGTTTATAGGACTCTTTATGTAGATATGTGGTAAAGTACAAATATAGCTTAACCCATATATACACTATGATTATAATGGCCTGGCACAATGTGTGTAGAGGCTTGGTGTAATCTCAGTAAAAACCGTTTAAATACTACAACATAACCTTGTGTATTTCATAAAAATAGATGCATCCACATTTATGACTCTAAAATTCAATTAAATTGATTTAAAAAATTATCAAATTAAAAAAATAATAATTATCTAAATACACTTCTTTTTTAAATATTATATACATAATTAATTAATGAATTTATCAAATTGATTTATATATTAATATAAGGGATTTTATTTTTATATAAATATTTAAGTCAAAAATCCCTATTAAATGTAAAATATTTTAATTAAATATATTCCATGAATATGGTTTGCGCTGAAAGTAGCATGTATAATATAAATAATATAATATTTATTTTTAATAAACATATAAATAAATCATTATTGAAAAAAAAAATTATTATAATTCTCTTAATGTAAGAATATATACGGAATAAAATATGTTTCACATTACAAAAATATTATTTTTATGTTTATAAACAATAAATCGTTATAAATAAAAATATTTATATATATTTGTATATATAAATATTTTCTCTCAGCAAAAGTAAAGCTCATCAAAGCCTAAATCCTTATTGGCAAAGGAAATCCTTCCAAAAGGAAATCTATAAAGACAAATTGCTACAAAAAGTATTTCCCGCCATTGTGAATAAATTACCAAAAGATACTTTCACGACATCGTTTGTATGTTAAATCTCAGTTTTCCATTAACTCCTGTTTATTCTTTTGAATATTGTACCGTTTCTTATTTAGAAATAAATAACAATACTCTGTGTGTTTTAATATTTAATTTAATTACAACAAGGTTATATGTCCATAGTTCTTCTTAAATACCCATTCAAAGAATTTAGCAACAGTATCACTATAAAAGGAAGTTCCAAAAATGCAATATAACAGAGGTATGGTAGATTAAACTGGCGAAACCGCTGGGAGGGTTCACTACTGATGAGCCAGGCCCTCCCATTATTTTTTTCATTGCAGTAAGGGTAGTAGAAATTGTTTAATTTCAAAAAGAATCTTACGCGTTTAAAATAGTTTCAAATTTTAAATACAAAGTATGTTACAAATATCAAATTTAAATTATTATACTTTATATTTATAAATTTGTTTTATTAAAAATAAAAAATAAATATATATATATTAAAAATGGCATATCCTGACCAGGAGCACAAGTGCTTTACAGAAGGCAGAGCGCCATCTGGTGGAACAGATTTATCAAGAAATTGGGTTGGCCAAATATCAGGGAACAGGCTAAATCAATGATTAGTTGATTTCTGTTCCACCAGATGGCGCTCTGCCTTCTGTAAAGCACTTGTGCTCCTGGTCAGGATATGCCATTTTTAATATTGATTTCAACACCTGATCTTTTTATCTTTTATTTTTTTCTTTCCTTTTTTCATATATATATATTTATTTTTAAAATAGTACAAATGTTAAATTGTACTGGGATAAGGTAAAATATTGCTGATAGCTTGTTACATCGGCATAGATATCAACTTTTCGTTGATTTTCAATATATATTTATAAACGCGAATATATAAATTATTATTTAAAAATATATGTAAGTTATAATCTGTGTTATAAAATAACGCCTTTTTAAAAATTCACAAAATAAATTTATTGATTTTTAATGTAATATTATTTTTCTATAAAAAAAATAAATATAAGGTATTCATTCATTTTAAAGAGTTTTCCACATATTTTAAAAATGTTTTCATCAATTAAATGAAAAATTCCCGATAAATAAATAATGTTTGCAATAATTGAAAAGAATTTCACCAATACCATGAATAATTATTTTTAAAAATATGAATAAAAAGGTTCCATAATTGTAAATAAAATTTGGAAAATTCGAAATAATGATATATAGCTTTAGAGACCTACTACGTCGAGGAAAAATATTTCGAATTTAATTGGAACTGTTGCAATTTCAGCTTTTAAATTGCATTCTTTTTAACTGTGATGCCGTTATATATTTTTTAAATTCTTGGTCAAAATTATTAAAAATAAAATGTTTGTTAACACGGCTGATTATTACACCTTAATTATTATTTCTTTTATAATTAATAATAAATTTAAAAATATTCAATTGGAAATTTTGAATTTTTATTACGCATTTTTTAAAATAACAATTTCTAGTAACCTTACTCTCTCTCTGCAATGATAAAAATAATGGAAAGATCTAGCTTATCAGTGGTGAACCCTCTCAGCGGTTTCGCCAGTATATTTGATTCAATGTCTAATTACTAATATCTATATTCAATTAATAAAACTTAAGGAAGTGGAAAGTCTTTGATGTTGCCAGTCGTCTGTTTTTTTATTGAGGGGACCGAGGCAATTTTGTTCACACTTAGTTATCTCGTATGTTTTCAATAAAGGTCACTGTAATATCTTTCAGAGTTTTGTCTGAATCCCGATATACATGTACTGAAAAATAAATTTCCTTAGCTTTTGTCCATGAGTGTAGTTGTACACTCTGTAAAAAACAAATTAGATATAATATTTTGAATTTTTAAATAGGTTTTATACTTTTAGTACAATATTTTAGAGTTTGATAAGAGCTTTTAGATAAAAGACACAAATATAAATAATTTTATAACAATATTCTTAACATTATATAAAACAAATACTACGCCTAATTGTTGTTCCAAAATCACCTAATTAGGTACCGCTTAAGAAGAGAGCAACCTAGTTTATGAAAATTGCAACAATGAATAATATATGAGTTATTCACATATTAAACAAAATGTTAACACGGGATTCAATCCCGGTTCATGACTGTCGGGAATCGAGGGTGTTACCCACTCGTACACCGACTACGCCCCATATGATCAGTATTTATAATTTCAATTATTCAAGTTTTTCGATATTTCATAGAAATTTGAATCAAACAAAATAAAAGTTTTAATTTATTACACACACTTTAAATAAAACATTTACAATCACAACACTTTCCCTATTTCAAAGATATAAATAACAACATATTTAAAAGTATAAATGGCAATAAATACAATTATTAAACCTTTATTTAGAAAGTCCTTATTTGTGATCCGCTATTGCATGTAATTACATTATTTAAATATGATTTTACTAAGTCAGGAACTGTGTGGGTGTAGTTTTAATTGAATAATCCACATATATAGACATTTCTCTCTCTCTGTAAAATATAGAATCGCAATAGAAATATATTATTTGTTTTTTCAAACAAAATTCTCCTTTTATCTACAGTGTTGCTTTTAATGTTATTTTATATTAATTTAGTTAACGCGCTCTCTGTGAAATATTATTTATTACAGATATATATATAAATAAAACATATATATTTTGACTATATATGTAGTTATATATCAATGTACAATATTTATATATGGTTGGTGTACTTACATATGACTTTATTTGTCAGAAAGTACTGTTGAAAACTTTCTTTCGGTAAACATTACCAAGCATAAATTAATTAGAAGATCAGGAAATACCCACAACTTATGTATATAATATTATATTAAAATAACACTATGAAAAACACTCTATATGTATTAATTATATATATATATATATATATATATATATATATATATATATATATATATATATGTAGTAATGTAGTTGTTGTTTTTGTAGGATGACTGTAGTGTGGCATGTTGGGTGCAGTCGTGGTGGCCACAATGTTTAGAGTGGGTTCAGGCGTGATTGGGATTGCACAAAAGGACGAGGCATGTTGGATGGCACCATAGAGATGGCGAGAGAGTAAGTGAAGCCGACACCGGCGGTGGAGTTCTGTCTAGAGGGGTCTGTCCATCATCGTGTCTCCAAGCGGACTAATCTGTTTGTGTAAGAAAGGGGCACACCTGGGAACCCGACTTGTTTTTCGGACCTTTTTCCTCTACAGGCGCCGGCTGTAACTCACTCGAAATATCATTTCTGTCAACTTGGCAATTACACTATAACTATACAACACATGGCGATATAGGATATATAGATATATATTGGAATATATATAACAACATATTTATTTATTACAAATTACATTCTGTACTATTATTCATATATATGTAATAAATAATATGCTTGTTGTTAGATAAAGGGTAAATAAGATAAAGGTTTAAAGGTGCAATCGTGATAAAAGAAAGATAATTATTTACCAACAAGTAGCTTTTATTTTCAATAACTTGAGGAAAGATTACACTTTAGTTATTTTCACAATATATAGAATTTATAAAGTTAATCCATTATTAGTGATTCAAAAAGATAGATATGTTAACTACGCGTATTTACAACATAAAATATTTGAGTTTTTAGAATATATAATATATATTGGTGTGTTTGTGTGTGTGAAAAAATAATAAAAAGGCTCAGGTTCTGGTATTAAAATTCAAAAGAGACATTTCCTGACCACGCTCACATGAACTTTTCAGATGGCAGAGCGCTATCTAGTGAAACAGAAATCAACTAAACGTTGATTTAAGCTGTTTCTTGATATTTGCCCAACCAATTTTCTTGATAAATCAAGAAAAGGCAACAACCTACACGTTTCGGGCTGTTGGCCCTTGTCAGGGTGGTGCAGGCTGTACCTCTACGGCTTAAAAATTTCTTGTCCCAGAGGCTTCTCTAGAAACAAGCAATGGGTATTTCAGGCAAAAGATCTAAAAGGCTCATGTGAGCGCGTCAGGATATGCCTTTTTTGATTTTTATACCAACAACTGACCCTTTTTATTATTTTTTTTCACATGTTTAGCGTATTTATGCAAGCTAGATTTTTCTAAACCTGAAGTATAGTACCTTATTTATCAAAATAAACTTAAGTGAACTGCGTAATGTTGATTATCTATTTGATATTTTTATCATTCATGTAATAAATGCGTTACTCTAATTATTATGCCTTCATTTACTTATGGCAAGTAGATAAGTAGATTAATGGTCGACTCTTATCTAGGACAATCTATACGCCTGATTATATACCAGATTATGAAACTTCATTAGTTTTATACAGCAACGTACAAGAAAAACATATAAGATTATTTCTTTAGAGTTTGGTATCTATTGAAGAAAAAACAGCATTAATAGAAAGATTGATGTCGAATATCATATTTATCATTTTATCTCTGAATATATATTTGATTCATTCAGAATGGTTTGGTCACTGTTGGATTGTTTTTGACGACAACTCTCAGATTTATAAAATTAATTTATTAAACATTAAACAATTTCAGATATAGAGAGAAACGAGTTAATTACCTCGTATTTAAGGCAACAAAAGAATCATCTAATTTACATACATAATTCTAACCAGATTCAACTTATGCAAAACAGACGACAAAGAAAATAATAAAATCAATGGTAGAGGGTACGTTCCTTTTGTTACAAGCTTTCATACTCAAATAATAATAATTTTCTTGCTCAGTCACACCAACCTATGTTATATAAACACTATTTCACGTACATCACGCAGATGATTCATCTTACAAGAAGTTTGAATTCTTAGAAGAAAATAGGCGAAAATTAATTAAATAGAAATACCGCAATCTTACCTACAGTTAAAATAATAAAAAAAAAAAAAACGAGTCAAATCTTCTTATATATAAAGGTCAATGTCTGCTGTCTGTTTCGCAATAAACTCAAAAACTATTGAATCAATTGGTTCCAAATTTTGCACTTCGCTTTATATAAACCTAAAAAAAATCGAATACATTTTTTATTAGTTTTTTTTGGCTATTTATCTTTTTCATTTGAGGAACGCGCCGTAAATACAAGGCGAAGTAACAACACCAAGCCAATCAAGCAACCAATGAGCGTTCTGCTTTTTTTTCAAGTTGCTTGCGTACTTTTTATAAACATTTTTTATAAGAGTATTACGTTTTTTACAAAGGTATTGAGAGAAAAAATCATATTACAATGTTACGCTAAGTGCACACAATGCAAAAAATAAAAATAAATAAAAACTTTACAAAAATTAGAGTGACTGTATGTAAATAATGGCTTTCGTATTTATTAATTTTTGTTCTGGCCTTTATTTTTTTTCTCTTAAAAAAATTGTTTAAAATGCAGTCGCAGTCATCAGAAAACAGATATGTTTGCCTAATTTCCATGTTTTATTTTTCTCATAAAAATATTTAGCATGCCAGTATTTTGGATTATTTTTTTTATAAACCTATTTTTTCTTATTCTTTCTGAGAAGATGGTCATCGCAGTCAAGATCCATCTCAGTCACTCACTCAACTCAGGCATTTTCAAGGGTTAATGCGCTGGGGCGGGTACCTCGGGGGTTGGGTGGAAAAGCTTCCATCTATTTAAACTATATTGATTTTGAAACAACTAAATGGATTGCAAAAATAATTGAATCAAATACCGAAACACTGATTTGATACAATTTTTGCCATCACACACACTTTTTGCCTGTGGTTTATGTTACTTCTGTATTGCTATTCTATGGCACTTCTACTATTTATTATTGATGTACTTTCAGTATGAAGGAAATTTCATTCGGGGGAATTCTCGGGAGAAGCCGGGTGATTGGTCTAGTATATATATATGTTTTTAAAATATAGCAATCCATATACATCCAATCTTTAATTAAAAAGGCATAAATTGGATCAATATTTAATATATTTACCAATATATCAGTTAGCTGAAGGCCAACCTTTTTCAAGGTATTATAACATACTAATGTATATATCAAAAATATATACAATAATATATATATATGTGGGTCACAGAGAGAGAATGCTGCAATAGTTTTCCCCATCATCACGAGCAAGGTTAATATAACTTGGTGGAAATATTGGAAATCCATCAAGATTTCTAATTACTAGGGGAGATAATTTAGGCGCCCCGCTTGTTACCATTTCACACTCTACCTTCCTTCCTTCAATACTTCTATTAGCAAAACATCGTTAAAAACCGTGGATTATCTCATATAGATGTTATAATGAGAAGTGCTCTTATTCGTTGTTAAACAATCTTATTTTGCGAAATGAACTTGCTCAATGAGTTTACATATGAATGTATTAATATGCAAATAGAGGTGATAATAGAGATTAAGGTCGGATATTTATATATAATGATGATCTAGGTTACTTGTTGTTGAAACAGGTTATGTTATGGGTTTTCTATGGAAGAATATATATATTGATGAATGGGTTTCTTATAAATATTATTATTATATGCAAATAGAGGTGAAAATAGAGTAGAGACGGTCGGACATTTATAATGATATAGATTACTTGTTGCTGAACAGGCTTATATTGGTGTTTATTTGTGAAACCTTTCTTTATGCATTTATTCTAAATATTGTTATATGCAAAAAGAGGTGAAAATAGAATAGAAGATCGAATATTTATATAGTGATGATATAGTTTACATATTGGTGAAACAGGCTTATGTTGGGTCGCTTACCAATCAGTAGGCGAATAAAAGGGACATCATATAAACACTATGGCTATATATTATAATAGATAAATAATAACAAAAATATTCTATCCTAATTGAATGGTGGCTATTGTAAAAAATAAACAATCTTATACTGTCTTTTCTAAAATATAGTTGGAAAGAACCCGGCTCATCAGTGATAAACTCTCCCAACGGTTTCGCCAGTTAAATCGACCACATAATAAATAGCAGGCTATATCTTTGTATTTATTCTATCCCTAGTACACGTGGTGCAGGCCATGATAATCATGGTAGGTAGAAGTTGGCGACTACCTTTACTCTAAGTACACCAAATGTCTAGACATGTTAAAAACAGTTCGACCTTGCACTTACAAATGTGCTAGAGCACCGTTTGGTTACTTGCACTCGCTGGTGGGGTTGGATTTCTGCAAGAATTAGGGGCCATTGGAGCATTTTTTAAAATCTTTGTATTTAATGTATTCAAATATAAATTTAGATAGTGGACGTTGCGACTTCTGTGATAGAGATGCATGAGGACATCTGAGGCTCTTCAATGGACCCAACAACAACAACAATACAGTATACACTCCCAAGATAGAGAACACTGCTGTGATAGAGATGCATGGAAACATCTGAAGTTCTTCATTGGTCACGACAACGACAAAAATACAGTATACACACCCAAGATAGAGAACACTGCTATGATAGAGATGCATGGAAACATCTGAAGTTCTTCATTGGTCACGACAACGACAACAATACGGTATACACACCCAAGATAGAGGACACTGCTGTGATAGAGATGCATGCGTACATCTGAGGTTCTTCATTGGACACGACAACAGCAACAACAAATATAATTGAAAATATGATACAGCTGTACCTCCCATGAGCGACTCAACTGAATATACCATCTCCCATAGCGACCACATTTGCATAATATATAATAATTTCCTATGAGAGACAAACCACTTCTGGTATCTACTAGCCGTTAATTGGAGGTTGTGTGAGCAATGGTTTCTCATTGGATAATCTACTGTACAAGTAAATAGGCATGCCATTTTGCGGAGTTCATATATCATAGCTGGTTTATGGGTGGCAGAGGAAATACACCGTTCATAGCCATATTTATGTGTGTAGCCAATATGCCATAAATTCTCTATCTATGACTTTATTAGCCACATGTGATAACACACTCCCATATCTACCCTATGGATGCAATTCCCTAGAATACTTCTTTTATTATATTTCACCGATAAAATTTGATTATCGACTAATTATTTCTTAAAACAGGTTTATCTAGAAATGAGTTTCTTTACATTTTTATTAATATATTCTTAGGTTTTCGGGCATCTATACCCTTCTACAGGAGTATATACACGAATATTAATAAACGCCGTTAGATATATGTATATATATATATATGCGTGTGTGTGTGAAAAACAATAAAAATGAAAATATTAAAAAGGTCAGGTGCTGATATAAAAAAAAATGCATATCCTGATCAGGGTCACATTAGCATTTCTAGATGGCAGAGCGCCATTTTTGCTCCACTAGATGGCGCTCTTCGATCTAGGAATGCTAATGTGAGCCTGGTAAGGATATGCCTCTTTTGTTTTTTTTAATATATATAATTGGAAACCATGCAGCGTATTTATCCAAGTTTGGACTTAAATACCCATTTCTTGATATCTCAAGAAACCTCTTATATATATAATTGTGGCAGGATTGTATTGATTAATATATCCCAAAAATAACACTTTTCTCTTTAAAAAAATGTGTCAAACATTTCGCGTTCGTCTGAACCCAATATCATCAGATCAATGAATATGCCTCAACACCAGATTTTTTTAAAATTCTACAAAATCAAAGAACCTGCATATCATACCATTTCTGGCTATAGTCTTCATCAGTACAGCATAGGCTTCCATTTCTTAACATCCTACGATAGATGGATTCTAGCTTTGACGTCTATTTTGATGGTAGAGGGGACCTTTTTTATACTTATAGTTCCTTCGAGAAGGCTTTTGAAATCGACCGAATGACAAAGAGAATCATATGATCGGGGGGAGAAGTCCGACCACACCAGTCGCCCCTGGACCCTTGGAATATTTGACCAAATTCTGGTCCAAGGTGACTAACGTGGCAACGGCACTCATTTTCTAATGATGAACAAACAATCATATATTCATCTATATTCAACATAAATATACAGTTAAACCTGTCTATAACGCCTCCTCTTGGGACTCACCAAAATAGGGTGATATAGAGAGGAAGTGCTATAAACAGGTCACCTTTAATGTATTTAAAATCGGGCTCTATAGAGAGGAAGCCGATATCTAGAGGAGGCAAAATAGACAGGTTTAACTGTATTTTATTTTAAAAGAAAGTTCGAACAAAAAGTATGATTTTTTAATAGAAACTATGTCATATCAGAGATATACAGGAAAAAAATAATATTCTAACATTATCATGACTAAAAATGTTTTACATTTTAAGCCTATCAACACCAAAATGTTACCATACAGATACATATCTGATGCAAATTGAAAACAAATACAACAATGGTCAAGAATCAAATAAGTTAATATTCATAGGAAATTCTAGAATTCATTACTTACCTTAACAAATACATACAGTATGAAATTTTTAAATACAAAAATACATAACAAAAATAACAAAAAAAATACTTAAAAAAAAATATATATTATTAATTTTTAAAAATTTCTAAATCAAATATGAAAATAAAAAACCAATATATCACTCTCTCTTTGACTTCCAAAAATGAGCAAACGACCGACATAAAATATTTAAATTTGAAAAAAAAAGTCATACAATTCAAAGCAAAAGAACGAAAAAACTGTTTTATCAATTCAAAGTTATGAATGGCCAAAAAAACTAATTAAAGCATTGAATTATATATATATATATATATATAAAAACCGCGTATTTGAAAATTTTTAATATTTTTCTAAGCGAAATATTCAATTGATATATTGAAATGGATTTCAAATAAGTAGAAAAAGAAGGGAAGAGAAAAAAAAACGTAAAATTTTCATCCTAGAGAAAAATAATATTTATCTTGGAGAGTTATTTGGGGAGAATGCTTTTTTTTTTTTTTTTTTTAACATTGTCTTTATACGTTCTCTACGCCTAAAGCTAAATTGCTCCTGCTAAAGGTTAGAGAATTACTTTAAATAAACCTCTAGATGCAATATTAAATTTTATTAAATATTTCAGGAAATATTAATTACAAATTATTTTTTAAAATGATATTTTCCTTTAAGATACACACACAAAATTGTGGGTATCCATGAAGTTAGTATAGCTTTTTTTTCTTCTGTTATGATAATAAATATTTGATAAATTGTTGAAAAGAATTCCCGTTTATTTTAGGTTTTTCATAAGTTATTTTTCCGGAAATAAAATTCAGTTTTATTCATTTAAAATATTAGAAATATTTTTTAGATAAATATAGTTTAAATTAATAATATAATATAATATAATTTTATATGTTTATATATATGCTATAGTATAGAAAATTATTATAAACACATATATGTAAAATGTATATAAGGTATCTCCTGACTATATGTAATTGAACGATACCGATGGGCATCACCATCTATCGGGAAAATTTATCTAAATACATGTAAATACATACATATTACACCGCACAATATGTGGATGAAAAGAGACAATATCGATATACTAGGAAAAACGTTTAAAAATTCCAAAACGCCCCTCAAATTCCAAACGGAAAATCTACAAATCAACTTCCGCCAATCGATATTAAACGTAAAAGACACAATTTTATCGGCCTCAATTTTACTGAAGAAAACACGCTATATAAAGGTAAACGTTATTCCCAAATTTATCTACACAATCAACGACATTCTATCTCACGACACTTTTTAAACGCTTTATAAGAATAAATTAACGAGTCATTATACACGACTACAACTTGGACAACATGTAACATAAACTGTTTGTCCATCGCCTAGTACTATAGAATTGGTAGTATAAATATACTCATGGACAAAACCTAAGGAAGTTGTACCTTTTAACATGTGTTAGCTTGCCCGAACTGGAAGGCTGTTGGCGATGATTCTTCTGTTGGCGGACATTATAGAAATCTAATCCTTAATTCTACTAGAAGCTATTGATAACTATATGATTTAGTATTACTAGTACTACAGTACGACCTAGTACTGCATATGTACGTGTTATGTGCTTACAATACAAGCAGGCACAATTCTCTACCAACCATGGACTACATGTAGACATGTGATGCACCTCTACAGTACAAATAGTCACAACCTACTATGTTCCCTCTGGCTTTCAATATGTTTATTATAAAAATAAACACAACAAAGGATTTCGAAGAGAGAGAGAGAGGTTCCTTTATCTATAGTTATTATATAGGATATGGAGTATTTTGTTGTGCCGTTATAAAAATAAATTTACATCAATTTATTTAAATGTCCTGAACATTAATTGAACAATTAAAAAAGGTTTCTGGAGATGAGTTTCTTTTTATTTAAAATACCAGCTCAAGCTGTCGGACATCTCTGCTCTTTTACAGGAGAACTTATACAATGAATAAAAGGATAAAGCATCAGGCGGTGTTTTATTCATTGTACGAGGTGTGTTCAAAAAGTATCGCGACTTTTGTGTTTTTTCAAAAATTATTTATTTATTCATGAATACCTATTTTATCCTCTTCAAAGTAATCCCCATGAGATATTATACACTTGTGCCAACGGTTTTTCCAATCTTCGAAGCACTTCAAAAAATCATTTTTAAAAATCTTTTTCAGCTCCTCCTTCGATGCCGTCTTTATCTCGTCAAGCGTAGCGTAACGTCGTCCTTTCATGGGCCTCTTCAGTTTAGGGAACAAGGAAAAGTCACAGGGGGCCAGATCTGGGGAATACGGTAGCCGCGGCAGCATTAGTGTGTTGTTTTTGGCCAAAAAGTCGCGCACAAGCAACGATGTGTGAGCAGGGGCGTTATCGTGGTGCAAAAGCCAATTTTTGTTCTTCCACAAATCCGGGCGTTTCTGGCGGATTGCTTCGCGCAAATTGCGCCTAACTTGCAGGTAATATTCCTTATTGACCGTTCTACCCTGTGCCAAGAACTCATGATGCACCACGCCCCTGCAATCGAAGAAAACTGTCAGCAAAACTTTCACATTCGACCGAACTTGTCGCGCTTTTTTCTGTCTTGGTTCGTGCGGCAGCTTCCATTGAGATGATTGAGCTTTGGTTTCCACGTCATAACCATAAACCCACGCTTCGTCACCAGTTATGACCCTTTGGATCAAATTTGGGTCCGCGCGGACAGAGTCCAACATCTCATTAGCAATGTTCATGCGATGCTGTTTTTGGTCGCAATCGAGGATTTTTGGTACGAATTTCGCGGCGACCCGTCTCATGCCCAAATCATTGATAAAATTCGAATGGCACGAGCCAATCGATATGCTTAGGTCCTCAGCAACTTCTCTAACGGTGATTCGACGATTGGCCAATATTATTTTCTCTACTTCATTAATTTTTTCGTCTGTTGTTGAAGTGCTCGGGCGTCCGGCACGCTCTTCGTCGTTCACATCTTCTCGGCCTTCTGAGAACATTTTGTACCACCGATAAACGTTGCTTCGGTCCAAGGTAGCTTCTCCGTATGTCACAGTCAACATTCGGAATGCATCCGCGCACTTAATTTCGTTTTTCACACAAAATTTGATACAGGTTCTTTGATCCATTTTTTTAATAGGTAAAAATCGAAGACGATCCAAAACACCTGCAAGCAAAGCAGCTGTCAACAATTAAGTGAACATTCAAAATGGCCGAGCTTGTCGGCATAAGTGAGAGACATGAGTACCAACATAAAGCCACAAAAAGATCGAAATTCGAATATACGTAACCCGCGAAAATTCAAAAGTCGCGATACTTTTTGAACACACCTCGTATATGTTCTCCTGTAGAAGGGCAGAGATGCCCGAAAGTTTGAGATGGTATTTGAAATAAAAAGAAACTCATCTGCAGAAACCTTTTTTTACTTGTTTAAAAAAGGATTATAGAATTTTATATCTCGTTCTTCTTATTAAACCTTCTTTCCCTTTCTGAAAATAAGTAAATATATCTAGCACATGTCACATCATATTCACAAACTAAAATTATAATCTCACTAACATTCTTCTTCACACATTCAACAAAAACTTCATTTAAAAGGAAAGTTCCTAAATTTCTCTATCGATTCGAATGGCAAATTTTTCATGAGAAGGGATAAAAAAACGATAATTATACCATAAAATATATAGCTAATTATATCCATCGTGTTAAAATTAAGAAGTTATTAATTAATGCGTCAAGGTGTTTTTAAGGGGGGAAGTTGGAGAAAGTTAATTTGATTTTTCCAGGATCGATTACAATTAGCTGCCACGACGGTATTGCGACAAACTATGTTGTTTCTTGAAATTTTCATTTTTTTAATTCTTCAAATAACTACTCGTTATTTCCTCGTAAATATAGGTTGTCATCCTTCCTTGGTTATATTAGTAAAATAATAATTATTATAATTTATTTTACAACAACTACAGCCTTTCATTAAGACATTTCGCATTGCATAAACTTGTCTCACAGTCCAAGAAAGAAAAATCAAACAACGGTTCGGCAGTCAGATATATATGTAGTTTTGGAGGAGAGACATAATGACCACTGTGTGTCTTTTTGTCAGCTTGTTTATCAATCCTTCTAACAATATTCTTCACTTTTATACTGAACTATAGAACTGGTAGTGCAATTACACTCATGGACAAAACTTAAGGAAGTTTTACCTTCTAGCACGTGTATCGGGATTCAGACAATAACTCTTAAAGATACACTCATGGACAAAACTTAAGGAAGTTTTACCTTCTAGCACGTGTATCGGGATTCAGACAATAACTCTTAAAGATACACTCATGGACAAAACTTAAGGAAGTTTTACCTTCTAGCACGTGTATCGGGATTCAGACAATAACTCTTAAAGATACACTCATGGACAAAACTTAAGGAAGTTTTACCTTCTAGCACGTGTATCGGGATTCAGACAATAACTCTTAAAGATACACTCATGGACAAAACTTAAGGAAGTTTTACCTTCTAGCACGTGTATCGGGATTCAGACAATAACTCTTAAAGATACACTCATGGACAAAACCTAAGGAAGTTGTACCTTTTAGCATGTATATCGGGATTCAGACAATAACTCTGAAAGATACACTCATGGACAAAACTTAAGGAAGTTTTACCTTCTAGCACGTGTATCGGGATTCAGACAATAACTCTTAAAGATACACTCATGGACAAAACCTAAGGAAGTTGTACCTTTTAGCATGTATATCGGGATTCAGACAATAACTCTTAAAGATACACTCATGGACAAAACTTAAGGAAGTTGTACCTTTTAGCATGTATATCGGGATTCAGTCAATAACTCTGAAATATACACTCATGGACAAAACTTAAGGAAGTTTTACCTTCTAGCACGTGTATCGGGATTCAGACAATAACTCTTAAAGATACACTCATGGACAAAACTTAAGGAAGTTGTACCTTTCAGCATGTGTATCGGGATTGTCTGTCACCTTCAAAAAAAAAAAAAAAAAACAGACGACGGGCCACATTGAAGACTTTCCACTTCCTTAAGTTTTGTCCATGGGTGTATTTATAACCGGCACTCCAGAGTAATTCATCACTACAGAATAACTCTTTCTAAATTATTGCATAGAGAAGTATTCTTATTGTATCTTGCATCGAGAATTACATATGGTACAGGTTCATAATCATGGTAAATAGTTACAAGATTGTAACTAATTCAATTGTAAATTCATCACATATCTACACATGTTGAAATCAGTTCGATATCGCACTTACAAGTTAATAGAGCCCCGTCTGGTTACTAGCGATTACTGGTAGAGTTGAATTTGCTCAATTTGAATCCATTGTAAGAATTTTTATAACTATATTTTGAAAACTACTCAATACGGAATTCTAAATCGAAATATTTTTCATAAACATCCCTTTTATTTTGAGTCAAAAGACGATTCATAAAATAAGTTTATATAAAAGGGCGTACCTGGATCTGTAAAGAAAAAAACATCAATTTTTTCTCAAAATATTTCGAAGGATTGCTCCCTCTTTATCAGGGAGATTGTGAATAAATTTTTGCAATAAATTCATCTCGAAATATTTTGATAAAAATTGTTTTATTTTATCTTTACAGATACAGATTTACGCCCTTTTATATAAATCCATTTTATTGTTACGAAAACATTCGTCCACGGTCGCTTAGGCGACTTAACATTTTAAGAATGATATAAACCTAAAATGTTACAAAAACACAAGTTTCGATCTTTCCATTTGGATGCCAAGTGAGAGGAAGAGGGTGCCAGAGAAGCTTTCCCGATCTGGAGGGCTGTTGGCGAGGTTCTGGTGGTGGACATTGTAGACATCTACTCCTTAATTCTACTAGCAACTACTGTGTGTGTGATAACTATATCTAAATCTATATCTAAAAAGGGGATCGGTATAAAGGTTGTCTAAACCGTTGTTTTTTTTTACCACTACGACCCGGAATCGAATCCCGCATTGGCCACTTTTTTCTGATTAAAAAAAAAAAATGCTCCAATGGCCCCCGATTCTAGCAAAAGTCCAAACCCACCAGCAAGTGTAAGTAACCAAAAGGTCTCTGGCTCATTTATAAGTGCAAAAGTCGAACTGCTTTTCACATGTAGACATGTGGCGCGCTCACAGTGAGAGTAATCGCCTACCTCTACCCACCATGATTATTATGGCCTGTACCACGTGTACTAGGGATAATAAATATATAAAAGGTAGAACCTCCCTGTAAAGGACACCTAATTGCAGAGCCAAAGTGTCCTTTAGGGAGTTGTCCTCTTACCAGAGAGTTTTTAAATAGAAAAATGATAATTTTGACAATGAAAACTGTCCTTTATAGAGAGGTATCCACTAGCGTGAGTTTTTTCTCATGGAGGTTCAACTATATATATAAATATATGTCGTGATCGAATGGAAGGGTTTAACCGTTATGCTTACAATCCATAAGAATTAGTTCCAGCCAAGGGAATAGCGCACCCGCGACGTCCCGTAGCATTCGCCCGCGATGCTGCCACATTTATTTTTGTACAGTTTTTATAGATGGATGAATTTGAATATTTACATTTTAACACAAGCTTAACCCCTTTACAGTTTAACATATTTATTTTAGAGAAAATAAATTATACATCTTGGATATTATGCAATTTATGACATATATATATAGAAGCATAGGGCGTCATAGATTGCGTCAAGTTTTGACGTTTATTTTGACGGGAGAGGCGCCCTATGCTTATATGGATCAATTTCCTCCCGGCAAATTTTCAATCTATTTTCTAGCCATAGATTTGGCCCAGCCACCTTGCCAGAAAAACACCTCTTTGGTAGATTGTGAAGATTCCATTAGATCTCGTGTGGATCCTATGGAATAAAGTCCGCCCTGGACTGACGAGGGACATTAGCCCGAAACCATGGTCTCTAGGTGGACGCTTCTCAGCTTTCCAAAGCTGGTGTTGTGGCTTTGTCACCGACCCGAGGCTGCTAGTTGCGGCGACGGTCAATTGATGGCGTCAGGTTTTGACGTTTATTTTGACGGGAGAGGCGCCCTATGCTTCTATAGATCAATTTCCTCCCGGAAAATTTTCCATCTATACACACACACACACATATATATATATATATATGGAAATTTATCCGGGAGGATATTGTTCTAAAGAGACAAAGGTCGCCTCTCCCGTCAAAATAGACGTCAAAACTAGACGCCATATATATGAGTGTCCTCTCATATATATGCCTAAATAGAACCCCTTGTTATTTAGAAACTTTGTCTTCAGGAGAAGTCATGCCAAAGCTTAGCAGACAATAATCACACATTATGGTCCCTCATCGAGCCGGATACTTTAAAAAATTAAGGTAAGCCATTTGAAAACTTAAAATTCTTAAAATAAAGTCATGCCCAAATCAGAAGTTAAAATTCGGCACAAATTCAACTTTATTATTCAGGAAATAAAGGATCTGGAATCAGAGAATAAAGCTATTGTAGAATCCAAAAACATACATAGATTAAAGCTATTCCAACAAGAAGTTAATGTAAGGAAAATTAGCCTAAATCAAGTTATCAACACATTATTAGAATCAGAGTTAGATGATACACAATATGACGATTATTCAAGGGCCAAAAAGGATATTTTTAATATGTTGGTGTCTATTGAAGAAGCTTTATCTTTGATTGAAACCAAAGAAAATACTCATAGTGATAAACAACTGCCCGAATCCAATGTTAATTTACCTAAGATAAATTTACCCATTTTCAATGGTGATTCAGCCAATTGGCTTAGTTTTAGAGAAATATTTAACTCCACCATTAATTCAAATCAAACACTAACTGAAATACAAAAATTTCAATATCTAAATGCATCTGTTAAGGGTCCTGCGGAAAAGTTGATTCGGGGTTTTCCCATTTCTGACAAAAACTACCAGCAAGCATGGGATACCTTATGCAATAGATTTAATAACAGAAGAGAATTGGCTTTTTCACAAATCAACAAAATATTCTCCATAAGGCCATTAAAATCTATTTCGGCTGGTTCTCTCTATGAAATCCTTGATGTTTGCAATGAAGGCATTAGAAATCTCTCAGTGCTAGGACTTGAGAAAAACACATCAACAGATCTAATCCTGATCAATTTTTTTGAAAAAAGAATTGGTGAAGCCCTCAGGAAAGAATAGGAATTAACCCTTCAAAATGAAGAATATCCAACATTTGAAAACTTTGTGAATTTTTTAGAAAAACATGCTAGAAGCCTGCAAGGTATGAGAATTCCTTTGTTCCAGGAACAAAAAACCTCTAGCAAAAATATGATGGCTCATGGCCTTTATGTCAACAAAGGTCAAAATTGTATTTTATGTCATCAAATTCATAAACTAAATGACTGCCAGAGATTCATAAATCTTCCCTTGCCTAAAAAATGGGAATTAGTTAAAAAACATAAACTTTGTCAAAATTGCCTTAGAGCAAATCATGAGATATCCAAATGTCTCATCACATCAAGATGTAAAAACTGCAAGCAGAACCATCATACTCTTCTGCATGAATACAACTCTGAACCATCCATTCCACAACCAACAACCTCTCAAGAGATGTTGATTTCAACAAATACCATCTGTAATGCGATGCCTTTGGAAACGGAAACAAATATTCTACTGTCAACAGCCCTTATTAAAGTCAAGGCGAAGGATGGCTCATTTGTGCTATGTAGAGCATTAGTGGACAATGGGTCCCAAATAAGCCTAATTTCAGAACAATGTTGCCACAAGTTGGGACTTGAAAAAAGGAAAAATTCTTATACACTAAAAGGTGTAGGTGACATTGTTATCAACAGGACAACATCGCAGGTTGAAATAGAGTTCACCCCACATCATAATGATCAAATATTTTCTGCCAGAGCATTTGTGGTTGGGAGGGTAACTGCAGACCTTCCAAACTTCCAAATTCAGTCAGCAGACTTTCCTCATTTAGAAAATTTGCTCTTGGCAGACCCAGAATTCTATGTTACCAAGCCCATAGACCTAATTTTGGGTGCAGATACCTTTGTAGAAATAATTCTAGGTCATAAAACAGTTTTAAAGCACCATCCTATAGCACTTAATACCAAGTTAGGTTGGCTTGTTTCTGGGAGAATCCATTCAACTATTAAGTCGAATACTTCGGTAATCAATCACTGTACCACTGAACTTGATTCCAGCATAAGAAAATTCTGGGAACTTGAAGATGTCCCAATTTCTAAGGCCCAGTTGGGTACAAAGAATGCCTGTGAGATATTATTCAAATCAAACCTCAAAAGAGATATTGAGGGCAGATATTCAGTCAATCTCCCTTTTACATCAACACCCAATTTAGGTGATTCAAGATCTCAAGCATTGGAAAAAGGGCTACAGGAAAATCCAAGTAAATCTGAAGATAATTCAAGTAAATCTGAAGAAAATCTAAGTAGATCCGAAGATAATCCAAGTAAATCTGAAGAAATTCCAAGTAAATCTAAAAAGTCACGTATCTCCAAGTTAACTCCACAAATTACTTCTAAACAAAACCAATTACTTCCTTCTGAATCAAGTCAACCATCCACTCCAGAACAACCTCTCGCTTCTCAGTCAAGTGAACCACTCTCATCTAAGAAAGAAACTTCGATTATTCCTAAGATAAAGCCACCACCCTATTATAGGCGAAAACGTCAACTTCCTGCTGAGAAAACTTCATGGGATGAACCAATTGAATCAGATATAAAGTCAAATTGGAATAAATTCCAAACTCAACTATCGTGCCTAAAGGAAATCAAAATACCAAGATACCTGAACAGTTCATCTTCTGAAATAGAAGAATTACAACTACATGGATTTTGTGATGCATCCCTTAATGCTTATTCAGCAGTTTTTTACTTGAAAACTAGATTCAAAAATCAAAAGATCAAAATCAATCTGATAACCTCAAAACTAAGGTTGCACCATTAAAGACCATTACAATTCCAAGACTTGAACTAAGTGCAGCATTGCTTTTGGCTCAACTGAATCAAGTCATTCTTGAATCATTTCCTTTTCAACCTGACAAAACCTTTTTGTGGACTGATTCACAAATCTGCATAGATTGGATAAGATCAGATGCCAGCAGATGGAAGGCCTTTGTTTCGAACAGAGTGTCGTCAATTCAAAATTTGGCTCAAATCACTGATTGGTTCCATGTATCCAGTCAAGATAATCCAGCTGATTGCGCATCAAGAGGAATCATGCCTCAAGACTTGGTCAATCATAGAATTTGGTGGCGGGTTCCTATTTGGCTTCAAGAAAATAATGTTCGATATATTCCTTCTTCACCAACCCAAGTAAACCTCAATATCATTCAAGAAGAAGTCGGTGAAGGTCAAGTGTTGGATCAAACAACCTTAATTCAAAATTCAGAAACTATGTTAAATCTAGAATTCATTGAAAGGTATTCCACAATGACCAAATTGATCCGAATAACAGCTTGGTGTTGGAGATTCTACTACAATTACCTCCTCTTTGATCCAATTCGTCAGAAAGGACCTTTGACAACAAGAGAATTAACAAAGGCAATTCAAGTCTTAGTAAAATCAATTCAGCAAGTTGAATTCTGCACGGAAATAAAATTACTGAAGTCAAACAAGCAACTACCTCTGTCCAACAAGCTAACTTCTCTAAATCCCTTTTTAGACACTCAAGGACTTCTAAGAGTTGGAGGTAGACTCAAGTATTCCTATTTAAATGAAAATCAAAATTCCCTCTCTTACAACCAAAACCCCCACGCCAGGAATCACTTATCAAAAATCTCTTAACTGAGAATGCCGACATTCCTGAGGCTATTGATGAGAATCAAGAAGATTCTTCAATTTTAGAAACCACTTTTGTCATTGAAGACGAAGAGTCTAACAAAGATATCGGGACTCCAAAAATTGAATTCTCCGAAGTTTCGGTTATTGATAAATCGGAAGGGAAATATTCGAAAGAACCAGTGGTCAGTGTAGAAGCTCTGGATAAGAAAGAACTGTGCCATGATGACTCAGCTCACCTCAATGTAGTTGAAGCTGATCTTAATCGACCTAAAGAGGCTACCAGTGGCATAATCAATGTTTATACAGAAGCTAATGAATCGTCAAGCAAAGAGAAAGTTGTACCTGTTGAAATTGTGGATACATCAACAAAGGATTATCTACAGAGCGGTGAAAAGGCAAAATTATCCCGCTGGAAGCCCATCGATTCTCTATGCTTAGAAGACGTCAAGGAATCTGAAGACGACGATGAAAATTACAGTTCATCGGCATATATAGAATGGCCAGAAATCTTGAAGAAAGAAGTCTTAAGACCCGAAGCTTTAGAAAAGGCAGTCAATCTGGAAGATTTTGAGAAGGCGGCAGAAAGTCCACAACTCTCCAAAGAACATTTAGAGGAATCGACCGAACAAGGCTCATGCATAAAGGCTGAATCAAAACCTTGGGAAGATCCTATTGAATCCGACTTAGCAGCCGCAGAGTCTGATAATCCAGCAGTTCCCGAAAGAGAACTGGCCAACGAATCTGAAAATCTCATCCAAGATTCACCTCAATCGGATACTCAAAGATGGAAGCTGATTCCATTACCTTTCAAACAATGAAAATTGTAATCTTAGCTACATAGTCGGAATCAATTAGTCCAGCATCTATACTATTGGAACTCTTTTTTATTTTATTTATTTATTTTTTTATTTTCTGGTCATCTCTTCCCAGCCGGGGGAGTATGTTGGATCCTATAGTTATAATAATTTCCTTAAATTCAATTTATATATGAAAATTAAGCCAAAATATTCTAAATTCAATTGTACAATATAAATCTTTAATATGTAAATTTTAAAGCAATCAACATGTATGTAAATTTCTAGTTTGGTTAGTTAATAGCTTTTTTGTTTTCTTTCTCTCTCTACCACTAGTATCATAATCTAAGTCAAATTCATGTATTCTAAAATCATGTGGTAGCTACTCCTAACTCTAAAACCAAAAGACAATAAAATAATTCAAGACAAGTGGCAAAGTGCTTCTTAGTATCTTTTACTGAACATTCAAGCCACGAACATTATGGTGCTCCCTCTTTATCAGGGAGATTGTGAATGAATTTTTGCAATAAATGGATAAAGAGGGAGCAATCTCTCGAAATACTTTGATAAAAAATTGTTTTATTTTATCTTTACAGATACAGATTTACGCCCTTTTATATAAATCCATTTTATTGTCACGAAAACATTCGTCCACGGTCGCTTAGGCGACTTAACATTTTAAGAATGATATAAACCTAAAATGTTACAAAAACACAAGTTTCGATCTTTCCATTTGGATGCCAAGTGAGAGGAAGAGGGTGCCAGAGAAGCTTTCCCGATCTGGAGGGCTGTTGGCGAGGTTCTGGTGGTGGACATTGTAGACATCTACTCCTTAATTCTACTAGCAACTACTGTGTGTGTGATAACTATATCTAAATCTATATCTAAAAAGGGGATCGGTAGAAAGGTTGTCTAAACCGTTGTTTTTTTACCACTACGACCCGGAATCGAATCCCGCATTGGCCACTTTTTTTCTGATTAAAAACAAAAAAAAAGCTCCAATGGCCCCCGATTTTAGCAAAAGTCCAAACCCACCAGCAAGTGTAAGTAACCAAAAGGTCTCTGGCTCATTTATAAGTGCAAAAGTCGAACTGCTTTTCACATGTTGACATGTGGCGCGCTCACAGTAAAAGTAATCGCCTACCTCTACCCACCATGATTATTATGGCCTGTACCACGTGTACTAGGGATAATAAATATATAAAAAGTAGAACCTCCCTGTAAAGGACACCTAATTGCAGAGCCAAAGTGTCCTTTAGGGAGTTGTCCTCTTACCAGAGAGTTTTTAAATAGTAAAAATGATAATTTTGACAATGAAAATTGTCCTTTATAGAGAGGTATCCACTAGCGTGAGTTTTCTCTCATGGAGGTTCAACTATATATATAAATATATGTCTTGATCGAATGGAAGGGTTTAACCGTTATGCTTACAATCCAAAATAATTAGTTCCAGCCAAGGGAATAGTGCACCCGCGACGTCCCGTAGCATTCGCCCGCGATGTCTGCCACATTTATTTTTGTACAGTTTTTATAAATGGATGAATTTGAATATTTACATTTTAACACAAGCTTAACCCCTTTACAGTTTAACATATTTATTTTAGAGAAAATAAATTATACATATTGGATATTATGCAATTTATGACATATATATATAGCAAATAATTTAAAAGTTTTATTATGGATGAGATATATAGACGACGTATTTTGCATAACTGAAACAGAAATTGATACTTTCCTATATTTTCTGAATAATCTCAAACCTTATTTGAAGTTCACACACGAAATAGAAAACAATAATTCATTAGCATTTTTAGACATTCAACTAATAAGAAAAGAACTTCATATAGAAACCAGCATATACAGAAAACCTACACACACAGGAAACTATTTAAATTTTAGCTCTTTTGGTCCGATTCATAATAAAATCGCCGTAGTAAAAACACTTTCCAAAAGATTAACTACACATTGCTCAAATAGGAATATTGAAAGAAAAGAAGAAAGTAATATAATTTTTAAAGAGTTGATAGACAATAATTATCCGAAGAAATTCATCAAGAAACATTTTTACACTCCCAGAATCCCATCTTCAAACAATAGCAATGATCAATCCGATAAAAGATATTGCTCTCTCCCATACAGTTACGGATCAGAAAGAATCGCCAGAGTATTGAAGAAATATAATATAATTGCCACATATCAATCTGCACCAAATTTGAAACAAATTCTACGCCACTCAGACACCAAGAATAATAGTAAAAAGGAAAACAAAAACAATATTATTTACAAAATTCCGTGCAAAAACCTGTCCAGCCACTTACATTGGAGAAACCAGCAAAGCATTGAAAGAACGCATTAACCAACACAAAGCAGCTCTACGCATCCATAAACCATTATCTATCCTAGTAGACCATGCACTGAACAATAATCATATACCCGAATTTGACAAAGCATCCATTTTATACCAGAATATTAAAGAAAAGCACTGCAGGTTATTTTTAGAAAGTTGGGCCTCTATAAAAGATTCAGAAAGCATAAATAGGAAAATTGACCTACCAGAAATTTACAGAGAATTTATATCTTCCTAAATTATTTATTTATTTATTATTTTTTATTTCATTATTTTTGTATATATTTATACTTGTAATATATTTTTATTTATATATATCAACACAACATATTGAATCATAATCCTCACTCATTTTATTTTCTAATATTTATCAGTCTCTTCATTTATTTAATCAAATGGTTATTTAATTATATACTCTTTTAATTATTATTAAATATAGCAATTGTAAATACATTTTATATACAGTGAATTTTTCATTAGATGGTTTCTTACTTTGGTCTTGTATAGCGTGAGTGGATCACATGCCCACGTGATTTAGTTCAAATCAAAGAAAAGCCTTGATAAAGAGAGGCGTGTTGCCCCTAGAAATATTGGCTGATTAATAAATTTATATCCAATATATGCTTTATATTTATATATATATATATATATATACATATATATATATTTCTACTGTATACATTTTTCCTATTTCCCTTTAAACTATTGTAATTATTTTTTTTAGACGTCAATAAAATGTTTTAATTGTTATATATATATAACAATTAAAACATTTTATTGACGTCTAAAAAAAAATAATTACAATAGTTTAAAGGGAAATAGGAAAAATGTATACAGTAGAAATATATATATATGTATATATATATATATATATATATATATATATATATATATATATGAGGTTCAATAAACTATGGTTGAACTTTATATATATATATATATATATAGAAGCATAGGGCTTCATAGATGGCGTCAAGTTTTGACGTTTATTTTGAAGGAAGAGGCGCCCTATGCTTATATGGATCAATTTCCTCCCGGCAAATTTTCCATCTATTTTCTAGCCATAGATTTGGCCCAGCCACCTTTCCAGAAAAACACCTCTTTGATAAATTGTGAAGATTCCATTTGATCTCGTGTGGATCCCATGGAATTAAAGTCCACCCTGGACTGACGAGGGACATTAGCCCGAAACCATGGTCTCTAGGTGGACGCTTCTCAGTTTTCCAAAGCTGGTGTTGTGGCTTTGTCACCGACCCGAGGCTGCTAGTTGCGGCGACGGTCAATAGATGGCGTCAGGTTTTGACGTTTATTTTGACGGGAGAGGCGCCCTATGCTTCTATAGATCAATTTCCTCCCGGGAGATTTTCCATCTATACATATATATGTTACAAACTATGTAAATTTAAAATGATTTTTGAAAGTTAAAAGTGCAGTCGTTAAGAATATAATTAAAAAAAGAAAATTAATCTCAAGAAGTTTATTTTGTGAACTCTTGAGCAAAAGAATACATTAAATTTAGAGTAAATATAGAATTTAGCAATTAATCCTATATTACAATTTACATATTTATAATAATTATATCTAACTTAACCTAACCTACTCTAATAAACAAAAACAATTCATTTATATATTTAAAGTGGCGCCATCTGGTGGCCAAAGAATAACAGAGTTATTTTAGAAAGATGATTAAAATAAAATAATATTTACAAAGATTTATATTTATGACATTTCTATAAATTTTTTAAAAATTATATAACATATATATATATAGATGGAAATTTATCCGGGAGGATATTGATCTAAAGAGACAAAGGTCGCCTCTCCCGTCAAAATAGACGTCAAAACTAGACGCCATATATATATGAGTGTCCTCTCATATATATGCCTAAATAGAACCCCTTGTTATTTAGAAACTTTGTCTTCAGGAGAAGTCATGCCAAAGCTTAGCAGACAATAATCACAATTTACCATCTGTACTAGGTACATGTAATGAGACATTCTTACAGAATGTATGATGATATCTGTGTTATAGGCAGACTCTGTGATTATCTATATAGCAATTTGACATTCACATATTGTGGAGGATTCTATATATTCTTAATGATAAAGTCAGATATATATGGTATATTATGTTTTAATAATATATCACACGCACGATATATGTAAATAGTATATGAGACACATATATATATATGTTATGCATTTTCAAAATCTAGATTTGTGAATGCAGTCGCGTGATAAAAAAGAATGAATATTTATTATTAAGTATAGTTCAGTTTTGCTTGATAGAATATAATATATATATATTATATATAAATGTTTTCAAAGTTTATAAGGTTTATAAGTTTTACCCTATTAGCGAATTATAAATAGGTAATTTTATTACACATATTTACAACAAATTTAAAATAGAATTTTATAAAATTATTATCAAAATATTTATTTATATCAATCATAGGGAAATAGAATATATTTTAAAAAATATATATAAATATATACAGGGTGTACCAGGTAAATTGGGACTAACTTTGACAGTCCATAAAACAAAAACTACTTGAGATTAAAAACTTGTTTTTTTTTTTCATTACGTAGCCATATTCATGTAAAATGCAACAGTACATGTGTGCGCAGTGTAGTGATGAAGAGTAACCGAGAATTTGAAAATCGAGCTGCCATCATCGTTGCTCTGCGCGCCGGAAGGAGCCCCAAAGAGATAGTGGATTTTCTTAAGTTGCCCAAAACCACTATTTATCGCGTCAAGAAGCAGTTTGATGAGGCCGACAGTAACAAAGAGGGGATAGCTACAAGGAAAAAGCACTCGCGTCGATCGGACAGGGTAAGAGGCGAAGAATTTGTCAAAAATGTCAAGGAGAAGATTGATGGAAACCCTGGGAAGAGCATGAGGGCCATAGCCAAGGAAATGGACGTTGGCTCTATGACAATTGTCAGAACTATCCATGAGGACCTTGGTCTCAAGTCTTATGCCCTTCGGAAAGGTCAGTTGCTGACTGAGAATATGAAGAATAACAGAAAAGGAAAGGCTGCTGCCCTCCTCAACAACCTGAAACACGACTCTTTTGGCATGCTAAGGTTCTTCTCTGACGAAAAGAACTTTGACGTGGACCAAAAGGTAAATCCCAGGAATGATCGCTGAATCTGTAAAAACCCCTCAGAGATACCTGTCGTGATGCACACGAAATTTCCTGCCTCCGTAATGGTCCTTGGCGTTATCAGCAGTGAAGGTGATGTTATGCCTCCCCATTTCTTTGAGAAGGGCCTTAGGATGAACGCTGACACCTACATCAATGTTCTGGAGACCGTTGTGAAGCCTTGGATGGACATGGTGGCCGCAGGAAGGAAGTATGTCTTCCAACAGGACTCAGCTCCAGCCCATAAGGCAAAAAAGACACAATCGTGGCTGACACTTAACGTCCCTAGTCACTGGGGTCCTGATATTTGGCCCCTAATTCTCCAGATTGCAATCCCCTCGACTACTATGTATGGGGCGTTGTTGAGAGAGATGTCAACAAAGCTCCTCATACCACCATCCAGTCTGTCAAGAAAGCAGTTCACACGGTGATGACCCAAATGGACAAGGTCATCGTCGCCAAGGCCTGTGCTTCATTCCGCACTCGCCTCGAGACTGTTGTAGCTAATAATGGAAACTACATTGAATAAATAAAAACTATATCCTTTTATCTACTACTGTGTCAAATTTCATTCGGATATTTTAATTTTTACTTGCAAAAAATTTCAGTTAAAATACCATTGTTGAAATTCCCAATTTACCTTGTACACCCTGTATATAGCATATTTTAAACTGTGCATAATAATGACACTTTTAGTATATTTCACATATTTTCCAATTAGTTAGAGCCTATACCTTATAATATCCTACCCTTCTATTGAAATGTACACTGTTCCTATTTGCTACCACCCCCATATTTTGTATATATGCTATATCTTTATTAATAATACCTGTAAACCCCTATTTGTATTTAAGCTAAAAATGGTGACGTCAAAATAAAAAGACAGAGTGATCAGCTGGGGACAGAGAGAGAAAGAGAAGAAATAGCCGACGCCCAGATGGGGCCCCTCCAGGGCTTTTTATAGACGACCCCGGTAAACAGGACAAGTTTTAACAGGGGGTCAGCGGCAGTATGTTCTACAGTGTGTCCATCGGCAGACCGCTTCTGTCTCTCTCGGTCTCTCTCTCCATGTCTCGGTGATAGGCCTCCAAGTTTATGTCATGGCCTCTACCTATGTCCCATGGGCAGTTCCCGATCACTCTCGGTGCTAACATCTATCCCTGCTTCTTGTTGTCTGCGTGTGGAAAGAACATCAACACTCGCCTCACGTACACGACTGCTAGGTTATCCATACATCAACAGGATCATTTGCAACAATGTTACATATATGTGATATTTAAACAAGGTAAAAATCCTCTGGAGTAACTTGGTAAAGAAAACATTCAAAGACAAAGAGGATGAGTATCTTTTTATGAACAAGCGTTCGAGCTTTCGAGCACAATGTCGCCCTTCAACAGGAATAAAACTACACAAAGAATCAAGATACATCTATATATATACAGGTGATTAGCATAAACACAAAAAACTATTATTTTTAGAGAGATAAAATTTAAGTTTTATGTATGATATACAAAACAGGTAATAGGAGAAATGTAATTATGCTAATATATGGTTTAATCTATTAGTAAAGAATCTATAGGTTGTTGTATGAACAGCTTATGTAGATATGTCATTGTAAAGTTCCGGAATCTCAATGTGCCTATTGATGCTATTATATTTTAGGGATAGCAGCGCCTCGACAACCAATCTTTTATATTTATGCTGAATGTTAGAAAAATGCGAACGGGGTTCTATTGTATTAAAAATCACATATATGTGATAACCGAGGGTCAAACCTGTAGTAACCGAGAGGGACAGTCAGGGCGTGGAGTTTTTCAGTACCTCTCTGCACCTTGGAGACCTCTAACAGTTCTCACAGAGTACAGGCAGTCGTGGCGAGGCAGAGTGGAAAGTTTGGGAATGTCCACACACAAAAAACGAAGAGACACAGTTGTAGTAGGAAAGTTCCGTGAACAGATAGGAGTCGAGCTAAGAGCAAGATGGAGATAGAAGAGTTCTTACTGTTCTACATGGTCGATGAGGTGGACCTGGTTACAACCGACGAGGGCTCACGCTGATGGTGAAGTGACTATATTTCGACTAGGGCAGATGTTTTATATGTCTTTGCGAGGGGGGGGTGGACTTTGAGCGGGTGCAAAGGGCGTGGGGCGTCTGCGGTAATTCTACACCCTTTGGACCTGATGGCAACGGTCTGCCAAATTCCTTTTTAGGGTTGTTGGATTTCTATCTCGATCTCTTGCTTAGCTCAGCTCTTAATCTATGACATAGTTTTATTTATTCATCCTCAGTTTGTACAAAGTACATTACATATGGTGATGCAATGACACATGTCAATCATGCGTATAATTATTTATAGATGTGTTTCTATATACAACATGGAAATCTTGTTATAAGTATTATACAATATAGGGTTGTTGGTTTAAATTACCATATATATTTAAATATTTATTCATATATTTTTTGATTAAATTTGAATTTAATTTCAATTTTTCATTTTTTCACATTTATATATAGAAAATATTTGTATCATATATAATTTCTTTATAATGAATATTCTATATTATTTATTTGGTATATTTTATAAAATTATCAAAATGATATTAAAAAAGTACATCATATGTTTTTAAACGTTTTAAATATATATTATACAATTACGAGCGTCATTCTTCATCAGTCATCTCTGTCACCGTTTGCTTTTTTTTTTGAATGGCGCCCTCCTATTGGTCGGCTACGGATCACGCCACCTTTGCCCCCTCCCCCCCCCCCTCCATCATGCCCCCCCCCCCACCCACTCGCTTTTTCGTTTTTGTAACCATTGTGTTGGAGCGGGTCGCTCCTTAAATAAATGCATATATTAGTTAATAACTAAATGGAATCCTCTCTTTCTTTTTCCCAGTAAGAGACGCCTACGGAAGCCAACAGTACATAGACAGATAAAGCACATAGGCTATAGTTATTAACTAACATATGCATTTATATAAGGCGCCGATTTATAATTGTAACAAATAGTATTTGAATCAAATCATTCAATCGGGTAAAACACGGGCGTTGCCCGGGTCATTCGGCTAGTAAATTATAAGAGAAAGGCTTCTTCTGATCGTACAACTAAAGGTTGCAACAATTAGTTGGTATTTATGCCTACAGATGGCGCAAGTCATCAGTAAATTTTAGTTGCATAACATGGTCCCATTAAAATATCCTTTTTGTACTGTTTTTATATGTAATTATATACATTTAAATACTTAATTAACTGATATTTATTTATTATCATAAATATTATGTT
This sequence comes from Cordylochernes scorpioides, assembly GCA_030710605.1. NCBI lineage: Eukaryota > Metazoa > Arthropoda > Arachnida > Pseudoscorpiones > Chernetidae > Cordylochernes > Cordylochernes scorpioides. The sequence continues at coordinate 134,127,390 of CP092864.1, read as the reverse complement.
TCTGATATATCAATGAAATAATTATATATACAGTTATCAGCCACATAATCAATTCTTTCTTAATCAATTCTGTCACCGTTTGCTTGGTGAATGGAATGAATACCCAAATATGGCCTTTTCTCATAACCATCGGTGGTTCAGTGGTAGAATGCTCGCCTGCCACGCGGGCGACCCGGGTTCGATTCCCGGGCGATGCATTTTTTTTTTTTTTTAATTTTTAAAACTCATTTATATATTATACAAGAATGACAGCCACGGCGCCAATTTATAATTGTAACGAATAGTATTTGAATAAAAGCATTTAATCGGGTAAAACCCGGGCGTTGCCTGGGTCATTCGGCTAGTGTATAATGAATAAATGGAATAGAATTTTTCCTATTTTACAAATATTTCACACACAATCAATTTATAGAAGAATTTAATCATATTTCCTTAAAGAGATTTAATCTTGTGAAAATTTATGCATCCGTTCCCAAATATAATTGGCCCGCCCTTTTTCTCCATTTATTATCACAAAGGCAAACAGACGATTCCACAATATTTTTCTTTTGAGAGAAGTGATGCATTTCTCGATATAATAATAAAATTAAACGACATATATATATATCATAAAAAATATATTTTCTGTTGATTTTAGAATTGGATATATAGAATTGAGCGTTTGCTTGAGGTTGGTATACATGAGTATTTATAGGATATTGCAGTCGTGGTAGAATAATAAAACATATTATAATTTCCATTTTCTTTATTTGTGCTGATTGATATAATTAAAGAGGAAATACCTGATTTGAGGCGTAAAGAAGAAAACATAAGATTACATATCTACAGAAAGATTTGAGCCGGCCAACAGGAAACAACAACAATAAGTTTTTATATGGATAGCCGCGACATCTGGCAGTCGATTTAAACAGAGTAATTTGTTCTAAAAATATAATTTTGGTATAAAATTATTTTTATATAATATATATATAATAAAGTAGAGTTATATTTATAATATATGAAAGATAATTGGTATAAGAGAAGTAGTAGAGATAGTTAAAAAAAAATTGATAAATATTATATTTTAAGGTATCAAAAAGGTTTTATATTTTATGTAACAACATAGGTCTATAACATTTTCACACTGTAGCTTCGGTAGTTACGCGTCATATGAACGGAATATATAGGTTTAAACACATACACAATATTTTTTACTTGAAATATAGATGTAAATAATATTATAATTGAATTAAATAAATATAAAAATACACAGATAATCCCACCTACATTTAAACTGTCCCCCTAACCTTCTACAACTGGAAACTATTTTTATATTTGATTATATTTTATATATTTCTGTGATCTCTATTATATGTGTGTTTCACGCCTTTGCGGAGCCAGTAGCCTGATGAAGAGCGACAGCTTGAAAGCTAGCCTCCCAATTTCTGAAATATATTCTGCAAATATTTTTATATTTATTCAATTCAATTACATATACAATATATTGATTATTATAAATTTACTCTTATTACAATCGTTAGAAATTTTTAATATTTGTTAAATATTGATAATATTATAAATTGATAAACTATTTTGATATATTTATATAGATAGAAGAAGATATAAATGTTTTTTACCAATCAAAACATTATAAAATATTTAATATTTATAGATATATAATTAATTTACTATATCTAGGTGAATTTTTTCACACTTTAAAACATTTTTTTTGTTTGAAATTAACTTTTAACAATTTTTTTCTTATTCAAAAATATTTTAAATTGTATTTTTTAATTGTTTAAGATGAATAAAATAATATATTTTAAATAACTATATTTCAAATATTGTAGTTTTTTTATGAAATGTTTACACTCATAATTATTGTAAGACGAATTCATTCAAACGAAAAGAAAAAAAAATATTTGCATAAATTTACACATATTTATTTAATTGAAGCAATTTATCACCATATATATATATTTAAATAAATGACAATTATATAATTATACCTTTTTGTAATAATTCATTTCGATAACAAGCGTAAAAATAACTTAATTTATTTCTCAAACAAATAGTGTGTATACAAAGAATAATAAATATGTGTGAACCCTGTATTATAAATATTTAATTTTTAGAGAATATTTATTTACATTATTTTTCTATACTAAACTATGCAGCCAATTATATCTTGTCATAAATTATGAACATTAGGAAAGAACTTTGAATATAACAATATTTCTTAAAGATAATAAATTACTGTCGTCCTGGATAATTTAGTGCTGTAATTTAAAACTTTAAATATTTGTTTAAGTATTTTCTATATATATATATATATATGTCGTGATCGAATGGAAGGGTGCAACCGTTATACTTAAAATCCCCAAGAATTAGTTCCAGCCAAGTGAGCAGCGACGTCCCGTAGCATTCGCCCGCGATGTCTGCCACGTTTATTTTTGTACAGTTTTTATAGATGGATGAATTTGCATATTTACATTTTAACACAAGCCTAACATATTTACATATTTTGGCGAAAAGAAATTATACATATTTGATATTATACAAGATATTATACGAGAGTGATGTACGCGTGCTCACATGTTTTAGTGAAAAAACACAAACATCCTCGATAAAGAGAGGCGAGTTGCCCCTCGAAATATTGGAACAATAAAATCATTATAAATCCAATGTATGCATCTTTTTGAATATATATATAAATTGTGTTTTAAATTTACTTAGAATATTCATAAGTTATATACTTTCTATATAAATTACAGTATTTATTTATTACCAGTTGCAAATAAGACCCGGTATATCCGATCTGGATAAATTGCGCGTGAAACTATTTACAATAATTCATATTGTAGTAGAGTAGGTAACAGAATTATCAAAAATCAAATAAAAACTGAGAAAAAGAGCATTAAATAAACATATACATTAAACAAATAAGCAACAACATAAGCAGATAGAAGAAACCACAAGGTAGTTATTTACAATATGTTAGGCAATGATGGAAATTGATTTAATGAAGTTATCTGTCATAATTGGTATCGTGGAGAGAGAAAGTTGATATAAATAAATTACAGTATTTATTTTATAAAATTATTAGGTATAATCAAAATATTTTGTTCAATTTTTCATAAAGCCGATTTACTGTTGATATGTATTTATATTATTTAAATATTGTATTGTGACCATTAACCTGTGGTGCATGATTTGCATAAGTAAATCTTGTATATTATTATAAAAGGTAACTGTTGCCATTATGACATATAAAATTATTAGTTGGTGACTAAATGAGTGATTTTTAACCTAAATACACCACAGCTGGCGACGTGGATAAAAAGTAAGTTAATTTATGGCAAATATTGTTCCGTTTCCAGTTTTCACGCCAGATCAAGACTTTAAAATTTTCGTGAAATGTTTAAGTTTTGCTTTTGTTGCTAATGATATCATAATAGACTTCCTTTCGGCATTGCTTCTGCACCAGCAATATGGCAAAGAATAATTGAACAAATATTGTCCGGCATACCAGGAACACTTGTCTATCTGGATGATATACTAATTACCGGAGAGTCAAAGGTTGATCATCTTAGAAATTTGGAGGCTGTCTTAGATAGATTAAATAAATATGGCCTCAAGACTAACAGAGAAAAATGCAATTTTTTTCAAGAAAGTCTTGAATATTGCGGTCATGTGATCGATAAAATGGGTTTGCAAAAAAACAAATGATAAGATAAGGGCTGTTTTGGATGCTCCAGAACCACTAAATGTAACCCAGTTACGAGGGTTTTTGGGATTAATTACCTATTATCACAAATTCATCAGAAACGCTGCAGATGTTTTATCGCCCTTATTGGTATATATATCTCTCTATTGGTCTTTTGTTATGTTTCCATTTAATTAATTTACAATTAGAATCATAACGGGTTATAGGGATTATTCCTAATTATATAGGAACTAGCTAATTGAAAATATTTTAGCAGCAATAATTATATTTACACACACAATAAGTGACAGAGAAAAATTTAAGGAAGTAAAAAGTCTTTGATGTAACCCGTCTTCTATTTTTTTTTTTTTTAAGGAAACAGATGCATTTTTTTTTATCACACTAGGTTATCTTGTGTGTCTTCAATAAATTAAAATAACGGACAGTGTAAAAACTTTCAGAGTTATTGTCTGAATCCCGATATACATACTAAAAGGTACAACTTCCTTAAGTTTTTTCCATGAGTGTATCTTTCAGAGTTATTGTTTGAATCCCGAAATACATGCTAAAAGGTAAAATTTCCTTAAGTTTTGTCCATGAGTGTATCTTTCAGAGTTATTGTCTGAATCCCGATATACATCTAAAAGGTACAACTTCCTTAAGTTTTGTCCATGAGTGTATCTTTCAGAGTTATTCTCTGAATCCCGATATACATGGTAAAAGGTACAACTTTCTTAAGTTTTGTCCCTGAGTGTATCTTTCAGAGTTATTGTCTGAATCCCGATATACATACTAAAAGATACAACTTCCTTAAGTTATTGAATGGAACTATGGACATAAGATTTGAGGACATTAGGAATATTTTACAATATTTTATTGAGATCATTAATCTTCAGTTAATAAATGGTAAATAATTGTTTTGACTTCTTGGTGTATTCAAAGTTATAACCTATTTACTTTTGATTTTCAGTTTAATTTGCTATCAGCATAAATATTTGTATTTATTTCATTGGTTATTCCTAGGTAAGATGTAAAATCAATCATGGTTCTAATGTCCTTTTCTTCTTTAAACTTCTACTCAAACCTTGTAATTCACCAATTGTTTATGTAATATAGTTTTCTCAATTCAGTGTTGTTACTTGACGTAAGCATCCCTTGTGGAGATATCGCGTCTGATTTTATGCTTATAATAAATACGCTACGACCCGGGATCGAATCCTGCATTGGGCACTTTTTTTTTCGATTTAAAAAAAAAATGCTCCAATGACTTCCGATTCTTGCAAAAGTCCAACCCCATCAGCGATTTCAAGTAACCAAAACGAGGCTCTGGCACATTTGTAAGTGCAAAATATAACTGCCTTACATATGTGCAGACATGTGGTGCACTTACAGTAAAAGCAGTAGCCAACTCTACCCATCATGATTATTATGGCCTGTAAAACGTGTACTAGGGATAATATTAAAAATGTTATTTCAAGAATTTATCAGCTTGATATATATGGAAATGAAATACCTTTTTGATTTTATTAAGGACATTTTTGATACTTTCTGTACATACACTCGTAGATAAAACAAACTTAAATATAATTATTCATCAATTGCAACTTTTTAAATTGCTCAATTACAACGTTTCGGCCACTCTCTATTTTCAAGAAAACCAAATCTGACAATTAAGAAGAAGGCATCTCCTGAAGAGTTTGCTGATGGCTTGCGCCATCTGTCGGAATAAATATCAACTAATCGTTGATTTTTAAAATTTTTACAGAATTGGCCAGATACCAATTCTTGATTAATCTAGAAAAGCTAACAACGTATTTCTTTTATTTTATATATAAAGGCGAATAAATATTATTGTAATATTTAGTGATAAGTTTTTTTGGTAAAACATATATAGAATAATTCTCAAAAAAAATACTCCATTAAGATTATTTCAATACATTTCTAAAATGTAACTTAACTTCTCTAAATACTATTAATATTTATAAACTATAAATTGTTTCAATTTCTCTTTTAATTCCATAATTGACCAAATACCCATTCTTGGTTAATGAAGAAAAGCTAACCACGCACGCAGGGCTGTTGGCCCTCATCAGCGTGGTGCAAGTTGTATTTTTATTATGTTTTAAATACCTAAAACACCGATATATTATGAAATTTGCCGTCGGTAAACAACAAAATTAGTTATTGAAATATATTATAAAATTATAAATATATAAACCGAAGATCCCAGAGATAAGTTTCTTCTTCAGTTTTTATTAATTCTCAAGTTTTCAGACTTATTAGCCTTTCGAAGGTAGTAACAAAAAATAAACAGACTAAGAAAATGAGGAATATCCTTATTGTAGTAAAAGAATGTTTTTAATGAATTCAAAGAGGTATAGTTTTATAAAGCTATATCTTAATAAAACTACAAACACTATGAAACCAATTATTTTCTAATATTGCGGCATTTACTGTTATATATGTAAATATTTCCTTCTATATCTCGTTTCTTTTATTTTTGTTTTATGCAAAGCAAGCTGTTTTACATACTTGTTGTATGTACTGAGCTATTTATTCAATCGCTTCGGCTGAGTGGATCGAGACTCTCTTACTAAGAATAAAACTATTTAATTTCAACATCGACTTCTCCTCTTTAATTTATTTTCTACGCGACAATATATTCATTCCATATTAATAAATCTATTTGAATATATATTATAGGTTATAAGTATAAATGACTTTTATAAAATACGATTTACACTCATGAACAAAACTTAAGGAAGTAGAAAGCTTTTGATATCAACGGTGGTCTATTCTTTTGAAAGAGACAGAGACAATTTTGTTCAAACTTGGTTATCTCGTGTGTCTTCAATAAAGGTCACTGTAATATCTTTCAGAGTTATTGACTGAATCCCGATATACATGATAAAATGTACATCTATCTTAAGTTTTGTCCATGACTGTATCTACAAAGTATATTTTATTTCTGGTTAACAGAACTCAAATAAATTGAAGCTAATAACAAATAGTAGTACATAATATATTTTATATTATAATGTCTTTTCTATATTTAAAAACTCATCCATTAATAATCTATATATTTTTCAATTTATCATATATATATATTTTTTTTAGCAGACGATCTCTTAGAACAGGGGTGGCGAACGTGCGGCCTTAAGGCCGCATGTGGCCTTTTCTTGCCCAAGTTGTGGCCTTTTCATAAATTCAAAATAATAATTTTTGTTTCGCAGTTTTCAATTACTTTCATTATTTTATTGAAAATATCTAATACGAATGTCATATATTATATAATATATATAATATAGTAAATGTAAGTATGTAAATTTCTAAGAGTAATTCATGTGTCGTGCTAAAAATGAAGTTCCTAACTATACCACTATATCGACAGCGCCGATTTGCGGTCAACACTAGTACTAAAAGTAAACGTAACATCCAAGTAACGTCGAGGCAACGTAATTGCCGGTGTGTAACTGTATCAACTTTACTAAATGGTTGTTTATTTTTTGAATGAGGTAAGTTATAAGATAATACATATTACAAACATCGAACAAGGTTTTCTATTGTATTGTAGTAAAATACGGGTAAATTAATTTTAAATTTTAATAATCATTGCATAATTTAAATTTTTTTCAGTTGAACAATTATTAATATAATTAATTTTCTTTGAAAGTAAACTTATGTAAAAAAATGTGGATTTTGATTTCAGTCCATTTCTCACGTATTTTCAAAATACAATTTTATGTGCGGCATGGTATTTTTTATGTATAAATTTTCATTTATCTTTTAATTTTAGAATCATGTCTTAAAACAAAAAAGGACTCTTAAGGACGAGAATCGATTATTTAATGAAGAGTGGGAATTGCAATACTTCTTAATTAGTTCCAAAGATAAAATGGTTTGTTTTTTATGTAGTACAGTTATAACTACAATTGAAAAGTATAATGCTAAACAACATTATATGACTCATTCGAGTCATAAATATGCAATTATTGAAGGAGAAGCACGTAAAACTATATTACAACAACTTAAAAATTAAAAGCTTCACCGGCAACAAACTTTCAATAAGTTCTTTCAACAAAATAATAATGCCACGAAAGCAACATACAAAGTAGCGTACATTCTTGGAAAACGGGGAAAACCATTTAGCGACGTTGAAATGATAAAAGAATGTATTGTGGAAGTGGTCAAATGCTTACATCCAGAAAAAGTAGATAAATACAAACAATTACCTCTTTCAAGAGGAACCATCACCGAACGACAACACGAATTAGCTACAAATATAAAACAACAGTTCTGCACACACAAGATTATTAAAGAAGAAAATATATATTTCTCCATAGCATTGGATGAATCCACAGACAATACCGATTCTGCACAGGTTCTATATTTTATTCGAGCTATTACTGAGGATTTTCGATTTTTTGAAGAGTTTCTTGCATTAGGAACACTTTCAGGCAGGACACGAGGAATATACATCTTGGAGAACTTCAAAATAAAATTTGCGAAGCAGGGTTAAATATAAATAATTTAGTAAGTGTGTGTACCGATGGTGCACCAGCCATGGCTGGAAAGCGAGATTGCTAATTTAGAAAACTTGATTTCTTTTCATTGTATTTTGCACCAACAAAACCTATGTGCTAAGTCGGCTAGTTTGAACGATACTTTAGAAAATATTATTGGTATTGTATATTTTATTCGATCAAATTCAATGCGTCATCGTCAATTTCGAGATATAATAATGTCAGATAATGACACATTCAATGGAGACTTACCATATCATAGCAAAATACGTTAGTTATCAAGAGGACAAGTTTTGCTAAAATTATTCACCCTGCGTCAACAAATAATTACATTTTTGAAGAACAAAATAAATATTACGATTTATCAGATAAAGAATTTTGTAGAAATGCTGCCTTTTTATGTGACATGACAATGAAGCAAAATGAATTGAATTTAAACTTGCAGGGAAAAACTAAATATATATACGATATGTGGCAAAAAATTCAAGCTTTTCGAAAAAACTTTTATTCTTTAAATCTTTGCTAGGTAGATTAGAAATTTCTAAAGAACATTTCCCACAGTTATCGGAAATTATGATGGAACAAAATTATTCCCCATAAAAATTTGGATGGGTATGTTTCTGTTCTGGATATATTAATTGAAGAATATAATAAAAGGTTCTCAGATTTTGAAAAACATGTTCTCGCACTTAAATTAACTTACGAACCACACCTTGTTGATATCGACGTAGCGCCCAAAGAATATCAAATGGAATTATTTGAGATAGGAGAAGATAATATCTTTAAATCACAATTCGATTAAAAAAAATCCTATTGAAATATGGAAGACTGCAGTTATTTATCCTCGTCTAAGACAACACGCACGAAGAATTCTTTCATGTTTTGGAAGTACATATTGCTGCGAGGCAACATTTTCATACATGACTCAAATTAAAACCCGCCTAAGAAGTCAAATAAGTGATGTTCATTTGGAAGATCAGCTTAAATTACGTACCACGTCAATTGAACCGAATATTTCTTTTTTGTCATCCAATAAACAACTACAGAAATCCCATTATATTTTCTGGATTGTAAAATTAAATGTCAATCTTTTTGGAATTTATTAATTGTATATAATTTTGAGAAAATAAACTATTTAATTACAAAGAAAATTATGTATTTTAATTTTGTATATAAATCCCTTTAATTAAATCGTACACATATATATGGATGCGGCCTTCTCAAAATGGTAAAATGAAAATTGGCCTTCTAATATAAAAAGGTTCGCCACCCCTGTCTTAGAATAATTCTTCAAAAATCGTGAAAAAGAACACAATAAACAGATAATATTATTTTCTTATATATATACTCATAACAAAATATTTTAGACACAAATAAATTATATGAATATAAAATCTAATATACATAAAAAACCATCAGTGCAAATATAGCATATATATAATGATCAAGAGGTCCATGGTCAAATTCCACCAACTACATTCTTAGATAATGTAAGATGTTTCTTAAGATTAATATTTAATTTTAAACAGTAATGTCCTCGCCCACGCTACACAAATACATTATAACTCGCTTGACAACATTGCATTAATATTTATGTTGGCCGGTAGATGGCAGGAATTTCCTTTTATTCACTGACTAACTATGAGAATTACAGCCTGGGTCCAACTGATTGAACTGTTTTTTTTTTAATAATAAATTAATATAAATATTATTTATAATATTTCCTACACTATACATTTTGAAAACATATATTGCATTATCAAATTTTCACATTTGTGCGTAAAATAAAATATGTATAATTAATAGAAAGTCATCTTTTTATGGTGTAATTAAAAGTAGCTGATGGCTTGCGCCATCTGTCGGAATAAATATTCCGGAATTCCAGAATATTTTTTTTTCTACTGCCCTTACTGCAATGATAGAAATAATAAAATTGCCTGGCTCATCAGTGGTGTCATTGCAGTAAGTCCAGTAGAAAAATGATTTATTTGAAAGAATCATACGCGTAATAAACAGTAAAAATTACTAGTAAAAGACGACACACTAATTCATCATGATTAGATTTAAAAGAAAAAAAAAAAGTTAAATTTTCTTTGATTTCAGTTTAATTTGTATTTTACTATTGTTGATAGAAAAATACGAAGCTAGAGTCTTTTATTCTCCGCTCACTTTCATCACTTACACTAGTTCATGTTGAAAATCCATTATCATATCTTGTAAGCTTTTTTAACCATCTTCCTTTTGTGGAATTATTGAAGTTTTTATAAAATTTATTTTCACATATTAAGTTATAACAGTTTTGTTGTCTATTTAAGAGACAATCCTACCAGGTATGTTGGTTCTGCTCGAACAAATAGTTTTGGATAAACTCTCATGTTAAAATATTCTTAATATGATTTTCCAAGCTTCCAATTCACCAGTATAGCAATATTCTAAGTCAATATTTATATATGGCTATAATGGAGCTATTGAATAATTTAAATCAACTGAATAAGAAAGGTTTCTACAGTAAAATCATTTATACAGTAATAAAACCTTACTACTATTATTATTATTTGATACACAGTGACCTCTATTGAAGACACACGAGATATCCAAGTCTGAACAAATTTGACTCTATCTTCTTTTAAAAAATAAGAAAAAAAACAGACGCGACTGGTGATATCAATACTGGGGCGATATGTAATTTAAAACAAATAAAATAAAAATATAAATGTTATGTAAAATTCTATTTATCGGAGTTAATATAGTTATATAAATTCTTATATAAAAGCAAAGAAATGGATATTCACGAATTTTAAAATGTTTTAAGACATAACACAGCGCCATCTATCGTAAAATATGAAAGTCTATAGAGCGCCAATAGTGTCTTTTATTGTATTAGTATGAGAATATCCGAAACACAATATTTACTTGTATAATTTGACTCTATCTTCTTTTAAAAAAAAGGGAATAAAACAGACGCGACAGCGATATCAATACTGGCGATATGTAATTTTAAACAAATAATATAAAAAATATATATAAACTCATGGACAAAACTTAAGGAAGTTGTACCTTTCAGCATGTATATCGGGATTCAGACAATAACTCTGAAAGGTACACTCATGGACAAAACTTGAGGAAGTTGTACCTTTCAGCATGTATATCGGTTTTCAGACAATAACTCTGAAAGATACACTCATGGACAAAACTTAAGGAAGTTGTACCTTTCAGCATGTATATCGGGATTCAGACAATAACTCTGAAAGATACACTCATGGACAAAACTTAAGGAAGTTATACCTTTCAGCATGTATATCGGGATTCAGACAATAACTCTGAAATATACACTCATGAGCAAAACTTAAGGAAGTTGTACTTGGGTTTTTCAATTAATGTAGATGGAAATATATATATTCAATTATTTTATTACTTGAGAACTGATAATATTTCATATTTTATACAAGTAAATATTGTGTTTCGGATATTCTCATACTAATACAATAAAAGACACTAATTGGCGCTCTATAGATTTTAATATTTTACGATAGATGGCGCTGTGTTATGTCTTAAAACATTTTAAAATTCGTTAATCCATTTCTTTGCTTTTATATAAGAATTTATATAACTATATTAACTCCGATAAATAGAATTTTACATAACATTTATCTTTTATATTATTTGTTTTATATTACATATTTGATAACTCTAATACTCTGCACAAATTGAATAGATAAATGAAAATAATATATTTTTAATGAAACAAAGAAATAACTCGTTATAATAAACTTTCGTTCAAGTATTAAATTAAATATACATATTTACTAATGTGTCAACACAAATATATTTTATTCAATCCAAATTTTTAATATTAAAAAAGGTTCCTTTTTACAAATTGCAATTAGAAAAACAACCAACAGAAATAAATGATTGAATAAATAAGAGGAAGAAAATTGGTCAAATTATTAAAAAATGTTTTATTCCTCTTTGATCACAGAGCTGTGAAATATCGGTATATTTATTCACAGGTCAAAACAAAATTTTAAAATAAATAACTAAATATTATATAAAATAGTTTTCTCCCTTAAAATTTCAATTAATTTTGCGAGAGATTCTCTCCCCAAGATAATTAGCAAGAGTAATTAGTTATTTGTTAATTATTAATCAAATTGTTTAGTGAAGCATGAAGACATAAATATTTAATTTATTTTTTACCTTATTTTTCTATAAGAAACTGTTTGTAGAATTCTTATGAAGGAAAAAAAGGTTCATAAATATGAAAGTACATTTTAATAAACTGATGTAAAAAGATTTGAAGATTTGTTTTCAGGAAATTGGAAAAAAAAAGACAAACGAAATAAAAACATGTAAACAGATATACTAAGAAAATACCTAATAAATAGAATATTAAAGTAATCTATTATTCAATATAGATATATATTCATTTTTAAAATTCATATTCAAATATATAAAATGTTATCAATTCGAAACTATACTAATGATAGAATTATTTATTCCCAAACAAAAAATTGATAACATTGAAATATATTCATAGACAAAACTTAAGAATGTTATACCTTTTATCATGTATATCGGGATTCAGACAATAAATATGAAAGATATTTGAAAACCAATGACCTTTTATGAAGTAACACACAGCTTTATTAAAACCACTGGTCTTATACAGATTCACCACAGGAAGAAGGGAAGCACAGATAGAGCTCCTATACTCCAGACAGCACAGAACCCAACAACAGCCTCCAGGTCCGACACATGTCCAGTGGCCACACCGTACATAGGTTAACGTATCACTGAAAAGACGAATGTGGAATCAGACGCGTTCTAGTCTTCACTTTCTTCATCCAAATGGACCACGACATTCGGCGATTCTATTAATCTCCTCCGAACGGTGACTGCGGTCTTGCAGAATTTATATGAACCAAAGTCCTTGATCAAACATCTTTGTATTCATCCAGTTATATATTTGTTAACTATCGGAGATTGAGACAAGGATAAGTCACCAAATAATTATTTTTTCTCTATTTTACTAAGCAAAAGCAACCAAATATTATATGCATGATTGCGTCTTGTATTCTGATATTGTCAAATTATTTGACAAACATAGCAGTTTTAATCTCAGTTATGCGGAAAGTATGTTGTTTATTTGTTAAGGGTGAACTGATCTCCCACGCCTTCTCATTGGACGAATGTGGCCATGTTTGTACATAAAAGAGGGTTGAAACGGAATGCGAGGAGTCGTGGAGTGGTGTTCGAGTGGAGACGCTTAAAGCGTTCTCTATGTGCTTGTCTGGTGTTTCTCCTCGCATACCTGTGAAACCCCGAGTCCGATCCCTACCAACGCTACAATAAAGCTAAGTACTTTTTTATTTTATTTTACAAATCGCTAGTTCTTATTTATTTCCTTTTTGTTGTTCGTGTTGTACTCTTGAGTGTACGCTTTTCTGTGTATTAAGGTACATTTAATTTAGGTCCTAGCTTATTCCATTTTTGTGTGTTAACCTGCAAAAGTATTAACTTTTGTCAATATCACATAGATCACAAGTTAAAGGACAGTCAGTCTTCCAGCGCTTTGATCGAATTTCTGGGAATAGCCAAGTGTGAACAAAATTGACTCTTTTCGTCTTCCTTTTCTTCTTAAAAACACAGACGACTGGCGACATCAAAGACATCTCACTTCCTTAAGTTTGTCCATGAGTGTATATATATATATATGAACAAAATAGTATATACAAAAGTGAATTGTACTGGGATCAGGTTGGTATATTAAAGGAAAGGTATATCCTAATTGTGTAACTGAAACTTGTACACTCAGTAGATGCTTTTAACATACTTATTTATTGGTTTCAACATATAGGCTTCTAAAATTAAACCATGAAGCACAAATGTTTCTTATAAAACCAAATAAAAGTATCAACTGTATTTACTGCGATAAAAAAATATATATATTGGGAGAGCCTGGCTCATCAAAGGTAAACATTCCCAACGGTTTCTCCAATATAATCTACCAGATCACCTTTTAGAGCTCTAATATTGTATTGGACAATTCTTCTTATATATGTTACACTGAAGGGTGGAATCTTAGTTATGGTATTTAAGAAATCTATGGACATAGGCTTCTAGGATAATATAATTACATATAAGCTGTTTGGTGGAGAGGGAGGTAGTGCAAGACCAGGCCAACCTGCGGCGAGGGTGGGGCAAGTTCCAAGGGGGTCCGGGGGGTCCAAAATCCAGGGTTATTCCATCGAAGGACTATGCGCGCCCATTCTTTAGAATGTTAACAGCACGATAGATACACTTTGATCTTAGCCAAAAGGCCGAGAAGGGTTTGGTGGAGAGGGGGTTTCCCACTGATGAGCCTGGCCCTCTCAATATATTTCGTCGCAGTGAGAACAGTAGAAGTTTGTTTTATTTTGTTTTATAAGAAACATTCGTTCTTTATATATATATTTTTTTCTTATATATAGATGACACTTTTTGTCTAATGTTCAATGAAATGCCTAGTAAATTAATATCTATCTAGGAATTGTTTACCAATATTACAGTGAATAATTATAATATAATTTAGTTATGATAATTAAAATACTATATGGTTAGAAGTAATGTTAATTTTATATATCCATAGATGATACTAGGTCTACTTGTGAATTTAGTGATAAAAGTATAGCGAATAATTGGAAAGCGTTAACTCTTTTTCTGGCCTGAGAAATTAGTCGAAAGTTTGCAGCATTTTATTGAGAGATATATATTAAGCAAAATTACTCCTAAATATCTTTAACATTACTAAATAATAACAATATAATAAGGCACAATTTGGATTATAGATTATAAACACAAGGTAATAAGACAAATCCAAATAAATAAATAGTGTGACGTTTGTAACAACGCTTTTACCGAAACGTTACTCACTATTAATTTATTTGGATTTGGTCTTATTACCTTGTGTTTAATAACAATATATTTTCATATATATTCAGATGGTCGATGAACAGTAAGAGGACAGAGAGACGCGACTTCTTTTTTTATTTTAATAAAATTTAAATTATCGAAATTTCATCGAATTTTGTTTTGATGGCTTTAAACTCATTATTTTTATTATATTATATATTTTCTAAAAAATAATTAGACCTCTAATATATTTTAGTCAGTAGATTTCAAACCGAGAAAAATTATTTTATTGAATAAGTTGCTCACCATATTTATATAATGTATAGAGTTCTCTCCATTCTGCATAAATCAAATACACTCATGGATCAACCTTAAGAAATGGAAAGTATTTGATATCGTCGGTCGACTTTTATTTATATATTTCTTTTTTTTTTTAGGAGATAGAGGCAAATTTGTTTACACTTTGGTTATCTCGTGTATCTTCAATAAAAGTCACTGTAATATCTTTCAGAGTTATTGTCTGAATCCCGATGTACATGCTGAAAGGTACAAATTCCTTAAGTTTTGTCCATGAGTGTATCTTTCAGAGTTATTGTCTGAATCCCGATATACATGCTACAAGGTAATCTTTAAGTTTTGTCCATGAGTATATCTTTCAGAGTTATTGCCTCAATCCCGATATACATGCTAAAAGGTACAACTTCCTTAAATTTTGTCCATGAGTGTATCTTTCAGAGTTATTGTCTCTCCCGATATGAATGCTAAAAGGTACAATTTCCTTTAATTTTGTCTATGAGTGTATGTATCAAACTTGGGGTTATAATCATGGTTACGTCGCAAAACAGTTCTTTTACTCACACTATAGAAGCTTCTATATTTTCTATTAGTTTATAACAGTATAAAACAACAACAAAGCCTTTATTAAGGACACTCGTTCCATACAGGATTCTCCCAGATAGGTAAACAGGAAAGTAGAGAATTATATCATATTTTTTTCACAACAGTATAAAACTATATTTTATATCAAAATTGTAATTATATATATGAATATATATGATGCGCGCATCATTATATGTTAAATTATACTTCAGTAGCAATTAATTTCTAATTTTATAATATTGCGCAGTGTTCGTATATTCAGAGTATAAATATAAAATATATAAAATAAGAAATACCAGGGGTGTTATTTCACAAATATACAGCCATATTAATTAAATATATTTGTAATTAATGGAATTTAGAGGAATGATCTCCGCCAAGATGTTATATAAGCATATTATCTCTTTTTAGGAATATATATTTGATACTCATTTAAAATGGCCAATTTTATATTCAGAAAAATATTTTTTTTTCTAGAATATTTATTATATCTGTACATACGAATATATATTTATTATAGTTATTAAATATCTATTTATTAATGCGTTTATCTATTTATTATCAAATAAGACGCGATATCCCCACAAGGCATGCTTGCGTCAAGAAACAACATGTATGTGTTTCAGAAATGAAAGTGTTTAAAATATCTAATTTTATATTCAGAAAAATATCAATTTTTTCTTTCTCTAGAATATTTATAATCTGTACATATTTACATATATTCACACGCATATATATGTATATACGCGCGCGAAAAATATATATATTATAGTCATTAAATGTTTAATTATTAATATGCTTTTTTAGGAATAAAAGTTTAAATATATCAGAGAATCAATAACAAAAACTATATATTTAACGTAAAAAAATCATATTAAATTTTCAATCATTTAAATCATATATTTTTAAAAATATTTTAGAATATATATTTAACCTATATGTCAATCTGTATAAAAATATATTTCATTTTTACAGTTGTTTCAATATAAATAAAAAATATTAGTTGAATTTTTAGAAATAACACGATACTAAACATATAAAATAGGTTTACAGAATAGAAATGATCCATTAATTTATTGTAAAATTTTAAATAAATCTGTATTTTTTAGGAATATAATATATTTCACACTCACTATTTCTATATGTAAATATTTCTTAATCTTTCTTTATAAAAGCAACTTTAAAGAAAAGGAAGCGGTGGTATAAGTGTTTATAAAAATAAACAACATATAAACATATATATATATATATATATATAGAATCTGTCAACTTTTCTTTTTTATATAAAATATATAAAAGTGCTTTTAATTTTTTCTTTTTTGTAAATTCTCTCTCCTAGGATGTCCAAATTCTGGGGATTAAATTTTATATCTTATGGTTTTTAAAACAATTTATTTTAACTTTTCTTTTGAGATTTGTAGTTTGTTTTTGTAGGAAGGGAAACAATTCGTTCAAAGTATTTATTTTATAATGAAATTGTGTGTTATTTTTATGTTTTCTATTTTTAGACATTTTAAAAATGGTTTTGTCTCTTTGGAAATGTTATATAACACACACACACGGAGTAAAAATAGGTTTATAATAATATATTTTCCAAATAAATGAATATTATCTATCTAAGAAATATTTAGGATAGTGGAAAGTTTTTGATTTGACGGTCGTCTTTTCTTTAAAGGAGACAGTCAATTTTGTTCACACTTGGTTATCTCTTATGTCTTCAATAGAGGTCACTGTAAAATCGAGTTATGAGTTATATAATAAAATGAGTTATTGTCTGAATCCCGATATAAATGCTAAAAGGTACAACTTCCGTAAGTTTGTCCTTGAGTGTATCTTTCAGACTTATTGTCCGAATCCCTATATACATGCTGAAAAGTACAACTTCCTTAAGTTTGTCCATTAGTGTATCTTTCAGAGTTATTGTCTGAATCCCGATATACATGCTAAAAGGTACAGCTTCCTTAAGTTTTGTCTATGAGTGTATCTTTCAGAGTTAATGTCTGAATCCTGATATACATGTTAAAAGGTACAGCTTCCTTAAGTTTGTCCATGAGTGTATTTATAATTAATAGACGATGTGAAAGGTCGCAGTTTTCACCATCGAGGCAATATCTCTTTCATTTTTTACCAGCCGCTAACTATTTATGTACATTTCCTCTATTACATAATTAATTCATAATATATTTATAATATTTGATTGAAAATTTCTGAGCTATTTAAATATAAATAGTTTAAGCAGCTTCTTCTTCTTCTTTCTTATCTCCACTCAATCATATTAAGGTATCAAGCTTGTAAAGCTCTAGACTCTTAATGGTGTCTGCCGGGGATAAGTAGAGCTCATCAATGGATGATTCAATACATTAATAATGTGTTTTTTGGTTGCAGGTTGACACTTAGTACATAGTAGTAAAACCTTGCAACTATTCTGGAAAGGTTCAAGCAGCTTAAAACAATAACTTATAAATTAAGAAAAATACATCTCCCCTGATCGTACAATTAAAGGTTACTACTGATGACTTGCGCCATCTGTCGGAATAAATATAAAATAAGCGCTGATTTTTTAATTATTAAAAATATATATTAAAAATAAATGATTAGTTTATATTCATTCCGACAGATGGCGCGAGTTATAAATAACTTTTATTTACACAATCAGGAGATGTCTTTTTCATAATCTGTCCGCCTGATCCCAGGACAATTTCACTTTTGTACATTTTTTCAAATAACATATAAGGTATATATCATGAAATAACTTTTCACCTCTCTTTACAGTGAAAAAAATCTATTTTTGTTTCATACTATTGATTACTTTTTATATTTTTGTTGATAAGAGGAGAAAAAAGAAATTTCTCAATTGTCTATAGTTTTCTTGTTATTTTTTCCACCAGAGATTTTTCTTCTTATAGCTCCAGATGCCGTTAAACAAAAGATTCCCAACAGATCTATATTTTTGTCTGTTGGTGTTTTTTTTTCTTTCGCAGGTTAAACTGAATGTTGGAGACATATCTTCCGGATAAAATATATTATTTGGTGTTACGCCATATATATATGGCGAAAATATAGTTTCGCCACCGTATAGTTTCAAACTTCTGTATGAAACTGTTATAATATGATATATTAGCGCTCCATCTGTTATTAGTATTCGAAACTATCATAGACGTGTATGATAGTTTTTTAAATTAAACAATTTTCTACTGTCCTTACTGCAATGAAAAATTAATCGGAGGGTCTGACTCATCTGTGGAGAGCCCTCCCAGCGGTTTCGCCAGTTTAATATACTATTTAAAATACATTAGCGCGCCATCTGTTATTAGAATTCGAAACTATTAAACTGGCGAAACCGCTGGGAGGGTTCACCACTGATGAGCCAGGCCCTACCATTAATTTTTCATTGCAGTTAGGTCAGTAGAAAATTATTAAATTTAATAAAATTCTAATAAATATGTTATATTGAAGTAGTATAAACGAATTTATTTGTATAATGTTCTAACTCTATAATGTACTTTTGAGTTTTGAAAATATAACACAAATTTTAGCAACACTTTTTTATTTAAAATAAAAAAGGCATATCCTGACTACGCTCACGTGAACTTTTTAAATAGCAGAGCCTGTTCCCTGCTATTTTGGCCAGCCCATTATCTTGATAAATCAAGAAAATCCAAACACGAACGCGTTTCGTGCTGTTGGCCCTCGTCAGCATGGTGCACACACACGCTTGTTCGGCGGTACATATACCGTAATTAGAACACACACAGGCGGTACTAATTTATCGTTCAAATTTGTACTAATTATTTTTAGGCAAAGTGTGCTTATTTTCATATATCAACTATGATCTCTGCAGACTATTTTTTACTGCTATGACAAAGGTTATTGAATGAGAGGGTTCACCACTGATGATCCAAGCCCACTCAATCAATAACCTTTATCATTGCAGTAAGGTCTGGTTGAAACTCTTGTATAGCGCTGTTATATTGGAATAGTTTAAACGGAATTTATTTGTAAAATGTTTTCACCCTATTGGGTATTCGAGAATTTTTAAAATTTGAGACAAATTTTAACGACACCTTTACAATTTAAAATGCCATCTATCTTTAAAATTTGTAATAATTATTTTGGCATTGTGTTTCACACATCAAATATTATCTCTATATAGAGTTTATACACTGCAGCGATAAAAGTTATTAAATGAGAGGGTTCACCAATGATGAGCCAAGCCCTCTTAATAATAATTTTTATCATTACACACAGAGTAAGGTCTGCATAGATAATATTTGAAATAGGTTTATAACTTTTAATTAAACAATTTAAATTTATATTTAGACATTTTTCATTTCAATTTAGACATTTTACGTTTTAATTTAGACACATGGACTTTTCTATAAAAAGCCTATGTGTCTAAATTAAAATGAAAAATGTCTAAATTGAAATGAAAAGTATCTAAATTAGAATTGAAAATGTCTAAATAAAAATGAAAAATGTCTAAATTGAAATGAAAAGTATCTAAATTAGAATTGAAAATGTCTAAATAAAAATGAAAAATGTCTAAATAAATATGAAAGTGTCTAAATAGAAAAGTAAAATGTCTAAATATAAATTAAAATTGTCTAATTAAAAGTTAAAAACCTATATATGAAATTAAATACATTTCCACAAAAATAATTATTGCACATTTTTATAATAATTTAAACTATTTATAAAGATACCATTAAGCTGAGATGATAAAAATTGTATTGAAAAGTTAAGAGCTATTGATAAATGTTTCTTGTATTTGAATATATTAATTAATTAGGAAATGATAGAATTTAGATAGATATTGTGAAAAAAAAAAAGAATAAATTCTTCCTAATTAACTTTTCATAATATATTTATAGAGTTTTTAAATTATTAAATAGAGAAATTATAATTCATTAAAATCAATAAAGCATCGAGGGCTTAGTTCCAAGAAATATATATAAATAAACTTTCTTTCTTGTATAAATATTGCTCAAATATGTAAATATTATTTTTTCACTCTCTCTCTCTCTCTCTCTCTCTCTCTCTCGCTCTATATATTACAATAAATAATTTATATACATATATAATATCTTTAGGAAAATTATTTATTTATTTATTTTATTTGACATATCGGACGCGATATCCCAGCTTGGGATACTTGCGCCTAAATACATTTTAGTAACTTATATATAACTCATTTTATTAATGAAAATTAATTATTTTTATATATTTGTTAGTTGATTTATGCTTAAATAAGAGGTTTGTTTTCTAGAGGAATTTAATAGGATAAAAAAAACTCCAGCATGGTTTCGGCCGTTACGCGTCATGGGCTGGGTATATATATATATCTGATATCAGAATATAAAACGTTTATGGAGATGAGTATCTTTATTTTGATCTTCTCAAGCTTTCGGGCTTGTCTGCCCTTCTACAGGAGAAACAATGTATAAAGAAAATATAAGGCCGCCTGATGATAAAACTATTATGATTCTATATACATATAACATATATATATATATACATTAGGATATTTTTGCATATTATACTTTACTTGAGATATATATGTTTTTATTTGAGTAAGGTATTTACATATTTTACTATTGTTTGCTGTATTCTATGAAATATCTTATAGGTTGGGAATTCTATTATTTTAAGTTAGTTTTATAATGGTTATTGACTATTACGTATAAGTTACATATATTATTGTTGATATTATTAGCTGGTACTAGGATATATTGTGTTATATGTTTCGGGCAAGTATATTTTTCTATTGATGTTGTTGTGTTTTCTGGATAATAAAGATTCAATGATAAGCCTTTGATATTTGCTGTTCATGTTATTGTAAAATAGTTAAAACATATACTCATAAATATCTACAGAGCGATATATCGTGTGTTTTGTAATAAGTAAATTAAAAACATGTTTTATTGATTTTATTAAATTGTAAGTCAGGGAGAAGAACCTTTATTAGAAATTATAATGTAAGGATATGGCTCATCATTGAGTGAACCATTCCCAGCGAGTTTATACTCACACTACTTTACTGTCATATTAGACTAACTTTCCTCTATAGCTTGCTTTTATAATGAATATAATAGGCTTGGAAATATATTTTTAAGGAACTATAAGAACTTCTAGCAAAATTATATAAATTATATATTTATAGGCTAGAGCAAATTTCTGTTGGATGGATCGCTATCATTACTTTCTTTTAAAATAAAGATCTCCTTTATTGAAGGTAAAAACTAAAGAATGAACATAAATATATTTGAGAGAGAGAGAGAGAGAGAGAGAGTTAACATTACTGGGAAAAAGTACTTATCTCTCTAACAATATTTATATTAATTACCTTATACATCTCAGAAATCTATATTATCTTAAATACATACCTAGCACATAGATTAACAAATCACAGATTATTATAGTTAATGAACAAAAATTGATATTTGAATGATATACTATCCAACATTTTCTTCCGTGTATATAAAATTAGACAAAGTTTCAAATATCAATACTTTAAAAATGGTGATATCTAATATTGACATTATGATCATTACTAAACAATAATATAATGTACAGTACCGGTTTTTCTTTTACGTATAAAACGCTTTGTATGTATATCGGGATTCAGACAATAACTCTGAAAGATACACTAATGGACCAAACTTAAGGAGGTTGTACTATTTAGCATGTATATCAGGATTCAGACAATAACTCTGAAAGATATACTCATGGACCAAACTTAAGGAAGTTGTACCTTTTACCATGAATATCGGGATTTAGACAATAAATCTGAAAGATACACTCATGCACCAAACTTAAGATAGTTGTACCTTTTAACATACATATCGGGATTCAGACAATAACTCTGAAAGATACACTCATGGACCAAACTTAAAGAAGTTGTACCTTTTATCATATATATCGGGATTCAGACAATAACTCTGAAAGATATTACAGTGACCTTTATTGAAGAAATACGAGATAATTAAGTGTGAACAAAATTGCCTCAGTTTCCTCCTTAAAAAAAAAACATATATGTATATAGTTAACCGGCAACATCAAAGACTTTACACTTTCTTAAGTTTTGTCCATGAATGTATATACAGTCTCAATATTTTTTTACATTTTGAATATAAAATATAATTCTCCATATAACACCACAAAAAGTGAATTTGAGAAAAATACGCCTGTTTTTTTCAACTCAATCTGGGTATAACACCTATTGCCACTATCTCTCTCTTTCTCTCTAGGGCATTAATAATAAATATAAATAAAAAATATATATAACTAATATATTCAATTTCACAATCACATAATACATTATTTTTTTCATCTCTAACTGGCTGGAGCACTTTTATATTGCCAATATGATGTAAATAAAATCAGAAAATATTAGTTAGAATAATTAATATATAAAGTATTTAATACCAATATATATAAATATATTAAAAATAGAGAAGGCATCTCCTGACCACGAGCACATGTGCTTTTTAGATGGCAGAGCGCCATGATTTATCAAGAAATTGGGTTGGCCAAATATCACGGAGCAAGCTAAATAAACGTTTAGTTTATTTTGCTCCACTAGATGGCGCTCTGCCATCTAAAAGGCACATGTGCTCGTTGTCAGGAGATGCCTTCTTTATTTTAAATATCAACACCTGACCCACTTATATTTTATTTTTTCTGTTGTTTTCTCATAAAATATATATATATATATACATATATGTGATGATTTAAGACCATGGAATTGTTGTAAATAGTCTAAATATCCACTACCACATGTTCCACCCCATGACTGTATATAACTTCTTATGTACTGCACATAGAAAACCTCAACTAACATCAATCTGTACCGCGTAAGAATCTAATAAAGTATTGCAACTGTACAGATAGAAGGAATGGAGAGAGACAGGAGAAAGTTAAGGTTAAAACAAATCAGGTTTAGGACAGAAGTCGAAGCAAGGCCTAGCAAAAGAGGCTTAAAACCAGCCCAACTATAAATAAGTTACAAGTCAATACTTCCTGACAGGACAGGGCGTATCTGATATCGAGGAAACCATAAAATCTAAGAGTGACGCCCAATTTCCGGGCCAAGACAGGACGTATTTTCAATCAAAGAAAGCCGCAAGGCCAATTACAGAAGACATCACCTAAGTAGGTCAACCAATAGCCTACGGCCACGTGAAAAAGTCCCACCAATTAGGAAAGAATCACCTAAATAGGTCAGCCAATCAGAAAGAAGCAAGGTCGTGGTGTTAAATCGAAGACCTAGAATAGGCAGTCTTCGCTTGGCTCCCAACGGTAACACTTGCTCTAAAGTCTCTCTCTCCACATCCCATTCCTTCTTGACGTCAGACGCTTTTAGTGGAATCTCTGTTTGTTTATTTCACCTTTGGCCCAGCTGTGTCGCCTTCCACCACGACTGCACGGTAGAGTTGACATCGAGGTTCGTCTAGCATCAGGTAACACTGGTCCCAGAGGTCCCAAGATATCACAGACTCTCCCGTAACGAAGAGTCGACAGGATAGTGGACGCCAAGGTACAAGTAAGCAAGTAGACCACTGTCTGTACAGAAAGATGGAACAGGGAAGAGAGGAGGAGCCAAAGGAACCAATGGAGTCCGATCCCGACTCCGAAAGTGGCGGAAGCCCCACTTTTCCGAAGAAAGAAACAACCTTCGGTAAGACGCAGGAAATTGTCCCCGGCCAGGAAGACGTCACACCCCCGCCGCCGGTGTCAGATGTCCGAGGGAGGTTGACGACGACGCTACATCAGCTTTCTGCCGTGACCGGACATCGCGAGAGGTGGAATCGCTACGATGGTTCGTACGAGGCGCAGAGCTTCTTCACCAACTACGACGCCCAAGCAGATCGGGCCCAACTACAATACTCTACAAGCCTGAGAAAGCCAGCAAACCTCCTGCAAGCGCCCCTCCGAGTTACCAACACGCGAGCGTATGTTACCTGCTCCCCCGACCATCTCTAAACCACGAGCCCAGCGCAAACAATGAACTCTGACCTTCCCAAGAATCCGCCAACCACGACATAAGACCAGGACTGTCCCGACATACAAGACCACACAACAGTAGGTTCCTACTTCTATAATTTTTATTGAACAATGTCTCGTTCGAGCTGAACAGTCCAATAATGTAAACCTACTCTACTACTTTATACAGGAGCATCTATCGCTATAATTAGGCAGAATACTTTTAAAATAATAGAAATCAGTTTGCAAAAGAAAATACCTGTTCATCCATTTAACTTAACTATTAATGCCATAGCTAACAATATTTTCACCATAGATTATATCTTTTGGATCTTAAAGATAAGTAACATAACGCGGAATCTAAAATTCCATATAATCGATACGCCTTTGCCTTTTGTCATTTTATTCCTTAATTCTCTAAAACGATTTCTACTAATTATAAACTGTTCTCAGATACTCCTGTATCAAGATAATGTGCCTCTACCTACTACCTTTTACCAATTCACTTCGTGCAAGCAACACGTGTCCCATGGACAGGTTAATACAACTGTCCCATTTACTAAATTTTCCCCTCCTGAAACGGGTTGCTCACACGTGGTGAACTCCAACACTCTTATTTAATCTTATTGTAATGTTCCTAATCCCATTTTCAACGCCCCTATGTCCTTTTCTTTCATAGCTTTAGATAGAAGTAACTTAAGTCACAGCCTTCCAAAACTATTCCAATCGTTAAAGTCCAACATAACTACACTCCTTCCTTTTACACGCATAGTTAAATATCGACAAATCACTCTCAACAAAATAAACAACACCCTCTCACATCACTTTTTCCAATTGACGACAATTTTTAATGCGCGACTTAACACCCAAATCCAATTTCGAGCTACACAAGCTGCAACACGTCGCCCTACTAAACACACACAATCTTTTTTTTCTCTCACATTAAACGTGTCATATCCACTAGCAATATAAAAATTATCGATATGTTCGTACAACCAGCACCCATGACTTTAGTAAATTTGTTATTCTTAGTAACACAGGTTAGATTTTGTACAAAACAGAGACTTCACGCGACACCTTTTCATTTACAATTTTTTCGCTTCGTGTCACAGCGCCACACCACTAAACTCTTTCAATTTTCAGGCCAAAGACGCCTTCACCACGCCTGTGACACATTTATTTAACCACACATTGTCCACGTCGATAGTCGCAATTTCATTCAATTCTAACCCGATATCCATGAATAACATTTTTACTAAGTCCGACCAAAAACCATTCGATTTAATAACAGATACAATATCCGAATTTTCGAAATACAAACACAAATCTAACAAATGCTTGAACACACGGAATAATTCAACCTCTGTATCTCCCTATATCAATCCCATAACGCTTTTCACCAAAAGTGACAAATCAAAACGCTTTTGCGTTTACAATTATAGAAATAAAATCTCCGAACGTAGTTCGAATTAACAAATCCAATAAGTTGAAAGAAAGCAAGCAAGCCCCCTCGCTCCCCCCCTTGACCTAAATCCGGAATCGCATTAAAAATAGCTTCGCTCCCCTCTCTTCCGCTGGAGATGGACAAACAAATAGCCGACATCTTGTTACATCCGTCACCACCCCGTGTTCTCTAATGAACTTTCGCCACCTATTAAATTAAATATTAGTGCGTGCCAAAGACAACATTTTACTTACAAAAATCACACACACACACATAAGTTTAAACAAAAAATCGACAACATTAGGACTCGATGAGTTTCACAGTTAGAAACAATGTGATCCACGAGTCGCATCAAACTTAAAACAAATTCGATAAGTTAGAACAACTTAGGCCAACAAGACCAAAGATATCAATCGAGGACAATTTAAAGCTCTCTCCACCCATCCTAAAAAAAAAAAAAAAAAAAAAAAAAAAAGGAACATTACATTTGGCCTACAACTTTCCATTCTTTCACGATATATAATTTCTATATATAATCTTACTTGCTCTTCTTTCTCGATGAACATTTTTTTAAAATTTTTCATTTTAATATCCTTTATATAATCATTATATAGCTCTTATAATTGTTTTTTTTACGTCAACCAATTAGTTTAGATTATTGTCTTTTTTTTATTATTTTTCTTTACCAAAACTTATTTACTTTTGCTTCATGACTCTATTTTATAATCAACTTTATATTTTATCTTTCATATCATATCTAATAATCTCAAGTTTATATTTCATGTTTATATCACTAATTTGCATTTATCATTTTATATTTTTTCTCACTTTATAAATTAGATGTTATTTACATTGTTTCACCTTCCGCTACCATGTCAATGCTATCGAGTATATTATTGCTCATTATTTTTTTTTCATTTAATAATTTTCACTTTCTATTACCCCTTATATACTGCTGTAGTGTGTTAATCTTTGTATCATATCATCACTATTTTTACTTTTTTTTTTAAAGATTACTTTGCATTTAACTTCGCAATTCTATTTTCGATTTTTCAAATCCTTTAACGCTATATGCAAAGCCTTACTTTCGCAATTTCATATCTCAATGATATATTCTTTTATAATCAAACTAAAAATCACGATCTAAAAACAGGGCAATCTTCAATAACCTCTTAAACAACCACTTTAAAGGTCACTTCTTAAGAATTACTAACATTCCTTTTCCGCAGGAACTTTTAACTCCTTCGCAGGCTAGACTTGACCTACTTTGATTTCGTAATTAACAATCTTGACACATCGTCCCCCAGATTTACCTTCTCCCAACTTCTGGATTGGATACGTGCAAATTGTATATTTTTTTTATTCCAGGGCACTCTCATGCCACACGCTGGCCCATTTTTTTTATTTTTTATTTTACTCTTTTTCTCGCTAAGCCCCTGACGACTCTAATTAAAACTTTGATTTCTGGTCACTGATCTTCGCCCTCATTTATCCTGCATGCGTACGTCTTAACGACTAATTACTAAAACCCATAACAATCCCCTTATCTTACTTTTCGATTGTGGTACTGTAACTTTATTCGGTCCTTAAATTTACATGTGAAACATGGCCTAGGTTTTCCGCGCCGTGCACATTAAATGGTTTGGGACTTGAGTCAAAGTGACCTTGCCTCAACCAAGTAATAACTAACCCCTCAACCCTTTCTAACGCCCATCACGAAAAGATCATGATTTACCCATCCAATCATTTATATTTTTACCTATAATCATTATATGTTCCCTATTAAATATTTTATTCATATTTTTATTTTTACTTGTATGTTTAATATTAGTTGTTTATGTTTTATTATCTCTTATGGATATACAGAAATCAACCCCATGTTATATACCAACTCACTTTAATTAATTTTTAAAAAATTACTTCCTTAATAACAGTCTTCCTATTCCGCTCTCTTAAATACCTCCATATGAACCCTCTCACATCCGGGGCCATCTGTGATGATTTAAGACCATGGAATTGTTGTAAATAGTCTAAATATCCACTACCACATGTTCCACCCCATGACTGTATATAACTTCTTATGTACTGCACATAGAAAACCTCAACTAACATCAATCTGTACCGCGTAAGAATCTAATAAAGTATTGCAACTGTACAGATAGAAGGAATGGAGAGAGACAGGAGAAAGTTAAGGTTAAAACAAATCAGGTTTAGGACAGAAGTCGAAGCAAGGCCTAGCAAAAGAGGCTTAAAACCAGCCCAACTATAAATAAGTTACAAGTCAATACTTCCTGACAGGACAGGGCGTATCTGATATCGAGGAAACCATAAAATCTAAGAGTGACGCCCAATTTCCGGGCCAAGACAGGACGTATTTTCAATCAAAGAAAGCCGCAAGGCCAATTACAGAAGACATCACCTAAGTAGGTCAACCAATAGCCTACGGCCACGTGAAAAAGTCCCACCAATTAGGAAAGAATCACCTAAATAGGTCAGCCAATCAGAAAGAAGCAAGGTCGTGGTGTTAAATCGAAGACCTAGAATAGGCAGTCTTCGCTTGGCTCCCAACGGTAACACTTGCTCTAAAGTCTCTCTCTCCACATCCCATTCCTTCTTGACGTCAGACGCTTTTAGTGGAATCTCTGTTTGTTTATTTCACCTTTGGCCCAGCTGTGTCGCCTTCCACCACGACTGCACGGTAGAGTTGACATCGAGGTTCGTCTAGCATCAGGTAACACTGGTCCCAGAGGTCCCAATATATCACATATATATATATAGATGGAAAATTTGCCGGGAGGAAATTAATCCATGGAAGCAATGGTCGCCTCTCCCGTCAAAATAAACGTCAGAATCTGACGCCATCTATTGACCGTCGCCGCAACTAGCGGCATCGGGTCGGTGACAAAGCCACAACACCAACTTTGGCAAACTGATAAGCGTCCATCTAGAGACCATGGTTTCGGGCTAATGGCCCTCGTCAGTCTAGGGCGGACTTTATTCCATGAGATCCACACGGGATCTAATGGAATCCTCACAATCTACCAAAGAGGTGTTTTCCTGGCAATGTGGCTGGGCCAAATCTATTGGCAAAACATAGATGGAAAATTTGCCGGGAGGAAATTAATCCATGGAAGCAATGGTCGCCTCTCCCGTCAAAATAAACGTCAGAATCTGACGCCATCTATTGACCGTCGCCGCAACTAGCGGCATCGGGTCGGTGACAAAGCCACAACACCAACTTTGGCAAACTGATAAGCGTCCACCTAGAGACCATGGTTTCGGGCTAATGGCCCTCGTCAGTCTAGGGCGGACTTTATTCCATGAGATCCACACGGGATCTAATGGAATCCTCACAATCTACCAAAGAGGTGTTTTCCTGGCAATGTGGCTGGGCCAAATCTATTGGCAAAACATAGATGGAAAATTTGCCGGGAGGAAATTAATCCATGGAAGCAATGGTCGCCTCTCCCGTCAAAATAAACGTCAGAATCTGACGCCATCTATTGACCGTCGCCGCAACTAGCGGCATCGGGTCGGTGACAAAGCCACATTTTAAAATTTGGACATTACATGTCTATGGAGACACTCTCCATGTAGAATCCCATTCCAGGGCAACTTTTAGTTATTTTCCCAATGAACCGCACCCCAGTTCTTGGAATTTATATGACCTCTTCTACCTTTGGTAAACCTCACAGGATACAACTGGTTCCGATTCAGTTTGGGTGTCTACCGAAACCAGCAGTAGTTTCTCCGGGCGCTCTGTGGGGTGTTCTACTTTTAATGGTCTAATATTATATTTGTTTTCACCAAAAATATCATTATAGCGACTTAATAAAATGTAGAAATTATTATTAAGTTTGTCATCATTATTTAGATAGCTGTCTTCTAGATTTAGCAAGGGTAAGGGTCGAAAGTTTGGTTGGTAAACGAGTTTATATTTAAAACAAGAGGGGACATTTATGTTATATTGATCAATAGTTCTATCTAAAAGAGGTAACCTTTTTATATGATTACATTTTCCTGAAAGTCTTAAACAATAATTATGTTTTTTACAATATTTAACATTATTAAAAACACCAAAATATTTTTTTTGAGTTATCACAATATTGCAAAGCATTGAGTTCATCTTTAGAAAATGTATATTGAAATTTGGATAAAAACACATTATTTTGCATAATAAAATTCTCACCAAAATCAATCTTTAGGTTAAAATATTTCAGGTACTTAGTGGATATTATCAGAAAATTTAAATTTGGATTATCAATAATATAGAACAACATATTGTTGGTTATATCTCCAATTCTGATCGTTAAACAAATTTGTCCAAATATTCCAATACGGTTAGATACAGTGCTGATCATATTAGGTGTGTTTGTGTGTTGTTGGTTAGAGTTATTTATCTTATCTAAAAGGCATTCAGGTAATAGGTGTACAGAAATAATATTAATGTCACTGCCGGAATCAAAAAGTACTAAATAGGTTCCCAAGAGTAATGAATTTACCCCAACGTCACTCATCACTCCTGGGCACCGCTATTGTTGCCTTACATTACCTCGAAAGTCTTGGTAAAACTGCTTTCGCCGGGTTTCTTGCCGGTCGCCAACCTCTCTGCCGGGGCGGGCACCTGAAGGATGAGAATCCTGTGAAGGCGTTGCATTCCTTGAGTCGATATTTTGAAAGTCCCGTCGATATCTGGGGCCATTAAATGGTGAAGATGTCTCTTCATGTCGAAATCCTTCTTCCAGGGAAGATGCAATTTTAATCCACATGTCCAGATTAGCTGGATTGGCAGCGATCAAAAATGGTCTCAGCTTCGCGTTTACATTCGAAGAAAGCGCTTCCAGGGTCTGCTCCGAACTTATATTCAATATTTTTGCCAACTTCAATTTATTAAAATAGTAGTCCATAAGGGATTGCAATGGTAGCTTCTTTTCAGTCCAAAATTGCTTCATCAATCCACTTGTCGATACCGGGAAAAATGTATTCATAGCTTGGTGAAGTTCACCCAACGTAAACACGTCCTGGCACATCGAGGCGTATATCTCTAACGCTTTTCCTTTAAAAATGCTCGGGATCATTGATAAAGCATTCTTTTCTGAAATACTTTGAAGCTTGACTATCCTTTCAAAAAGTTTCGCCATTCTTGATACGTAAGGCCTGTATCAGGGTTGAAAATCGGCAAAATTTCTTTAATTGAAATGTCTATTTTCGCTCCGGTAACAACCTCTTCTTTCGGTAAAATTTTCAAGTCTTTCTTCGGTGTCATTTCGAATTTATTTTAAATTCTTACCGTTGTATGTAAGAAAAAAAAAATTTTTTCCTTCTTTTTTTTTTTCTTCTTTTCTTTAAATATTCCTGGCAGGAACCTTGCTTTGGTCTTGATGAAGTATAAGATATTCTTAGGATCTTCCCGTTGGCGGCGATCCTGTCGACTTGCTGATGTAATTCTACTATAGATGCGTGAAAAATTAGCAGTCGTTTGTGGCTGTCTCCACCTCAATCATCATCTCTTTATTTTTCAAATCTTTTTAAACAAAAAAATGTACATACTCCATTCAGTTAAATCTTCAGTAAAAACAAAAAAAAAATTACATTCTATCATTCAAAATGTATCATATATATATTTAAATTATCTCTAGTACACGTGGTACAGGCCATGATAATCATGGCGGGTAGAAGTAGGCGACTGCTTTTACTGTAGGTACACCATATGTCTACACATGTGAAAAGCAGTTCGACTTTTGCACTTATAAATGTGCCAGAGCTCCGGTTAGTTACTTGCACTCGCTGAGAGGTTTGACTTTTGCCATGGGTTATTGGAAAATATTCTCTTTTTTTTTAAATCATAAAAAGTGTCCAATGCGGGAATCAAACCCAGGTCGTAGCGGTCGAAAACCAACAGTTTAGACCATACTTCCACCAACCCCCCAAATATACAGTATATAAATACAAATGTCTCAATTATATTGTATTTATATTCAAACAATTCCATTAACTATATAAAACTATTAGCCTCTCCTAATTTTATTATGTATTTAATGGAAGACAATTAAATTAAAAATATGTATTTTAATTAGCAGTGGGTTATAAGAGGTAACTATTATATTAAAGTAAATATTACTAAAATAATTTCTTATATATAAATTAAATTATATTATCGTATTTAGTAAAAGAAGGTTGTCATATTTAATTAGAATTTTAAATTGGCGCCAATGTTACTATCTAATAATGTTTAATCCTAGTTAATTATTTTAAATATAACTATTTATCTCATTAACTTTAAGAAACACCTTGTTTTATTGATATTATTTGGGAATAACAGATTTATTTTGTAGTATATATTCATTTGTTCAAAAACCGACTTTTTCATTTATTTAAAAATTCTTGTAAATCAAATATCTTCATATTTTTCCATTATTTGATATTGCTGTACGATAAATTTGAATGAGAACAAGAATATTTTGAGAGACTCGCATTTTGACTTTGCGTGCAAAGCTTTCAATATACACTGCGTGACATTGAAAATGGAACACCAAGAAATAGTGGCCAGAAAGTGATGAAACTCGGCAGACAGAGAGAGACAGGGACGAACAATAAGTGATCTTTATTTCAAAATGATAGTCATAATACAGAGCGAGAACGGCGTCGGCTTAGTAGCAAGTAGGACCACCGCGGACGGCGATGCACGCAGCAACACGTCTAGGTAGAGAGTCAATCAGAGTACGGATGGCGTACTGAGGGATGGCTCTCCATTCCCTTTCAACCATTTGCCACAGTTCGTCTTCTGAACGCGGCTGTGGCAAGGCATGCAAACGGCGTCCAATGATGTCCCAGACGTGCTCGATTGGTGAGAGATCAAGAGAGTACGGTGGCCAGGGAAGCATCTGTACATCTTGCAGAGCTTGTTGGCTAATGCGAGCAGTGTGCGGTCGGGCGTTATCCTGCTGATAAAGGGCATTGGGTACCCCCTGAAGGTAGGGGAGTGTCACCGGTCGCAGCACATCATCAACGTATCGTTGGGCCGTCATAGTGCCCTGAATACGAAGTAAAGGTGACCTGGAATCATACGCGATTGCGCCCCAAACCATGATTCCACGTTGTCGCACGGTGGGGCGTTCCACAATTGCTGCCGGATTGGACCTTTCTCCACGTCGACGCCACACGCGTACACGGCGACTATCACTGGACAAGCAGAAACGCGACTCATCTGAGAACACGACCCTGTGCCATTCCGTCATCCACGTCGATCTAGCCCGGCACCATTCCAAACGTTGGCGCCTATTCGGTGGGGTCAATGGCAGTCTTCTTAGCGGACGGCGTGAGTGCAAGCCATTAGCAACCAATCGACGGGAAATGGTTCTGGTCGAGATGGAATGATCTAGGGTGTCTTGCACATGTTGCACGAGAGCTGCGCATTTTACATCATTTGCATAACTCGGTTAGGCGCGTCTACCCAGAAATTTGCATAATTTTCTGGCCACTATTTCTTGGTGTTCCATTTTCAAAGTCACGCAGTGTAAAAATGCTCATATATATAAATATATATATATATTATTATTAATAAAGAATAGATTTTCTGCTTGATTTTGATATCCATGAGTATTTTACGAAATTGTTATGCAGTCTTGGCAATAATAATAAAAATAGTTT
Source organism: Cordylochernes scorpioides (assembly GCA_030710605.1). Taxonomy (NCBI): domain Eukaryota; kingdom Metazoa; phylum Arthropoda; class Arachnida; order Pseudoscorpiones; family Chernetidae; genus Cordylochernes; species Cordylochernes scorpioides. The sequence goes on along the minus strand of CP092864.1, from coordinate 134,093,336 downwards.
TGATCAGATATTGCTTTAATTGAACTAAAAGAATATATTAAAAACAAAATTTGATAAAGGTACTGCCTGGCTTAAGGCGTAAGAATAAAAAATTAAATACTTATTTACATAATGTAAAAAGATTTGAGCCGGCCAACGGGAAACAACAACAATCGGTTTTATATAGGGAGCAAGTCCAGACATCAGGTGGTAGATTTAAACAGAATATTTGAATCTATGAAATATAATTTCTCAAATGAAATAATTTTTCAATATAACATATATATACAAAATACAAGGTGTGATCATTAAGTAGGGATATCAATCTGTATTTTAAAAAAATAATGAAAAAAGACAATATAGACGTTCTATTATTAATCAATTATATAATATACTAGACGTATGACCCGGCTTCGCCCGAGAATTCCCCCGACTGCAATTTCCTTCATACTGAAAGTACATCAATAATAAATATTAGAAATGCCATAGAATAGCAATACAGAAGTAACACATAAACTACAGGAAAAAAGTGTGTGTGATGGCAAAAATTGTATTATATTAGTGTTTAGGTATTTGATTTAATTAATATAGTTGATATAATAATATACATATATTCATATTATATATAATACTAGCGGACGTACTCGGCTTCGCCCGGGTTTTACCCGAGTAAAGGTTTGTCTAACGAATCTCTCGATAAAGTGAACATTTTTTCCCGGTTCCTTGAAAAATACTCGATAAGTTGAATAAAATCAATATTAATTGGTTCCCTCGGTAATTGGAAGTTAAAGGAATAGTATCTTGCCTTGGAATTGTATCATTATTCTTGTATGGACGTACCCGGCTTCGCCCGGGTTTTACCCGAGTAAAGGTTTGTCTAACGAATCTCTCAATAAAGTGAACCATTTTTCCCGGTCCCTTGAAAAATACTCGATAAGTTGAATAAAATCAATAATAATTGGTTCCCTCGGTAATTGGAAGTTAAAGGAATAGTATCTTGCCTTGGAATTGTATCATTATTCTTGTCTCAAATAAATTGCCGTGTCATCCTGAATTTTGTCTTTCCTAATTTTCTACATTACAAAATCATCGTATCATCATGATAATATTTAGAGCAGATTGTTGAATTATAACAGATAAATTAGAATATTTATCTTGATTATTTTAAAGCGAAAAGTTATTTCAAAAATGTTATTTGCTAGAAACCTTCCCAGTACTATACTAAATAACTTCCCAAAGTTTCATGGCGTTCCAATGAGTGGTTTGGTCAGGCATAAAGGACATACAGACGGACACACACACACACATACATTCATTTTTATATATATAGATAGATATATATATTTTCTAATATTTTTTGTTTACTAAAAATTACAAAAGAAATCTTATATATTTAAATTTTTTATACTACTAATAAAATAGAAAATAGGGAAGACGGAGGGAATATTAAATTTAATAAAATTTTCAATACACGGAACGCAGTAGTGATAAAATCGCCATCGCGGGTAGAATTGAATGCTCTTCAGGAGGAATTTGGAAAATCGGATGAGTTAAAGGCAATAAGTAAGATTTATATTCCTAGGAAAAGAGATCCAACGGTTGTGGTAAAAAATGTTTCTAAAATAACGGACACAACAACATTTGTTAAGACAATCTGCAACATGAATCCAGAATTAAGGGGAATGGAGGACGAAATAAGGATGCTGTTTGTAAGGAAATCAAATACTGCAACACAAAACATAGTTTTAAGACTTTCACCAAAAGCATATCAAATAATTAAGAAAAATAGCAATACTCTTTACACTGATTTAGAACGTTGCCATATCTACTTATATATTTGCCTTATTCTGTCTGTTTGTCTGTTTGTTTGTCTGAAGCTCACGGATTGGATTTTTCATAACCATCGGTGGTTCAGTGGTAGAATGCTCGCCTGCCACGCGGGCGGCCCGGGTTCGATTCCCGGCCGATGCATTTTTTTTTTACAATTTTTAAAACTCATTTATATATTATACAAGAATGACATCCACGGCGCCAATTTATAATTGTAACGAATAGTATTTGAATAAAAGCATTTAATCGGGTAAAACCCGGGCGTTGCCCGGGTCATTCGTATATAATAATTGTATAAACGAATGCAAGACAAAATCACCGCGAATGTTTCTTTTTTTAAGGCAATTTCTTTTTAAGGCAATTATCGTTATTTATCGTTAATTTTTGTTTCGATTTTATTGAAAAAAAAAACGATATGGTGCCTTTAAAAAATTATCTTTATTACTATGCAGTTTTCTATTTAGTCAATATACCTAAGTTCATGTTGCAAATGTAATTATCTCTATCGATTTAGTAGGTGAAATGCAAAAAAAAAAATCGACATGATGAAATCTTTATGAAAATTCACATTTTTATTTTTATATTTTCAAGACACACACAGTTTGGGACGGGACGTTTCACAAGAGAGACATCCACGGCGCCAATTTATAATTGTAACGAATAGTATTTTAATTAAAACATTTTAAAAACACACAGTTTGGAACGGGACGTTTCACAAGAGTGACATTCATGGCGCCAATTTATAATTGTAACGAATAGTATTTGAATTAAAACGTTTTTAAAATATATACGCACTCGGGTAAAACCCGGGCGTTGCCCGGGCCATTCGTCTAGTTCAAGATAAGGTCTTAGTAAAACAATGTCAAAAATGCTATCAATACAATCCAAACCATAAGCTAAAAGACTGCACAAATGAGAAAATCTGTAATATCTGTGGGGTCCATGGAACCCATTCCTGCTCGAATGTACTGAGTTGTCACAACTGTTATAAACACCCAATTTACAGAAATAAACAAACAAATCACAGGGTTAATGGGACGGACTGTCCACTTTACAAAATACAAGTAGATAGAATTATAGATAGAACCCAATATTTTCATGATTTGGAAGTAGAATAGAACAGAAATAATCTCATATGAAATTTTCATAAGCGTTTTGCATAAATGTCCATTATGAAAGAAGCAAAAAGTTGAACCATAGGAAAATTCAATTGTATACAACAGAATATTAGGCAAAGTATAATTGAAACTACCGAACTCAGAAGCTCAATTAGAGACTGTTTTAATGTCCATTCATACAGAGTACAAAATAACAACTGACTCACCCGTGGAGGCAAGGTCACGCTCCGCTGCGTCACGTGGGAAAACATAGGTACATGTTTTCTTACATGTTCTCAGCACATCCCCCTTTTTAAGACTTGAAATATATATATACATTACAAACTTTAAATGCATAATATAATTAATAATGAAGGCGATCCACAGGTTTAACAATTCGTCCACTCCGGGTTCTTATCTGGCCGTCTTCTGAGTCGTTAGAGGGATAATCCACAACTGGGGTCTTTTCATTTTCAACCAGTTCCTCTCCCGAAAAGGTCGGCGTCGATGGGTCGGCTGGATATTGCACTGCATATCCTTTTCGTAGATGGAACCTGTTTCGACGTAAAGTCCCAACTGGAGTATCAACCATATACGACCTTGGTGTCGATGCTTTCTTCTTTACAATCCCCCAGGTTCGCATATCTGTAATCCAAACCGTGTCACCTTCGGATAGCTCCTCCATGTCCGTAGCTCCGCAGCGTCGATCATATCTGGATTTCATATCCTTTCTCCTTCTCCCTTCCTTTCTTTTCAGGGTCTGAGAGTCCACCAACCTTGGACTAAGATTCTCTGGTGCAATTGGCAAGGTCGTTCGGAGTTTACGTCCCATGAGAAGCTCAGCAGGGCTGTAACCGTTCTCCAAAGGGGTCGATCGATACTCCAGGAGTCCAAGCGATGGGTCTTGATTTTTCTTGAGGATCAACTTAGCAATTTTCACACCTGCTTCTGCCATCCCATTGCTCTGCGGGAATCGAGGACTTGAAGTCACATGTGTGAATCCGTACTGCCTTGCGAAATTTGCAAACTCACGAGCAGCTCCAAATTGCGTCCCATTATCGCTTACAACAGTTTCTGGTATTCCATGTCGGGCAAATATGGATTTGCAACTACGCACCACCACATTGGCTGTGAGCCGATCCAGCTGAACCACTTCAGGAAATCGAGAATAATAGTCAATGACGACTAGATACCACTTATTCTCGAACTTGAACAAATCCATTCCAATCTTTTGCCACGGTCGTGTAGGAAAGTTGGTTGGTATCAAAGGTTCATGTTTTGAGACGGCTTCCTGGATACAGACACTGCACTTTCTGACCGTTTCCGCGATCTCTTCCGAAATTCCAGGCCACCATACCGTCTCACGTGCGCGAAGTCTTGTTTTTGTAATCCCGAAGTGCCCAGCGTGCAACTTCTCTAGGATCTCCAGTTTCATACTTGCTGGAATAACAAGACGACAGCTACGCATCAGTAGTCCATTTTGATCGCCGAGTTCATCCTTGACATGCCAATAAGAGAGCAGAGCCTGTGACATCTTCTTCTTATCTGGCCAGCCTTGCTCAAGGTAGTTGACTACTGCTTTCAGGGTCGTATCTTCTTGTTGAGCTTCAAAAATCTTCGTCAACATCTCGTCTTTGTCGGTTATACTCGAGAGAACTGCATTTATATGCGCTGAGGTTTGCCGTTCGTTTTCACCTCCCTCGGTTGTAAGAAATGGTTGTCTGGATAATGCATCGGCGTCGAGCAGCTCCTTTCCAGGGATATGCACTATTTCGAATCCAAACCTCATCATACGCATTCGGAAACGTTGCAGTCTTGGGGTCAGAGAACTCAATTATTTCGTCGAAAATAGAGGAATGAGAGGCTTATGGTCGGTCTCAATTCGGAAACGCTTTCCAAGCAGGAAATCTTGAAAACGTTCGCACGTTGGCTGCAATCCCAAACGAAATCTTGACCTTTCACCAACAACTGGTTCAGTGGAGCCACAATTTCAGATAAATTTTCCACAAAGCGTCCCAGATGGTTCACCATGCCAAGAAATCTTCTTACGCCATGAACATCGGTCGGAGCAGGCATCTCCGCCACTGCTTCGATTTTCGCTGGATCTGGTCGGATACCGTCTTCATCCAGTATGTGCCCAAGAAAATTAATTCTTGGCACGCCGAAGACACACTTGGCCTTGTTTAGTGTAACTTTTGCCTCTTTCAGTTTTCGGAGCACTAAACGAAGAATTCGATCGTGAGTCTTGGAGTCGGAGGCAAATATCAGGATATCGTCCAGGTAACACATTACACCGTCCATGCCTTGCAAGATTATTGACATAACTCTCTGAAAATACTCTGGGGCGAGTGAGATTCCAAATGGCATTCTGCAGTATTTATATCTCCCAAAAGGAGTGATGAAGGTCGTTAAATGCTGGCAGTCCGGGCTCAACGGAATCTGGTGAAAGCCACTGTTCGCGTCCAGTTTCGAAAATAATCTTGCTTCCCCCAGTTGCCCCAGCATGTGCTCCACCACTGGCATGGGGTGCACTTCGCGCTGTACATGTTCGTTCAGCCTTGAGAGATCCACACAGAGTCGTATGTCGCCATTCGGTTTACCAGCAATCACAGTCGGTGCACACCATTCAGTCGCAACGTTAACTTGTGCTATGATTCCCGCCCTCTCGAGCTCTTCCAATCTTGTTCTGAGCTTTTCCATCAAAGGTATTGGTACCCGTCGAGGAGTATGCACAGCATATGGTTTTGCTCCAGGTTTCAATTTGATTTCGTAAGGGTTTCCGATCTGTCCCAGTCCTTCAAATACTTCAGGGAATTCCTTGATCGGGTTAATTCTCGTCGCAACCACTTCAATCCGCCTCGCCAGGTTCAAGAGCTCACATGCCCGGCGACTCAGAAGAGGTTCACTCAAACGACGAATGACATAAATCTTCTCCTTGATTTCATAATTGCCATTTCGCAGCGTTGATATAAACCTACCCACAGTCTGAAGTTCGGAGAATTCAGCAGCTCTAATGTTGATATCACTTTTCACTAGTCGTTGCTGTCCCATTATCTTCTTGAAGAGACACAGAGGAACACATGTAACATCCGCCTGGGAGTCGAGCTTGAACTTCACCTGTTTCCCGTTCACTTGGATTTCTGCTGTCCGTCGCCTCCTGCACTCGCCTTCATCATCATCGAGATTAGATGAATCCTCCACAGCTGAGACCTCCAGGAGTACACCAATTTCTTCATCAAGTTCAGAAACAGCTTTGACTTCCGCAGTCTTCGCCTGCTTATCTGGGCAGCAATTTGCAAAATGGCCTGTTTTTGAACACAAGTTACATTTCTGTCCTTCAGCACGGCAAGCCTGTCCTTCCCTGTGTGTGAAACCTCCGCACTTTGGACATCGTGATCTTGTTCTGGCTGACTTCTCCTTCTTCCTCGAAGGCTGCTGTTGTTGTTTCGGTGATTGCTTCTTCGAGTTGAACTTCACCTGATTGACCTTTTGGCTTGTTGAGGGACGCTGCAGGTCGACTTGCTGCTGTCGAACGGCTTCCTGCTGTCGACCCATTTTCACCGCCTTTTCCAAAGTCAGTTCGCTGTCCAACTGCATTCTTTCAGATAAAGCTTTGTCCCTCACTCCAACCACTATTCGGTCACGGATCAACTGCTCATGAAGACCCTCAAATTCGCAACTATCAGCCAATTTGTACAATGAAGTGATGAATTCGTCCACTGGCTCCCGATCCTCTTGGATTCTTGAATTAAATTTCGCACGTTCGTAGATAATATTCTTCCTGACACAGAAGTGGCTGTCAAACGCCTTGAGGACGGAATCAAGTTTCGTTGCCTCTTCCTCCTTTTCGAACTTGAAGGTCCTGAATATATCATCCGCGCGGTCGCCCATCAAGTACATGAACAAATCGATCTTGTCCGCCTCCTCTTTCTTCTTCATTCCACTGACCACGAGGTATCGTTCGAATCTTTTCCTCCATTTGGGCCATTCGTTGGGAGTCGAGAATTCGAAAGTTTCTGGAGGTTGAATCTGAGCCATGTTGAATTATCTTCCAAGGTACGCAAAAATCGATATTTTGCGATATACGGGTTCGTATTTTATCCAGTTATCGCTGCCACCATGTTTTAATGTCCATTCATACAGAGTACAAAATAACAACTGACTCACCCGTGGAGGCAAGGTCACGCTCCGCTGCGTCACGTGGGAAAACATAGGTACATGTTTTCTTACATGTTCTCAGCACAGAGACAATCCTCCAGATATTCTCCTTCTTCAAGAGCCTTATGTTTTGAATAGAAAGGTCGTGTTCGATATGGACTCGCACATAGTACATTGTTCCTCAACAGAAAACACTTATACTGCAACGGTTATATTTAATAAAAATATAAAATATAGGAAGTTGGAGGGTTTCACAAATCAGTTTTGTACATCAATCTCTATAAATACACCTAAATCTAGGACGATAATAGCAAACTTTTATATTCCTCCAAACAAATGCGAGGACGAACATTTGAACTTTTTAAAGAATTTGATAGCTACCTTCGAGAGTACTCCCCTAATCCTCTGTGTGGATTTCAATTCCCGTCACCCGGTTTGGTTCGATAGAATTACAAACTCTAACGGATATAAAATGCAACCTATTATTAATGAATATAATCTTTTTATTCACAATAACAAAACTCCTACCTGTCGTAATAAAAGCATAATAGATCTCACCATTTCAAATAGACATTCATTGAAACTGGTGAACAATTGGCAAACTTTTGAATTAACCAATGTTTCCGACCATGTGACAGTTTCATTTGATATCAATGTTAACTTAGATATTACAAACAATCAACAAAAATCTACATGGAAATTTAGCGAAAAGAAAGCAGATTGGTCACTGTTTTCAAATACAATTTCTAAACAGGAAGTAAGAAGATTGGAAAACGATATAAAAAAGGTCGAAAAAGAAACTGATATTGACATGGTAGTTGACAGGCTAACGGATATAATTCTGGAAGCTGCATATCAATCACTGGAGGTGAAATCTTCCAACTTCACTTTCGATACCGGGATCAAGTGGTGGAACAAAGAATTAGAACAAAAGAAAAAGTATTTTCATTATGTGAGAAATCTATACTTTCATCATAAAGCAATTAGTGTTAATGAATAAAAGTCTGTCAGAAATAAATATAAAAATAGTATAAGAAAAGCTAAGAGGAATAGTTGGCGAGATTTTATAGAAGAAAATGGATCTAATAATCCGTTTGGAAACGCCTATAGAACCTTAAAAAAACTGAGTTCCTCTAATCAACAAAAGGGATTACCAATAATTGAACAGGCACCAGTAGATTCTAAAGAAACTCTAATAAAAGATCTGATTAATGAACTAATTCCTGATGATGCAACTATATCGGATACTGCTCACCATACATCAATAAGGAACTATACACCGAATTTTACAAACTCCAACTCATGCAATATCCATAAGAAAGAAATAGAAGAGCTAATCGACAAAATTAATGTAAATAAAGCTCCTGGTCCAGACAATATTAGTAATAATATGATAAAGAATGCTTTTCAACTAATACTTCCGATTTTACACTCAATATTTAATAAATGTATTCAAATAGGATACTTCCCAAAAAAATGGAAAACAGCAGCACTCAAAATAATAGCCAAACCCGGCAAAACCAATTATGAATCAGCTAAAAGCTACCGTCCGATATCTTTATTATCAAATTTTTCAAAGATTCTAGAAAAAATTCTCAAAAATAAAATATATGAATTTTATATTCAAAACAATCTGTTAATCTCGAGGCAGCACGGATTTATCAAGTCTAAGTCAACTATCACTGCTTTGAATACTGTAATCGATGTATTAATGGAGCATAAGCAAAAATAACTGTCTGCACTAGTTACAATAGATATCTCGGGGGCTTTTGATAATGCCTGGTGGCCAGCGATCATCAAAAGAATAGACTCAGATAATTCACCGGAAAAACTGATCAAATTTCTACAATCATATTTAAATTTCAGGATCATTTCTTTCAGTTACGACAATCTAACAACTTCAAAGCCAATTACTAAAGGGTGTCCTCAGGGCGGTCCGCTTTCTCCACTTCTATGGACAATTTTGTTGAACGATTTGCTGTTGAATTTTCAGGTGCCCAATTGTGAGTTGATTTGTTATGCGGATGATATTTCGATCATATGCTGGAATAAAGATCTAGCATCACTAAAAATAGTTATAGAGGAAGCATTAAATACTATCGAATTGTGGTGTATTAAGAACAAGTTAGAAATCAGTTCCGAAAAAACAAACATTTTATATTTGCATAATGAAGAGAAGATCCCATTTAAATTTAAGAGTGGATTAATTTCACCAGTACAAAAAATAAAAATTTTAGGAATAACAATTGCAAATCATAGAAGAAAAAAACAAATTAAATTTTGCTTTTCATATAGAGGAAATAGTGAGCAGAACTCTAGGAATAAAATATTTTCTATTCTCTCTGTGCAGCAAATCATGGGGTTTGAGCTCCCATAAAAGAATTACATTATATAAATCTTTATTCAGATCAACTTTAACATATGGATCAGAAATATGGTTCAAATTTTTAAACAAAAAATCGATACAAAAATTAAATTCAATGCAATATCAGATATTAATATGGAGCATTCAAGCATACAAGGCAACTTCGTACAACTGTGTTCACAGTTTGGCTAAGACTCCATTGATTGCAGATTACATTGAAGCAAAAAATATGAAATATGACTTAAATAACTTATCTTTCGAGGATATATATATATATATATATACTCGGCCACGCGTCGCGCGAGCTCCTCATTCTTTCGCCTCTCACCCTGTCTAACGTCAGTTTTATTGATTTAAAACTATACCATTGTCCACCTTGATTCAAGCTTCATTCTGATATATCATTAGTTGATTTTCATCAAATTTGAAATTTTTTAATTCTTTAATTTTCATAAAATCGCAAAACTACAAGTTGTAGTTTTGCAGCATCGTCATGGCAACGGCCAAGTTGGACGTTGCGTCATCACCATCTGCGAGCTCATTGGGCGAGAAGATCATCAATCATTCATCTACCTCAAATATCATTTATGCAAATCCGCCAACTTCATCGAGCAAAGAAAACAAATCTACTATCATGCAAAATCAGAGACGACAGTTCTCTAAAGAAGAAAAAAATATAATTGACGAAAAAAGAAAATCGACCTACGAGAAACGTAGTAATTAGATCAAATCGACTATCAAATTTACTGCAATTCAAGACAAAAGCGCTGAAGAACACCTTATCTCAATCGCTAATTTAATTGGACACGAAAATATCCATTCTATCGGGAAATTAAATGGCCAGGCAGTGGTGTCCCTGTCTACCAATGAACAGGCAACCCAACTGATAAATAATGGTTTCAAGGTGGGAGACACCACGATCTACCCTAAGCCACTCTTCACTGTGGAGAGAAAATACATCCTGTCTGGGGTGATGGCCTTCATCCAAGACGAAGACATCTTCGAGGCCCTCGAGCCTTATGGTAGCACCCTATCTGTCAGACCGCTCCCATTCCCTACCGAGAATCCCCTCTTCAAGCATCTCTCATCTTTACGAAGAGAGATTGTCTTCATATTAAAAGAAAACCAAATAATGCCAGCAACAATCCTAATAACCTACATGGATAAATCCTTTAGAATCTTCATTGGTGAAGATGTTATTTGCGCCGGCTGCAGAAGACACGGCCACATTATGAAACAATGCCCTTTCGACCCTGCGATCGCGGCTAAGGTCTCTATGACCTTTTCAGAAGCCCTAAACCAGACAGTCCCTCCCCCAATTCTGAAGCCCATACCCCAACCCAATCCGACATCAACGGCAGAACCAAGACCGACCCAGGAACCCATGGACTTTCTAACAAAAAAGAGGACATTAGAAACCTCACTGAACGAGGATAAAAGTCCGGATGTGGAAAGTGATAATGGAAAAAGGCCAAAATCATCCTCTATTGGCCAGGAACCTAATACCGACACTAACAGTCCCCAATATTTGACATCAACGAATATCACTGAAGATACAAATGACACCGGCTCAGAAGCAGGTTCCGATATATCTGGAATCAGCCAATCAGATGAATACTTTGTTGATGGAGATGGCACCAGGGAGAAGCTAAGAGAAGTAATACTAAGAATCTCCAAGAGAACAGGTGGAAAGAGAAGCGACAAGACTAGAAAGGAACTAATTGAATTCCTAGATTTAGAGCAGCAGCTAGAGAACTATTTAAAATTTCTGAAAGAAAAACCATCGAAGGAACTCATACCTGAGAAGAAAAACTCCTTCTCTCAATTAAAGAAAAAAATAAGCATCATAATAAACGAATGCAAACAAATCTCTGACTTCCAATACGCACCTCTTAAGAAATGCAGCGATGGTGACCGTGTGAATTGGCTCCGCGACCTATTGAAAGAGTTAAATTATGAGACTACCTTTGCCCCAAAACTGCGGGAGACTAAAGCGGATCTCATCATTCGTTTGATTATGTACCCCGAATCTTGTAGGGAATTATTTCCGGTAATACAGCCAGTGCTCAAACCCATTCTTTTGGACCTCACTGAAAACATCATCGAGCGTGCACATGGTGGCGACCAAATAACCCTCAAGAAACTAACCGATTTTAGAAAAGCTCTAATTCGCTGAGACCTCGACTGTAAATATTTTTTCCTATTTCCCTTTTAACTCTAGTATCTGATTGATTAGACGTCATTAAAATGTTTTAATTGTTATATATATATATAATCAAACATGATACAGCAATATCGTCATCATCATTTTCTGAATAAAAATATATAGTTTTAATAATTGATTTATATATTTTTTAAAATAGCCTATCGTCTTCCCCGTATTTTTCACCTATGTATGGAAATTTTGGTTTGAATTAGTGAACTACTGCGAATTTGTATACCGGACATACAGACATACAAACATTCATCCTTCATCCTTTCCTTTATATCTATAAAAATGAAATCCAGAATCGATGTTTGTTATCGCGTTGCGCAAAATCTACAGAATAAACCTTTATGAAATTTCGCATGTAGGTAGCTGAAGATTTCGTTTAACGTATAGGCTATTCAAAAAACTGAAATAGTTAATGTGCTTTTTTTAAAAAATAAAAAAACAAAAAGCGTTAGTTCCAGCCTTTTACCGCTTGGGCGCAGCACTAGTCGCGACGATAAATGAATTTGATTGGTTAATAATTAACACGTGGTTTGTTTACACGATGATTGTTAGTTTGTTCACACGATGGATGTTTTTAAAAGGTAAGATTATCCAATCGCCGTGAAACTTTAGGAAGTTATTTACTATACTACTGGTTTGAATTTGATTTGAAATAAATATTCTTTGCAATTTTATTTGCAAATTTTCTACTTTCACTCGCAAGCAGCGCCTCTAAATTTCTGGTTTGAATTTGATTTGAAATAAATATTCTTTGCAATTTTATTTGCAAATTTTCTACTTTCACTCGCAAGCAGCGCCTCTAGCGGCGTCTAGTGAAATTATATTTAAAAATTGTAACAATGCTTAAAATGTTTTCCAAGTATAATAAATTTAATTTGAGAATTTAGTAATATAATATTCCAATGACGTAAAAAATACTTGGCATTTCAATATTAATATTTATTTAAAGAAAAAATTGTAACGATTTTGTGTTAAATGTTGAAATGTAATGTTAAAATATATTTTTACATTGTTAATTTAATTTGCTGTTGTTTTATAAAATGATGATGTAACTTTAATTGTTGTTGTGAAATTATCTTTATTTACGGAGCTGCTAACCATAATAAATGATTTTTGAGCCCCTAATTGTTGTTGTTTATTATCGTTTGTTTATATAAAAAAATTACATTGTATGTGATCATGATAACAAAAATGAAATTTTAAATTAATATATATAATTCATTGTGAGAAAAAAGAAATAATTAATTATCAAATTCACAAAAGTGACAATATCTTATTTGAAATATAATAAATGTTTTCAAAAAATTATGTGTTTCAAAAATATATTTAAATGCATATAATATTATTTATATTTATATACGTTTATAAATCAATATATAGGTGGATTGGATGTTTTTGAGAATCGTTTTAACAAATGTTCGTTAGGCAAACTTTTCCTCGGATAAAAACTGTGCGAAGCCGGGTACATTCGCTAAATACAGTTATTTACAAATCTTCGTTTGTGGCAAGATACTATTCCTTCAACTTCAAATTACCGAGTGGACCAATTAATACTGATTTTTTCAACTTATCGAGTATTTTTTCAAGGGACCGGGAAAAAAGTATCGAGAAGGTAGACAAGTATAGATTCAGTAGGGATTGGATGTTTGCTAGAATCATTTTAACAAATGTTTGTTAAGCAAACTTTAACTTGGGGCGAAGCCGGGAACATATATATATGTTTGTCGGCTATGCACGCCTCTCAATATGTAACTAATCTCGCTGAAATTTGAACAGGACAGAGAGTTAAATCTGGAAGAGTTTTTTTTTGTCGCACTTTAATCAATAAAAATTATATTTAACCAAGTACTGAGCAAAAATATTTTTTTAGTCAGAAATGATGATGACAATATGTCCTTATCATGCTTGATTGCATTAAAAAATTATTTTGGGGAATATTCACTAAAGCAGACCACGGGTAAAGCCAGATAATGATTAATAGTAGGCAGGAACAAAATTCTACCAGCGAAATATTCACTCGAGCAGAAGACACACGAAGCCAGGTCATCTCTATATAAAATATCGTTTCTCGGCCTTTTGGCTAAGATCATGTAGTATATCTCTAGATATTTTTATTTATGTATATCTTTTTAAAAATCTATTCAGTAGAGAGTGGATATGTTTGATCGAAAAATAATTTCATATATTATATAAATAAATGACATAACGAATTATATTATCATAATATTCTGTGTGTTCCCGAATATTATTATCAATAATATTCGTTAGGCAAACTTTCACTCGGATAAAACCCGGGCGAAGCCGGGTACACATCCGCTAGTTTTTATATATATAGAGATATCCTTCCTTCCTTCCTTATATCTATAAAAATGAAATGCGAAATCGATGTTTGTTATCGCTTCACGCAAAATCCACTGACTCAATCATTATGGAATTTCGCATGTAGGTAGCTGAAGATTTCATTTTACATATAGGCTATTCAAAAAACTAAAAAAGTTAATGTGCTTTTTTAAAAAATTAAAAACCAAAAAGCGTTAGTTCCAGTCTTTTACCGCTTGGGCGCAGCACTGGTCGCGACGATAAATGAATTTGATTGGTTAATAATTAACACGTGGTTTGTTTACACGATGAATGTTTTTAAAAGGTAAGATTATCCAATCGGCGTGAAACTTTAGGAAGTTATTTACTATACTACTGGGAAGATTTCTGGTTTGAATTTGATTTGAAATAAATATTCTTTGCAATTTTATTTGCAAATTTTCTACTTTCACTCGCAAGCAGCGCCTCTAGCGGTGTCTGGTGAAATTATATTTATAAATCGTAACAATGCTTGAAATGTTTTCCAAGTATAATAAATTTTATTTGAGAATTTAGTAATATAATATTCCAATGACGTAAAAAATACTTGGCATTTCAATATTAATATATATTTAAAGAAAAAATTGTAACGATTTTGTGTTAAATGTTAAAATATATTTTTACATTGTTAATTTAATTTGCTGTTGTTTTATAAAAATGATGATGCAACTTTAATTGTTGTTGTGAAAATATCTTTATTTACGGAGCTGCTAACCATAATAAATGATTTTTGAGCCCCTAATTGTTGTTGTTTATTATCGTTTGTTTATATAAAAAAATTACATTGTATGTGATGATGATAACAAAAATGAAATTTTAAATTAATATATATAATTCATTGAGAAAAAAAAATTAATTATCAAATTCACAAAAGTGACAATATCTTATCTATATATATAAAATTGAATGTCTGTCTGTCTGTTTGTCTGTACTCTATATATTCAAAAACCATACATCCAATCGCCGTGAAATTTTGGGATATTATTAGGTATATCACCGGGAAGGTTTTTGAAAAATAATTTCATGAATATCTTGAATATCCTTAGAGTTATTTGCAGATTTGTAGATTTAACTCGCAAGCAGCGCCCCCATTGTGACGATGATAACAAGTTTTCTTATCACTAAGTTTGTTATCTTAAATATTATTTAACAAAAGTAAGATTATCTCAGGATGACACGGCAATTTATTTGAGACAAGAATAATGATACAATTCCAAGGCGAAGATACTATTCCTTTAACTTCCAATTACCGAGGGAACCAATTAATATTGATTTTATTCAACTTATCGAGTATTTTTCCAGGGACCGGGAAAAAATGTTCACTAGATAAAACTATGATTTTCTAATGTAGAAAATTAGGAAAGACAAAATTCTGGATGACACGGCACACAGGGACCGGGAAAAAATGTTCACTTTATCGAGAGATTCAAATTTACGAGTTTCAAATTATCAAAATATATCTTTTTTTTTTAATAAGTTTTCAGAGAATTGTTTTAACAAATGTTCGCTAGACAAACCTTTACTCGGGTAAAACCCGGGCGAAGCCGGGCACATCCGCTAGTATATATATATATAATCAAACATGATACAGCAATATCGTCATCATTATTTTCTGAATAAAAATATATAGTTATAATAATTGATTTATATATATATTTTTAAATAGCCTATCGTCTTCCCCGTATTTTTTTACCTATGTATAGAAATTTTGGTTTGAATTAGTGAACTACTGCGAATTTGTATACCGGACATACAGACATACAAACATTCATTTTTATATATATAGAGATATATATATAATCAAACATGATACAGCAATATCGTCATCATCATTTTCTGAATAAAAATATATAGTTTTAATAATTGATTTATATATTTTTTAAAATAGCCTATCGTCTTCCCGTATTTTTTACCTATGTATGGAAATTTTGGTTTGAATTAGTGAACTACTGCGAATTTGTATACCGGACATACAGACATACAAACATTCATTTTTATATACATAGAGATATATATATCTACTTATATATTTGCCTTATTCTGTCTGTTTGTCTGTTTGTTTGTCTGAAGCTCACGGATGGGATTTTTCATAACCATCGGTGGTTCAGTGGTAGAATGCTCGCCTGCCACGCGGGCGGCCCGGGTTCGATTCCCGGCCGATGCATTTTTTTTTACAATTTTTAAAACTCATTTATATATTATACAAGAATGACATCCACGGCGCCAATTTACAATTGTAACGAATAGTATTTGAATAAAAGCATTTAATCGGGTAAAACCCGGGCGTTGCCCGGGTCATTCGTATACATAATCTATATATATAAAATTGAATGTCTGTGTGTGTGTCTGTGTGTGTGTCCTCTATGGATTCAAAAACCATACATCCAATCGCCGTGAAATTTTGGGATATTATTAGGTGTATCTCCGGAAAGGTTTACGAAAAATAATATCTTGAATATCTTTAATATCCTTAGAGTTATTTGCAGATTTGTAGCTTTAACTCGCAAGCAGCGCCACCATTGAGACGGAGATAGGCTTTTTCAAGAGGGGGAGTAATGTTAGGAGAGAGGAGCGCGTCTCGAGGCGGGTGCTCACGTGTCACTGTTAAAAACCTATTTGTTTTGGCTACATCTTTTCCCGTGGACTTAACGATAACTTTTCTAAAACTTATTTCAAATTTTATTTTTACATCATTTAGTTTAGTATAATTATTTACTATAATTTCCTATCGTTCAATTATTATACTTTTTGTTCTTAAAGATTATTTAAGACAATAATCTTTAATTAGAAAGTGCTTTGCCAAAAGTTTGGAGTAGGGCAGAGTTGGTGACACAGCTATGCCAAGTAGACAAGAAAAAAAGCCTCGCGGGAGCTTGCCCAAGATGACCTCCGGGAACTTCGTCCATCTTCCATAAACGACCATGAATTTATTCAACCTTATCGAGTATTTTTCAAGGGACCGGGAAAAAATGTTCACTTTATCGAGAGATTCGTTAGACAAACCTTTACTCGGGTAAAACACGGGCAACTGTTCGTTAGACAAACCTTTACTCGGGTAAAACCTCGGGCGAAGCCGGGTACGTCCGCTAGAGGTCCTGGCGCGCGGGGGGCGGGTGACCTCCGGGAACTACGTCCATCTTCCATAAACGACCATGATTTTATTCAACTTATCGAGTATTTTTCAAGGGACCGGAAAAATATGTTCACTAGATAAAACGATGATTTTGTAATGTAGAAAATTAGGAAAGACAAAATTCAGGATGACACGGCACACAGGGACCGGGAAAAAATAATCACTTTATCGAGAGATTCACGCCCATGATTTTATTCAACTTATCGAGTATTTATCAAGGGACCGGGAAAATATGTTCACTAGATAAAACGATGATTTTGTAATGTAGAAAATTATGAAAGACAAAATTCAGGATGACACGGCACACAGGGACCGGGAAAAAATGTTCACTTTATCGAGAGATTCAAATTTACGAGTTTCAAATTATCAAAATATATCTCTTTTTTATAAGTTTATAGAGAATTGTTTTAACAAATGTTCGTTAGACAAACCTTTACTCGGGTAAAACCTCGGGCGAAGCCGGGTACGTCCGCTAGTAATTGTATAAACGAATGCAAGACAAAATCACCGCGAATGTTTCTTTTTTTAAGGCAATTTCTTTTTAAGGCAATTATCGTTATTTATCGTTAATTTTTGTTTCGATTTTATTGAAAAAAAAAACGATATGGTGCCTTTAAAAAATGATCTTTATTACTATGCAGTTTTCTATTTAGTCAATATACCTAAGTTCATGTTGCAAATGTAATTATCTCAATCGATTTAGTAGGTGAAATGCAAAAAAAATCGACATGAAATCTTTATGAAAATTCACATTTTTATTTTTATATTTTCAAGACACACACAGTTTCGGGCGGGACGTTTCACAAGAGAGACATCCACGGCGCCAATTTATAATTGTAACGAATAGTATTTGAATTAAAACGTTTTTAAAATATATACGCACTCGGGTAAAACCCGGGCGTTGCCCGGGCCATTCGTCTAGTAGATATATATATATAGATATATATAGAGATATATAATCAAACATGATACAGCAATATCGTCATCATCATTTTCTGAATAAAAATATATAGTTTTAATAATTGATTTATATATTTTTTAAAATAGCCTATCGTCTTCCCCGTATTTTTTACCTATGTATGGAAATTTTGGTTTGAATTAGTGAACTACTGCGAATTTGTATACCGGACATACACACATACAAACATTCATTTTTATATATATAGATAGAGATAGAGATATAGATAAATGAGTTTTAAAAATTGTAAAAAAAAAAATGCATCGGCCGGGAATCGAACCCGGGCCGCCCTCGTGGCAGGCGAGCATTCTACCACTGAACCACCGATGCTTATAAAAAATGGCCATATTTGGGTATTCATTCCATTCCGGATTACTCCGCGTAAAAAAAGTTCTTCAAATGAAAAAATAAATAGCCAAAAATACTAATCAAAATGTAGCCGAAATTTTTCCTCAGGTTTATAAAATGCGACATGCAAAATTTGGTACCAATTGGTTCAGTAGTTTTTGAGTTTATCACGAAACAGACAGACATTGACTTTTATATATATAGAGATAATTTGGCCATGGACCGAAGGCACGTGAGAGAGATTGGAATATTTTTTATAAAGAGAACGTTTACAGAAAGTTCTTCGAAAAATTTCTTTAAAAGATATATAGTTTTATCAAGCAATGAATCGCTATTTTATTTTGCTTGAAACTCGGCAAAATAGCTTCAGAAAAGAATTCTTTGATTAAAGAGGCGTATAGAGATGAATTTCATAGCAGAGACAAATTTTCAGATGGTACGTCAACTTTAAAAATGGAGGAATAAATCCCTCTGACGAAGTCGGACCAGGTCGACCAGACATCATCAGAAGCAAGGTGAATATCGAACAGATCAAAAGAGTTTTAGGAGAACACCCTAGAATGACAGAGAAGTGAACGCAGAAGGTTGGCGCAATCTACTTATATATTTGCCTTATTCTGTCTGTTTGTTTGTCTGAAGCTCACGGTTAGAATGCGCGCCCATTGGCTGCCAGCAAACACGTGACCTCCCTGCCCGCCCCCCTCTAGACAACCCTGTTATCAGCTGTGTGATACATACACCTGTCTATAGCGGCCATTCTAGACAACCCTGTTATCAGCAGTGTGTTACATCCACCTGTCTATACAGACCACCCTGTCTATAGCGACCACTCTAGACAACCTGTTATCAGCTGTGTGATACATCCACCTGTCTATACAGACCACCTGTATATAGCGGCCATTCTAGAAAACCCTGTTATCAGCTGTGTGATACATACACCTGTCTATAGCGGCCACTCTAGACAACCCTGTTATCAGCTGTGTGATACATCCACCTGTCTATACAGACCACCCTGTCTATAGCGGTCACTTTAGGCAACCCTGTTATCATCAGTGTGTTACATTCACCTGTCTATACAGACCACCCTGTCTATAGCGACCACCCTAGACAACCCTGTTATCAGCTGTGTGATACATCCACCTGTCTATACAGACCACCCTGTCTATAGCGGTCACTTTAGGCAACCCTGTTATCAGCAGTGTGATACATACACCTGTCTACATAGACCACCCTGTCTATAGCGACCACTCTACAGCTGTCTGATACATCCACCTGTCTATACAGACCACCCTGTCTATAGCGGCCACTCTAGGCAACCCTGTTATCAGCTGTGTGATACATCCACCTGTCTATACAGACCACCTGTATATAGCGGCCATTCTAGAAAACCCTGTTATCAGCTGTGTGATACATACACCTGTCTATAGCGGCCACTCTAGACAACCCTGTTATCAGCTGTGCGATACATACACCTGTCTATAGCGGCCACTCTAGACAACCCTGTTATCAGCAGTGTGCTACATCCACCTGTCTAAACAGACCACTCTGTCTATAGCGGCCACTCTAGACAACCCTGTTATCAGCTGTGTGATACATCCACCTGTCTATACAGACCACCCTGTCATAGCGATCACTCTAGGCAACCCTATTATCAGCTGTGTGATACATCCACCTGTCTATACAGACCACCCTGTATATGGCGGCCATTCTAGACAACCCTGTTATCTGCTGTGTGATACATACACCTGTCTATAGCGGCCACTCTAGACAACCCTGTTATCATCAGTGTGTTAAATTCACCTGTCTATACAGACCACCCTGTCTATAGCGGTCACCCTAGGCAACCCTGTTAACAGCTGCCTGTCTATACAGACCACCCTGTCTAAGGCGGTCACCTTAGGCAACCCTGTTATCATCAGTGTGTTACATTCACCTGTCTATACAGACCACCCTGTCTATAGCGGTCACCTTAGGCAACCCTGTTATCATCAGTGTGTTACATTCACCTGTCTATACAGACCACCCTGTCTATAGCGGTCACCTTAGGCAACCCTGTTATCAGCAGTGTGATACATCCACCTGTCTATACAGACCACCCTGTCTATAGCGACCACTCTAGACAACCCTGTTATCAGCTGTGTGATACATCCACCTGTCTATACAGACCACCCTGTCAATAGCGACCACCCAAGACAACGTTTTTAAAATATATTAGCACTCGGGTAAACCCCGGGCGTTGCCCGGGCCTTTCGTCTAGTCAGTAATAAGCGAAGATTTGAATATGGTTTGAGTAGTAGCTTGTTAGTCCTTAAATTATAAACAATGAAACAACGAAAAGCTAGACTTTCAATTTGTGAGAACCTTTAGGAAAACTACCATAATAACCCAGACATTCTGAAACAAATAAATACAGATGGAGACATGGGTTAACGCGTACGACCCGGAGGCCAAACACCAATCAAGTAAATGGGTTGAACAAAGATACCCAAAAAAGTAAAAACAAAATTAAATATCAAAACTGTCTTGTTCACACTGAATTTCTTGAAGAAGGTTCATCAATAACACAATAAGTGTATTTGGATTTTCTTCGTCATTACGTGAAGCGATTAGACTCAAAAGATCTGATTTATGATAAGAAAACAATGGATCTTGTTACACGATAATGGTCGACCTCACGAGGCTCTTTTGGTTGTTCAATGTTTGGCGAAGAACAGAAACCCTGAACTTCCTTACCTTCCCTATTCCCCTAAACTTTCTCCCCCTGAATTTTCTCTTACTTAAGATAAAATCTTTATTGAAGAGTAAACATTTTGATTAAGTGCATTTATCGAAATTTCGAAGAAAATTTTGAGAACCATTCCGAATTTTTTTTTTCTATATTTTGAACAGCTGAAAAAAAGAAGCTAGACCGCTTCACTATTGTATTAAACTTAATTTATTATATACCTTGCATATGTTTTGTTATTAATTTTAGAAAATTGATTTCCTTAAATAACTATGCAAATATTCTTCTAAGACTGTAAAAATAAATATCCAAATTTAAGATATAAATTCGGCTCAGTATAAAAAGCGGAAAACGTTCTTATTTAAATTACACCTACACGAATATATATTTATATAGAAATATATTTGAAATAATTAACAAGACCTATCATAGCAGGAACATAATTAAAATAGAGATAGCTGTTAAAATAGTTATGTCTTCTACATTAAAATATTAGCCTCTCTCTCTCTTCAATTCCAAAACGGAACTATTTTGAAATGGGTTTAATTCTGAAAGCAATTATTCTCGGAATTTTAATGATACAAGCCTCCTTTGAGTCTGGTAACACTGGCAAGTATTTGTTTAGGAATTCTCTCCACCAATCATATACGGGGATTCTCTGTCGTTTGAATTTCTTTTCCTTTTGTTATTGTTGATTGGTCGTCGAATAGTTTCATTTGGCAAATGTTGTTGTATAGCAGAACCTCTCTTGAGAGACAATAGCTTGAATAATATGTTCACACCTGGTATTCTTGATGGTGGTCTCTCATTGGAATTTATTTGTCAGGTCTATTTATCTTGGATGTTGCAATTGTAGTCGCTTACGAGGGTGGTCTTGTCAAATTATATTGACAAATATTTGCTATCTTATCATATATTATCTCAGGTTTTAGTGGAAAGAATTTGTGTTTTCGTTTGTTTGTGAACAAATCTCTCCCGCCTTCTCATTGGACGAATGTGGCCATGTTTGTATATAAAGGGGGCTATGGTATGAGTCGAGGCCAGTGTGGTGGATTATTGTGTGGAGACGCTTAAAGTGTTCTCTGCGTGATTTATCCGTGTCTGGCTATCTCCACACATACCTGTGTAACCCCGGTCCGATCCCTACCTAAGCAGCAATAAAGCTAAGTACTGTTTTTTATTTTATTTAACAAATTGTGATTTATTATTTACTTTTTTTTTGGTGTTTTACTTTTGAGTCCACGATTTTTCTGTGTTTAAGTTACTCTTACTGTAGGCCCTAGTATATTGTATTTGTGTGTTAACCCGTACAAACTAACATTTGTCATTGGCGAGCCCTGCCAGGATTACTGGTGTTTTGCACGTGTAAATTCCTGTAATTTTTACGTGCGGTTTTTTTTCTTTGATTGAGTGGTTTATTATTATTTTTTGTACACCATCATGTTCGCGAATTCTTTGCTCAAGTTGTCAGTGTTTAATGGGGTTGATCTCGAATCTTTCATTCGGGAAGTCGAGCTTAAAGCTCGAGTAGGCAAATGGGATCCTGAGGTCAAAGCATTGCTCATGTTCGAGGCTTTATCCCCTGAAGTTAGGTTGAGCTTAGAGGAGATGGGTATCCGTAACGATAGCAGTTTCAAAAGTATTGATAGTAAACTGAACATATTGTACCCTAAGAAAGCGCGTGTTATTAGGGAATGCCTTAAATTAATAGAAGGTCTTAAGCAGAGAGTTGGGGAAAGTCCTATGGTTTTTAAAGAAAGATTCCTGGCCATTAGAGATAAAGTAGAGTACAGTTTTGACGATAGCCTAGATTTCGAAATTTTCCTCGAAAATGTGCTCGATAAGTATAGAGAGGCTATTGTTCGCAGTGAGGCTAAATCAATAGACAAAGCAGTCAGTGTCATGGCCACGGAGGATAGTGTAGAACACCGTTGCAGCTTTATGAAAGGGGTATGTTCAGTAGAAGGGGTTGAAGAAATAAATAGCATTAAGAGTGAGATGAAGACGCTTAGTGCCAGTGTAAACAGGATGAAGCACGAAAATGAGCAGTGTATTACAGATCTTAGAGGTGAGATAGAAAAACTGACTAAATTGTTGGGCGAAATCAGACTGAGTCCACCTGAGTGTAGCTTAGGACATATAGCTAGTGATTGCTCAAGACAGTCTTCTATGTTTTCCAACCGCAATACTCTTGAAAATGCTGAGAAGTGAACATACGTTCATATGGCGGAGATCAGTTTAGAAATCTGCCAATAGTTAAGGTGAATATCAACGGCAATATGTGGCACCTGTTATATGATACAGGAAGCCAAGTTAGTATTATTGATTCTGTAAAGTGTAATGTCTTGAAGGAGAATTGGGACGATGCACTTAAAACTTTACGTACAGTTTCAGTGACAGGCCACGAGCAGACACTTACACGTGTTAAAACCTGTAGAGTTGGTAACGAAAACGGCAGCCAGCTGGGAGAGATAAGATTCTGGTTAATGTCACTCGGAGATAAAGGCTACGACGGGATTCTGGGAATCAATGATATAAGGAGATTGAATATCCAGTTGCCTCCCGTACGGGAACGTTGCAACATGATTTCCTTAAAACCAGAAGACCATGATTATGTAGACCTTAGCTGCGTTGCCAGTGAACATAGACCAATGGTTTCAAGCTCCATAGATGAGAAATCAGTGAGACGCATTGAAAACGAGGCTGTAAAGTTGCCACCTACTGAGTTTAACAGAAGCTGTGAGTGTAGCGCTGGGTCTGTTAATAGTTTTAGAAAGCCTACTTGGGCTGAGAGGTTAAGGGTGATGCGGAAAGCAAAGGAGACTGTCAGACAGTTTATGTCATGTAATTCTGCTAAAAGCGTATGAATCCTAGGCCACCTTATACCAAAAGTTTCGACAGAGGAGATCTGGTAATGCTAGCTGTTCCTAAGACTGAAGGTTACTCCAACGACTATGGGCCTTTCCGTGTGGAAGCTAGGGTCTCCGATGTTAACTTTAGAGTAAGAGGGGTCACCATGCACGATGTGAAAGTTGTACATGTCGATAGGATGAAAGCGTTTAGAAACAGACGTTAAGAAGAGCTTTTAGATCTTGGACTTGAGAGAACTGAATGGAATTGGATCGTTCGGTTTCTCATCAAGTGAGCGTCTGTCAGTACCCTAAGTCTCTACCTAACATACCCAGCCGGTCCCAGATGAGAGCTTATTTGGTCCCCCATTAAACTCTGTCTACTAAAGCATATTATATATGTGTGTGTTTGGTAATCACTCATGGTAACTCACGTAGTATGCGCAGAATTTTTTTTTTTTTTTTGAAGTTTCTTTTGGGAGGAGCAAAATGGAAGGCACCTTTATGGAACGACCCGGATGCCTACTTCTCCTCTCTTTAGTTTTTTTTTTGTATCTTTATAACATGGCTCCCGTGAGCTTTTTCCCTCCCGACAGCGGGAGGTTTTCCTTACGGGACAATGGGAATGTTTGGGAGATTTGTTAGTTTCTTTTTCTTTTTTTTTTCTTTGGAAGGATACCTTTTGTGAAATTATATTGACAAATATTTGCAATCTTATCATATATTATCTCAGGTTTTAGTGGAAAGAATTTGTGTTTTCGTTTGTTTGTGAACAAATCTCTCCCGCCTTCTCATTGGACGAATGTGGCCATGTTTGTATATAAAGGGGGCTATGGTATGAGTCGAGGCCAGTGTGGTGGATTATTGTGTGGAGACGCTTAAAGTTTTCTCTGCATGATTTATCCGTGTCTGGCTATCTCCACGCATACCTGTGTAACCCGGTCCGGTCCCTACCTAAGCAGCAATAAAGCTAAGTACTGTTTTTTATTTTATTTAACAAATTGTGATTTATTATTTACTTTTTTTTTTGGTGTTGTACTTTTGAGTCCACGATTTTTCTGTGTTTAAGTTACTCTTACTGTAGGCCCTAGTATATTGTATTTGTGTGTTGACCCGTACAAAGTAACATTTGTCAGTCTTTTACAAGAGATTTAATTATGTCAGTTCGATTCATTGTGTATTTTACAGAGTACTCATGTATAGAGGTTAACAGATTATTCAGGAGATGTTTACTGCATTCTAATAGATTTAAACGTTATATTCATGTATGTGTGTGTTGGGGGATATAAGACGGCGGATGAACTAGCAAAATAAAACCCAATGATCAGTCAAAGGAGAGAACAATAGAGTCAATATTTGATGCTGATGCTTTAGCAGGATCCAAGATGATCCGACAAAAGGTCAAATATGCGACATAAACGCTGAGAGAAGAATGACAAATATAATCACAAGACTCAGAACGAAACATTACAAAGGAATAACAATACATACAGATGGTACAAGAACCTACAGGACATGTAACAATTGTCCTGGTGTGGAACTAACACCTACCCACATATTTTCATCTCTAGCAATGGCCGCAGAAAATTGACATGGACCCAGAACTTTACACACCCATGATAGAGAACATTGCGACTGCTGTGATAGAGATGTATGGCGACATCTGAAGCTCTTCATTGGACATGACAACAACAACAACAATAGAAATTTGGCATGGACCCAAAACTTTCACAGTTAAAATAGAGAACATTTCGACCTCTGTGATAGAGATGTACCGAGACATCTGAAGGTCTTTATTGGACACGACAAAATATTATATTTATACATAGTTTGTTCCAAAAGTAACGCCTGTTTGACCTTACATCGAAAAGTACATATATTAAAAATAAAGGGAGCATCTCCTGACCACGAGCACATGTGCTTTTTAGATGGCAGAGCGCCATCTAGTGGAGAAAAAATAAACTAAACGTTTATTTAACTTGCTCCGTGATATTTGGCCATCCCAATTTCTTGATAAATCAAGAAGAGCCATCCACGAACGCGTTTCGCGCTGTTGGCGCTCGTCAGCGTGGAGTAGGCTGTACCACTGCGACCAAAAGGACTTTTTGGTCCCAGAGGCTTCCCGAGAAATCAATAAATGGGTATTTAAGGCCAAATTTGCGTGAAGACGCTTAACAAATGAAAATTCAATAGAAAAAATAAATGATAAGTGGGTCTGTCATCTAAAAAGCACATGTGCTCGTGGTCAGGGGAGGCTCTCTTTATTTTTAATATCAACACCTGACCCACTTATCTTTTATTTATTCTATTGATTTTTCATGTGTCAAGCGTTTTTACGCAAATTTGGCCTTAAATACCCATTTCTTGATTTCTCGGGAAGCCTCTGGGACCAAGATATCTTTTTGGTCGCAGTGGTAGAGCCTACTCCACGCTGAAGAGCGCCAACAGCGCGAAACGCGTTCGTGGATGGCTCTTTTTGATTTATCAAGTAATTGGGATGGCCAAATATCACGGAGCAAGTTAAATAAACGTTTAGTTTATTTTTGCTCCACTAGATGGCGCTCTGCGCTCGTAGTCAGAATAGGCTCCCTTTATTTTTAATATCAACATCTGACCCACTTAATTTTTTTTTCTATTGATTTTCCATATATATATATAACCATAGCGATATAACATTAGATAATATTTATACACATTTACATATTGGCATATAGTCTTTTAGATTACAAACCATGTTGCTCTAATATTGTATGTACCTGTTAAACTGGCGAAACGGCTGGAGAATTCCCCACGGTCATCATTTTATACCAGACACTTCTGATATTTTTGTAATTGAGTTAAGGCCCCATCAGAATAAATTATTATTATAATGAATATTTTGATACATAGCTCTCTCCCACCCTATGGGAGCTGTGACCCACAGCTTGGATATATTGTTGATACTGACATGGATCTGACGTGCTTCTACCAAGGATTCCCTCGGAATCTTGGAATCTTATACCTAGTAGATATTGCGGCGTGATGAGCGGCTTTGTCGTCGTATTGTCTATAAAGACATCGTCATCTTGGAGGGAAGTCTTAGCTTTGACACGGAGGTGGAATCCTGAAGTCAGTCTCGTAAATTAAAGATCACAGCACCCTCACACATCACAGATACTTAGTTTGTCTTCCCTAATCTACCCAGTATATCCACCAAATGTCACATAGAAAATTAGGAAAGACAAACTTCAGGATGACACGGCAATTTATTCAAGTCAAGAAAATTATTTTTTTTACAAAAATATATATAAGAGAAGTAATGAGGGAAGTTTATAGAGTAGCAAAAATAAATATCAAAATTGACAATCTCTTCATAGAATAATAAATACCTTGCTACAATATATTGTCTATTTCACCTATATTTCATATACATGCATATATTTTTCAAAATTTGATTTTCTAAAGGAATTTTCACCACAATGGAAAACGATTTGTTAAAATGAGTTTTTCCCTCAATATTTATTGTTCTATTGTTTTTATGTCTTAAATAAAAACCAATTTTTATATAAATATTTTCAGTTATATATTTTTCTTTATATATATTATAAGCTTATATACAGGGTGATCCAAAAGTCCCGCACTATTTTAAAAATTAATAACTCCGCGAATATTCGCGCTAGAGCAATGCGGTAAACACCATTGTATTCAGGATGCAATGGGATTTTTTATGGCAAATAATGAAAAATTCGAAATTGATTTTAGTTACAATTTTATTCGCCAGATGGCGCTCTACCAGAATCAGAGATTCAGCGGCCAAATTGTTTGATAAATTCAAAAATATAACTGATCGACACGTATTTTTCCTTTTTGAATACCAGGAAAGAACCCTAATAATATCAAATAACAAATTAATAAAACACCACTTCGCCAAAAGTATGAAGAATTGTTTTACGATTTTAAATACAATCAGAGATATGTAAAATAGGTAAATGCAAATTAAAACATGTAGCAAAATATTTATTTTTATATGAGGTTTTGTGAAATAGATTGAATGTTTGAAAAACACTGCTGATATCAATACACGAATTTTTGAAATGTTAATATAGTACCAAAAATTATGATGGCACTATTAATAGGATTTCTTGCTATAAGAAATGTGTAGTTTCTTGACTGATTGGCGACCCTTGACTATTTAACTGGATATTTGTCATGATCCAATAAATGAAATATAGAGGGGAGTGACAAAATATATTTTCGTACTTTATTCCAAATATCCTATGGGCTTGTCAAATGTTATCATTGTTTATTATACTGTACACAATTTTAAAAATGTGTCCCCTCAAATAAAAATAAATTTTAAATCGACCTTTTGCGTTGAAAAACGTGGTAGTAAAATCATTTTGTATTATTTTTTTTCACAAAATTTCTAAAGTTATTGGTGTACAGAAAATATTCCTTATGCTACATGTATTTCTTATGTATGTATTTCTATGTTATCTATTATCTATGTATTTCTTCTAATGAGCGAAAAGCGAAAAACTAAACATAAGGGGTAAAATTGTGTGTACCAGTGTTATTCGAGAAGTTATAACACTCTGGTTTGCACGACATAATATGTGATAAATGACAAACAAAATATTACTGTTCACAAAAAAAAAGAGTCAAGATGTGAGGACAGCATTTATTATCCCCATATCCCAACACAAAGAGCTGCAAAATATTGATAGATAATATAATACATGGCGGCTTATACAACACATGAGGTAACTGCCTTCTCTCTTGTATTAGGTCACAATCCTTGCTCAATGTGGCACCCTTCATTCTCAATCACCGCCTGCAGACGATAAATGACAGAATGGACAGCATTAAATAACATATCTGTTAAATTGATAAAGCGTGCCATCTGATAGAAGCCTTCAACATGGCCAATGTGGTAGGCCAGCATCGATAAACATACGATTTAATGTACCCCCATAAACAAAAATCGCAAGGCGTCAAGTCTGTTGATCTTGGAGGCCACTGGTGTATAAAGTGGCGACCTATCACACGATTTTCACCGAACGTATCCTTCAGCAATTGTTTGGCACCTGGGTTGATATGAGGAGGTCCTCCATCTTTCATGAATGTTATTTCGCTTAGTGCTTTTACCCTGCAATATGGGAATACCCTTTTCTCATAACGTTCACCAGTTACAAAAACGGTTTTAAAAGTTCTTCCTTTGATTTTTCAAAGAAAAATGACCCAATAATAAAAGAAGTGAACCCACACAAAACTGTAACTCTAGGCTGGTGAAGTGGCATTTCTGTGAAAATCCTAGGGTTTTCTGTTGCCCAAATGCGGCTGTTTTGAATGTTAAATTCTCCGTTTAGCGAAAAGTGAGCGTCATCTGTCCACAGAACATTCGACAGCCAGTTTTCATCAATATCAATTTGCCGGAAAACCCATGCAGCGAATTCTTGACGCATCTCAAAATCGCCAACTTTCAGCTCGTGAAATCTTTGCATTTTGTATGGGCACACACAATAGAGACATTAAATGAAGCGTCTTCGGATATCACAATCATACTTCGGCGAATTTAACGCCAAAAGTTCAATTCGGGGTTCACCTGTCCAGGATAACAAAAGTCAGTAGGTTGAGGACATGCTAACCGACCTCGACCTTACACCGTTAAATAACGGAGAGAACACCTATCTATCTAAGTCCACAGGCACAGAATCCGCAATAGACATCACAGCGATAAATTACAACATCGCACCCACAACACAATGGAAAATCCTGAGAGGTGCAATCAGTGACCACAGACCAATTTTAACAACCCTAAACTTCAAAATTGAGAATGTCCATTAGAATAAAAGAACATGGAACTTTAGGAAAGCCGACTTGAAAAAAATTCACAGAAAAGCTTGAAGAACTGTGCAACGAAAAATTGAATTACAGAACGCTTGACAAAAGCTTGGAAAAATTCTCTTCGAACATTTAAAAAGCTGCAAAAGAGCATCGATAACTAGAGGTAGACGTAAAGACCTGTGGATACCTTACTGGAAGGACCACAACATCGAGGCAATGATTTCAGAGAGAGAGACAATATCAATGGACTTCTTAAAACAAATAAAACAGAAAGGAACTCATTGAAATTATTCACAAAATATAACGAGAAATTTGGATATTCAAACAAGAAAAATGGCAGAATTCTGCGAAAAAAATGGATCCAAGAAAGGACAGCCAACACTGGAATATAATTAGAGTGTTAGAGAACAATCAAAACCAACACCAATCCTCCAATACTCTAACCGATATGAATAGAACAGCGAGAACGAGAACAAACAGAAGGCTGACATAATTGCTGAATATCTTTCAAGCACTTCCATTCTCAACTATACGAATGAAGACAGGACTCTAAAAATAATATAAACCAGTTAGTTAAACAAGCAAGAAACTTCCATCAACAAGATATTTTCTCGAGAGACTTCACACTGAATGAGCTAAACTCATCAATAAAAAAATCCAAGAGGTCACCAAGAGATAATCTAATCTTTGGTCAAATGATTAAACACTTTGAAATCAAAGCTAATAATCAACTCCTACGAATACTGAACATTTCATGGCAAACTGGTAAACTACCAAAGAATTGGAAGATATCAATTATAGTGCCAATACTGAAGCCAAACAAAGATGCCAAGGAATACAAGAACTATCGGCCAATTGCTCTCGCCAGCATACTTTGTAAAATACCAGAACGAATTATCCACTCTAGGCTCATAGTCTGGCTCACAAAAAATAATAAAATAAACCTCTACCAAACGGCCTATAGATCCCAGCACTGTACAACTGATCAACTATTCTACTTCTGTCAATCAATAAAATATTCTTTCCGGGAAAAACCGCCAAAGAAGACCACGGCTATATTCCTTGATATGACCTCAGCTTTTGATCGAGTGTGGAGGGAGAAATTACGTGAAAAGCTGCACAACATCGGAGTAAGAGGAAAAACCTTAATCTGGATTGCAGACTTCTTAAGGGGAAGAAGGTTAAAGGTTCGGGTCAATGGAGAATTTTCCAAGGAAGGAAGAACATGGGCTGGTGTACCTCAGGGATCTGTGCTCAGTCCTCTACTCTATCTGCTATATATTAACGACATACATCCTTACCTCACTGAAGACACAAAGGTTGCCTGTTATGCAGATGATAAAGCCATATGGCACACAAGTAGCAGCATAGAAAAATCGTAAAAGATACTGAAGACATCAATGAGAGGACTGGAGAAGTGGGCAATGGAACTCCAAATGACCATAAACCCAATAAAACCAAACCTATGCGTCTTCTCCACTCCCAGGGAAAAAGGCATAAATATAACCACAAAATAAGCGTAAACAAACAAATAATTGATAAAATTAGAAATCCATAATACCTAGGTGTGATACTGCAGTCCTGGATCTTTCCAGTTGGTCTCGAGGACCACGCCATCACCATCTCCTAAGCGGCGAAGTACGCGATCTACGTATTCATCGTAGATCGCAAAATGCGTGGTATCGCTGGAGACCCACTGGCGATTCTCCACCAAACTCTGCAGCGCTGGCAGAGGCGCCATATTCATTGTACATAGTGTATATAATGCATATTATCTTTTTTTTAATAGTGCAGACTGTGTATGTATTGACAAGATGTCAACAAAATTGTTTTAATTATTATTTATGAGGAATTTTAATTTTCATAGCACATAATTAGCACCTCAAATAGAGCTATCAGAAAACTAAACATTCTGAGAAGGCTATGTGGAACAAATTGGGGAGCAAAACCCAGAATTCTCAGAACAACATATACCACCTTAATAAGACCGATAATGGAATATGCAACATCAGTCTGGGCTCCCTCAAGCTCATCACTAAAAGTAAGACTAGACAGTGTTCAAGCAAAAGCGGCCAAAATAATCACTGGTGCTGTTTTATCCACCAACAATGATAAAATTCAGAGAGAATGTGTTCTAGACCTACTCGCTCGAAAGCAGAAGACAAAATAAAAACAACTTGGATCGGCACTTCGGAAACGAGGAACCAGAGGACGAGATCTCTCTGACCACTTGTGGTTTGGTGGATCCGCCCTTTTCTGAGAATGAGGTGAAACTGACGGCTTTCAAGTTCGGGAAAAGGAAATCTTCTGGTCCCGAAGGGATCGATAACACGGTCGTGAAAGCCCTGGTAAGGATGCACCCATCGCTTCTTTCCAGGTTATTCAATAAGTGCCTGGACACTGGTACATTTCCTGAGGCATGGAAGGTTGCCCGAGTAGTGCTTCTCGAAAAGTCTGGTAGAAAGGGCAATTCTCCTAATGATTATCGTCCGCTTTCTTTACTAGTGTGTCTAGGTAAGGTCCTGGATAGCCTACTAGCTCAGCGACTGAAGCACTGGCTAGAGAGAAATTAGCTCCTTTCCTCTTTCCAACATGGTTTTAGGGAAGGGAAGTCCACAACCACAGCTCTAAACGAGGTGTTAGAGGGGGTTGAGATGGGCTTAAATAAGGGTGCTTGGGTTCTTTTCGTGGCCCTGGACATTGATGGCGCGTTCAACTCCATGAGCTGGAACAAGTTGATGAGAAATTTGATGGACATGGGTTGTCCTGGTAATTTGTGCAGCTTGATTCGTGACTTCCTGAGGGATAGACGGATTAGCCTCAGTTTTGGTGGGCGGAAGTTGGAAAGAAACTGTGCCAGGGGTTGCCCCCAGGGCTCTTGCTGCGGACCTATTCTGTGGAATATCCTGGTAAACACCGTTTTCCAGGAGGAGCTCCATGAGGGAGACAGGCTGGTCAATAGGATGACCATCCTGGGGGTGGTCATTGATGACAAGATGGGTTGGCAATACCAGGCGGAGGAGATGGTGGCGAGAGGCAGGGAGGCGTTGTGCAGGCCTGTTCTGGTTGGCCCTCAACAGGGGGGGGGGGGGGAGAGAAGGAGGTACTATTTTTAGGAACCTCTGCCTCTCCTGTGTAGAGCCAATCTTGCTATATGCTTCCGGGGCTTGGTAGCGCCGAAACAGGGATCAGAAGGTGGCAACAACTCTAGAGAGAGTGCAGAGGACAGCCACTCAGAATCACAGGGGGGTATCGCACTACCAGCAGTGAGGCCTTTTTGGTCCTCGCTGGGCTTATTCCCCTGGGATTGAAACTAGAGGAGGAGACCATCAGACAGAAGATCTGGGAGAAAAGGGAAGATGCCCTGGGACTTTAAGCGGGGGCCCTGGAATCGAAGAGGG
Organism: Cordylochernes scorpioides; assembly: GCA_030710605.1. Lineage (NCBI taxonomy): Eukaryota > Metazoa > Arthropoda > Arachnida > Pseudoscorpiones > Chernetidae > Cordylochernes > Cordylochernes scorpioides. The sequence goes on along the minus strand of CP092864.1, from coordinate 134,060,094 downwards.
ACACAAGGAAGCCTCCGCAGTGGTTGCCAAAGTGGAATTGGAGTCCTAGAGGGCCGACAGGGATTGGCACGGAGGTTTTCACTGATTTGTAGTAAGTCTGGAACCAATACTGGAGCTGGGGTAGTGATATACACTAATGGAGAGCTGATCTTCCAAGAAGGTTTAGCACTCAGAGTGGACGAATTGGTCTTTTCAGCCGAGCTGGTTGCGATCAGGGTAGCCCTCAGAGTGTGTGCCGAGAAGAACTTCAGCCCGGACCGCCTCTATTCAGATTGTATGTCGGCCCTCGTCGTTATCAATCTGGAGAAAGGGCAACTCGCGCATCAAATAATCCAGGAGCTGGAGATGATGACGCGGGCTCCGGAGCTCCCTTGGTTTAGGAAACACAGCCTCATCGAAGGTAATGAGTTCGCAGACAGGATCGCTAAGGCAGGATGCTTTAGAGGTAGATCACTGAGGACCCCAGTGACCAAGAAAGAAGTTTATAGGAGGATCAGGGGTCACGTCCAGGACTTATGGTTGGACAGATGGAGGAACAGTGTGAAGGGGAGAGAGGTATTCAATGGGGTAACAACACCCAAGTACCTCTGTAAGGTAATGTCCCACAAACTCATTAGGGTAGTTCGGGACATGGGCTCTTCCCCAAGTCTCCACAGTTTTAAAATTAAGAGAAACCCTGATTGCGTCTATGGAGAAAGGGATGTGGATGCACGCCACTACGTCTTGGATTGTCCAAGGGTAGTGGGTGTGCAGGAAGAGAGAAGGAGGGCGAGGGGCGCGATCGAGAGTAAGCTGCTGAGAAATCACAGCAAACTTCTTGAGAAAGCCCACGACGTTGCAGCTGAGATTTTCCTCAGCTGTGAGTGAACAGAGTCGACCGGGGGCTGCTTCCCCGCGGTCCCTGCTGGACACAGTAGATAGTTTCCTATTTTGCTGTGATTAAAGGCCACCGGTATAGAAATCCTTCCAGACACGTTGTCTGGGAGGTGGTGTTTCCAGGTACAATGTCCAAGCACTAGCTTGGATACCGTTACTTGGCTTATGAGTTGAACAGAATAGCAGCGAAGGGCATGCTTCGCATGCCGGCTTGTGGACCGAAAGGTCTGGGTGGCCATCTGCTTCTAGGGTGTACCAACTGTGCTTAGGTGGGATCCTCCAGTTCTTGTTTATTTTGGCTACTGTTTCTATTTCTTTAAAAGTAAGTTTCTTTTTCTGTAGCAAGGGTTCTTTTGTGTCTTTTTTCGCTAGCGCATCAGCAGCTTCATTGCCTTCAATGCTAACATGTAGGGGATCCATTGAAGGTGAATTTTTGAGGTATTGAGAGTTTTTGGAGATAACCAAATATGTTCCTGCTTACTTTGTCTCTAAGTTCCCCTGTGTGACTCAAGTGTTGTATGGCACTTCTACTATGAGTAAAAATCCACATATCGTGATGTTTAGTATTTCTGATGGATTTTAAGACTTCATAGATGGCTATAAGTTCTGATCTGAAGATTGAGCAAAAATCTGGGTTTCTTCTGTTCATTTTCACATTGCCATTTGTGGTTTTAATGAGAGAGCCACTGCCAGTGTGTCCCAACTCGTCTCTGCTACCATCGGTATAGATAGTTATTGCATTTTTAGGAATTTTATTAATTATTTCTAATGATAATTGTTTTAAGTATTCTGGATTTTGGTATTGTTTGTTGGTGGGTTCGTTTAAAGTGGCATTAAAAATAACATTTTGTTAGTGGTTCGCATGTAGATATTTTTTCAGCTAAATAATATTTTTCCACTTTATATTTTAAAAATCCATTTCTTTTGGCCAGGTGGAGAGGGCCTTCTTTTTTGAGTCTTATATTGGGTTCCCAAATAAGTATGTAATTGAAAGTTCTGTGTTTATTTTCATAACTCTTGATTTTGTTTATATATTTTGGCAGATTGTAGCTTAATCTATCCTTTAAGGGCATAATGTCTGCCTCGCAAAGTACAATATTATTAGGGCAGGTATTTCGAAGACCTGTAATAATTCTAGGTGCATTTAGTTGTATCCTTTCCAGTGTTTTTAGATTTGTTTCAGATGCTGTACCATAGATTGGATATCCATAATCCAAGATAGGTCTCATTAGAGATGTGCAAGTTAATTTTAGTGTTGTTGCTTCAGCTCTCCACTCTTCCTGAAATATATTTCAAGATTTTTAGTCGGTCTCTTCCTTTTCTAACAACTCCTTCAATATGTTTACTGGAGTTAATTTCTGGATCCAGGGTATAGCCGAGATATTTAGGATGTTTATTATATTGCAATTGATGTTCTTTCAGAATAATATTTGGTCTTATTTTGTATAGTTTCTTATCGGTAGTAAAAAGACAGGTTTCAGATTTTTGGGGGTTAAATTCTAATTTATGTTTATTAGCAAATTTTTCTAGGTGGAGAATAGTCTTGTTCAAATCTCTTTCAGCTTTTTTCCAGTTAGTGTTGCTGCTCCATAGAATAATGTCATCAGCGAAAAGTCCAATATTGGTTTTATGTGAAAATTTGTCTTCTATGCCTGCAATAAATAGGGTGAAGAGAGTTGGGCTAAGGACTGATCCTTGTGGTAATCCTTGGTACAATTTGAAGGTTTTAGATAGAGTGCCATTATATTTTACCCTGATGTATATATTTTTAATGGAATCATTTATCCAAGTGATAGCTTTTCCATCAATTTTGAAATGTTTGTATAATTTTGTAATTAACTTGTTTTTCCATACCTTATCAAAAGCTTGTGTAAGGTCTAAAAAGCAGCTATGGTGTGGTTAGTTGGCTTTTTGTTTTGTGCATCTTTTACCTTTTGTGTGAAAAATAAGAGTTGGACTATTGTCCCATGTCCTTTCCTAAATCCATATTGTTCTTCTGGTAAGAGATTTCTTGTGTCAAGGTGGTAGGTGAGTCGTCTGAGTATATTTTTTTCCATTAATTTGCAGCAAATACTTGTGAGGGAGATAGGTCGGTAGTTTTTGGGTCATCAGCAGATTTGTTAAGTTTTTTAATGGGAATTATTGTTGCATTTTTACAGTCTTGAGGCAATTTTCCAGTTTTCCAGGAGTTATTGAAAATATTAAGAAGTCTTTCTTTGCCAATTTTGCCCAAGTTTGATATCATTCGGCCATGGATTCCATCTGGCCCAGGAGTCTTGTTTAGGTCAGTGTTTTCTAATGCATAAGCTAGCTCTTTCATATTGATTTTTTTCATGGAAAATATTATGAGTGCTGGTGACATTTTTACAGTCATGAATAATCTTTCGGGCCTTTTTTCTACCTTGAATTTACTACTTATTTGATATGAATTACCTAAAAGATTGGCAGCAATTTTGTCATTAGTTGCTGGTGTACCATCTGTATTCTCAATCATATTTGTGTTTTCAGTTTGTGGCTGGACTCTGTCAATTTGTTTTGCCAAATTCCAAAGTTTTGTATTTGGGTTTCTTGGGTTCAGGTTTTCACAAGTTTGTTTCCATTTTTCCCTTTTCACATTTACGTATAATCTTTTTATTTTTGCAATCACAATGTTCAGTTCAGTTCTACAATTTGTTTGGTTTTGGGTGCACTTTTTTGTAGTTCATTTCTTATAGTTATAAGTGTTTGAATATTTTTTGCCTGGTGTGTATAATTTGGAATCCATTTCTTAATATAACCTCTTGGTATTGAAACTTTGGCTGCTTTAATAATGGTGTTTTCGAAAGATATCATATTAGCCTTTTTGAAGTTCCATAATTTTTCTTAATTGAGCTAGTTTTGGTCTTGGTGCTAATTTCTATCAAATTAGGCAAATGATCACTTTCAAAACCTTTTAATATTTGCTATTTGCATTTGTGGAAAATGTCAGGATAGTAAAAACTTATATCAAGGGCTTGTGCAGTATTATAGCTGTAGGAATGATGGGTAGGATTCCCATCATTTAAGCACATGAAGGCATTGTCGTCAAATATGTTTGATAGTATTTTGCCTCTTGGGTCTGGCTTAGAACATCCCCATAGTTGATGTTTGGCATTAAGGTCACCTAAAATAATAGTGTTGTCTGTAAGAAATTGAGCCATTGTTCCATCGTCAATATATGTATTGTTTGGAGGGTGATACATATTGTATATGTTGATGGCTTTGTATTGATTGAGGTAGACTTTGATACCTTGGGTTTCGAGGTCTAATGTGTTTGGAATATTAACGGCTATGTCCTCATAGTACAAATTATTGATTAAAAATGCTAGGCCACGCCCTTTAACAGCATATACAGATGGATCTTCAGACCTTACCCTGAGTAATGGAGGGGCCGGAATTAACATAATGCTGCAAGATGGAACAAACATCAAAATCAAAGAAGGAGCAGGACAGATTTCGTCAAACTTCATTTGTGAACTGACAGCTATCTGGAAAGCCCTTGATGTATGCCTTAACCAACCATCCATGCATCAAGCAGAAGGAATTTTAATATACAGCGACTCCATATCCGCTCTAGAAGCAATTCAGAAGGGCAATACTAAAATCACACAGAAAATACACTCGTTACTTACCCAACTGGAACCATTGGAGAATAACTGCATTCTACATTGGATCCCTGCCCATGCTGGGATCGGGGGTAATGAAATGGCATTTGAATTGGCAAAGGAAGTCAGAAAGTTGAGCCAAAGGAAAGAACAAATGTCATTATTTGACGCTGATTCTTTGTCAGAATACAAGATAATTAAACAAAAAAATAAGAAAAGATCAAAATGCTAAATAAACTCTGAGAGAAAAATGACAAAAACTATAACAAGACTTAGAACAAAACACTATAAAGGAATGACAATACATCCAGATGGCACAAGAACCTATAGGGCATGCAACAATTGTCCTGGTGTGGAACTTACACCTACCCACATATTCTCATGTCCAGCAATGGCCGCAGCCTTGCAGAAATTTGACATAGACCCAGAGCAGCAGCTTTACACACCCAAGATAGTGGACATTGCTGCTGATGTGATGGAGATGCATGGTACATCTGAGGCTCTTTATTGGACACGACAACAACAACGGCATTCCAGAGTAAAATAAATTATCAGAGATAGATACATATTTTTCAAATGAATTAAAATAAATATAATCGATACTGAGTGAGAGTTGAATTAAAAATATTAGAAATTTATTATCTTCGGAAACAAACCGTATCTAAAATATCAATTTTCTTTTTGCTACATGTTTTAATTTGCATTTACCTATTTTACATATCTCTGATTGTATTTGAAAATCGTTAACCAATTATTCATACCTTTGGCGAAGTGGTGTTTTATTAATTTGTTATTTGATATTATTAGGGTTCTTTCCTGGTATTCAAAAAGGAAAAATACGTGTCGATCAGTTATATTTTTGAATTTATCAAACAATTTGGCCGCTGAATCTCTGATTCTGGTAGAGCGCCATCTGGCGAATAAAATTGTAACTAAAATCGATTTCGAATTTTACATTATTTGCCATAAAAAATCCCATTGCATCCTGAACACAATGGTGTTTACCGCATTGCTCTAGCGCGAATATTCGCGGAGTTATTAATTTTTAAAGTTGTGCGGGACTTTTGGATCACCCTGTATATAACAGGTTATATATGTTTTGATTTAATTTCGTTGTGTGTTTTTGTAAAGCGTTGTGTATTTTTAATATTCGAATTAGAAAAGAGAAAAGAGAGAGAAAGAAATAAAAAAGAAAAATCAAATAATTCATTGATGGGAATAAATTCAATTTTGACCAGATGTTCGAGAGAAAAGAATTGATAAATTAAAATTTTTCTTGGCAAATTTTATTTTGCTTATCGAAAATAACCCACGTGTGATTCAAATGTTTAACCATTAATTGGTATAAGGAAAACGTATTTTTTAATTATATTTATATATTTTAAAATTATCTATAATATTTATATTTAATCACTAGATAATATTGATATTAAAAGGGTTTATCTTTTGTTATAATATTTATTTATTTCTCTAATTGGATTTTCATATATATATTTCTTAAATATTATATTTCAATGTAATACATTTAATATATTTCACTATAATATTATAAGTCATATATACGAAAATTTAATTGGGAGATAAAATAAAATTTTAACAAAAGATAAACCCTTTTAAATTGCCAATATATAGTTGTGATTAAATATGAATAATTGATAATAATTATCTATTATCTAATATACATGTATGTGCTAGTTTATATAAAAAAATATTTTACTTATATTAAACTTTTAGAATAATACCTGCTATGTGATATAAATTCATTACATTTTGACGTAAAATATTAACATAGAAAATTGCCCTTCAGAGCATTTTTCGAACACTATATATATACAGTTAAACCTGTTTATAGCGCCCCCTCTAAATAGCGCCTTCCTCTCTATAGCGCCCGATTTTAAATACGTGGTACGATGCGAGTTACATTAAAAGTGACCTGTCTATAGCACCCTTTCTCTATAGCACCCTATTTTGGTGAGTCCCAAGAGTGGGCGCTATAGACAGGTTTAACTGTATATGTAAGTTTGTGTGTATGTAATTCGCCATCTTAAACACCTTCTTAGTAAATTCTACCGATTTCATAACTCCTCTCGTAGGATGTTATGAAATCAAAGCCGCCCCTGGGAAGCCCACCTCTGGACAGACTCCGCCACTAATGGACTGCAAGAGTTCTTTCCCACAGAGTAGACAGGTCTAGGTTCTGGCTGGCGTTTCCCACCTCAAGACCAAGATGATACTTGTAGATGGTAGCCTTCGTCACTGATGTTGTCTTCATTACCTTGAGAAGGAGGCTGACGTCGAAGAGCCAGGCCTGCAGATCCAGAAGCACTCTGCAGGAGGCGAACACCTTCCTGAGCAAGGGTCGCACGGCTCGGAAACTCCAGTGGGTCACCACACATATCTGGACCCACAGGAGACAATCTCAAGGCAAGATGGTCAGGATGGGAGAGGGCGTGGAGGTCCGGCCGTTGGGAGAAATTTGTGTCGATGCCCGAAAAATAGTTTCGACACATAGTGGCCCATGGGATGGAACGGGGCACACCCACGGCGGATAGCTCCAGATGGCTCCTGCTCAGGCTGTCGAACGCCGATTTCAGGTCCAAAGAGATGACATCCAGCGGTGTGTAATATCTGACTGTCTTAGGCAACTTTGTTGAACACTTACGCAATTTTCCAGGAGGATACCGTCCCAGAACGGCGTAGGTCTGAACCTCGGGCAAGAGGTCTGCTAGATGGCGACACAGACGCCCCATTAGCACGCCGCTGAGAAGCCTGTAGTCGGTCGTTGAGGAGCCGTTTGGGCGAAATGCCTGTAGACCCAGACCACTGTTGTCCTCCGGAGTAGAATGATTTTCCTAGGTCTAAAAGAAGGGGGCAAGGCCCCGTGGAGTCAAGAAAAACAGGCCAAAGGACTTCAGCGAAGAAATGGCTTCAACATATTCGCAAGGAAACCCCTTTCATCCCGTTTGGCAGGCGTAAGATGGCTGCCGCTATCTGGTCGCGGAATATGTCGGAAAGAAAGAGCTGGTCCCACTCGTCGAACTCCACGGGGGTCACTTCAGATAGGAAGTTGACGATGACTTCAGTCGAGCTAGGAGCCAGGGCGAAGCGACTGCTAAAGCGTTATAGAAAGAAACGTCTTAGCTGCTCTCCGGAGATGGCGTTGCCGTCCTCGTCCCCCGTCGTTCGAGGTCCGATAAGGAAGGATAGTCGGAGCGGGCAGGATCGTGCTGCAGTCTTCGCCGCAGGAAGTGGTTTGCTCTCTCGATGTATCCGCCGCCAGATTCAGTGACAGCAGGTGCGAGTGACCGTAACTTAGCGACCAGATCTACCATGATCCCGGTCTATAGTCCCCATAAAATCCAGAGACATTATTTCAGTCTACTGCGGGAGCAGAGATCAACCTCATGCTCCTTGTGGAATAACAGGAATTTGAGTAAACGAGTACTTCTCGTCGGAGATTCACTTATAATTTCGAACATTTCAAATATTTAGAGATAGTTTTTTCATGAAATATAAATCAAAACGCTTGTTAGTTCGAATGAATAGAACATCACTCGAATCGCGCGCTTCTTTCACGAGCTACAGCGTTGCAAAATCGTTCTTTAAAAATAAAAAACTCTCTGTATTTTAGTCATCTGGTGTACAGAGCCCTTGCCCAGCTTCACCTCCAGCGCCATAAAATACTGAGCCTCACTGAGGTCTGGGCATAATTCAAGGTAGACACATTGGTCCACCTTCCACGCCGCCTTCTTCTGCCGAGACATCGCACATTCCTGTACCTTGGACGTAGGCTTGGAGCGTTGGTAGAGGGTTGGCCGCTGCCTGGACGCAGCCCTTCTTGGCTTTCCGACCTCGGGGTCCACCAGCCTCTTCTTCCTAATCTCCACTCTAGTGTACCCGATGTTGACTTCCTCCGTTCTCCCGGTCGACGAGATCGGCCCAGCTCGTCGATGGTTGACTGTACCAGGCTGCTGTTGGTGCTAGTCGTTCCCTCCGTTTTTGGAGAGGGGCTGATTGCATCAGCAGTTTCAGATGACAATTGACTTTCAGCCAATATCATTGTTGTTTTTAGAGGTGGGGAATCGCTATAAAATCAATATTTTTATCAAATTCTCGTAGAGGTGGTTAATATTTGCTAAGCCTTTAGTTATGGGGCATGAACTATGCCCGAACATCCTGAGAGAGAAGAAGACGCGTTGACGCTAACTACCCGAGCTGTCCAGCAGTCTAGTATAAATGTCATTGATATAAGAATTTAAGAATATATTAGAATCATATTTGGCATCTACCGGTAAAAGGCTCATGAGCTCGAGGTCAGGATACGCCTTTTTTGATTTTAATACCAATACCTAACCTTTTGTATTATTTGATTTTTTTATTATTTTTTCACATATATCGACATTTTTTAAATTAAAAAGGCATTTATTGGATCAAAATATCATTTATTTTACCAATATTTCAGTTGGCTGAACGCCAACCTTTATCAAGGTGTCATGACATTTTAAAGGTTGGCGTTCAACCAACTGAAATATTGGTAAAATAAATAATATATCGATACAATATATGCCTTTTTAATTAAAGATTTATTTATGGATTGCTCTATTTTCAAAAATATATCAACATATAGACGGATATTTTGCCTAAAGGAAATTTATCTATAAAAATAATGGTCGCATCTCCCGTCAAAATAGACGACAAAACTAAACGCCATCTATTGACCGTCTCCATTACTTTTCTGCTTGGCTACCGGTACAGTTTGCGGATATACGGGTATTATGGATGACGGAATGCTAATATTTTTAAAATTATATTATGAAATATTTATGGCAAATATATATTTTAGTAATATAATAGATTCTTGTTTCTTTCAGCATGATGCCTTGCAGGATGTGAAGTAGTTAAAAGAAAGGAATTTATCTCAATTCGATCAATTATTTTCCTTCTTGTATTTTCCTTCAGGATTTAATTTTGTATTTATTCCATCCATAAAT
>CP092864.1:134027925-134047888 GCA_030710605.1 Cordylochernes scorpioides | reverse complement strand
TGGGTAGATTAGGGAAGACAAACTGAGTATCTGAGATGTGTGAGGGTGCTGTGATCTATAATTTACGAGACTGACTCCAGGATTCTACCTCCGTGTCAAAGCTAAGACTTCCCTCCAAGATGACGATGTCTTTATAGACAATACGACGACAAAGCCGCTCATCACGCCGCAATATCTACTAGGTATAAGATTCCAAGATTTCGATGGAATCCTTGGTAGAAGCACGTCAGATCCATGTCAGTATCAACAATATTTTCAAGCTGTGGGTCACAGCTCCCATTGGGAGGGAGAGAGCTATGTATCAAAATATTTATTATAATAATAATTTATTCTGATGGCCTTAACTCAATTACAAAAATATCAGAAGTATCTAGTATAAAATGATGACAGTGGGGAATTCTCCAGCAGTTTCGCCAGTTTAACAGGTACATACAATATTAGAGCAACATGGTTTGTAATCTAAAAGACTATATGCCAATATGTAAATGTGTATGAATATTATCTAATGTTATATCGCTATGGTTATATATATATGGAAAATCAATAGAAAAAATAAATAAAATTTAAGTGGGCCAGATGTTGATATTAAAAATAAAGGGAGCATCTCCTGACCACGAGCGCAGAGCGCCATCTAGTGGAGCAAAAATAAACGAAACATTTATTTAACTTGCTCCGTAATATTTGGCTATCCCAATTACTTGATAAATCAAGAAGAGCCATCCACGAATGCGTTTCGCGCTGTTGGCGCTCTTCAGCGTGGAGTAGGCTGTACCACTGCGACCAAAAAGATATCTTGGTCCCAGAGGCTTCCCGAGAAATCAAAAAATGGGTATTTAAGGCCAAATTTGCGTAAAAACGCTTAACACATGAAAAATCAATAGAATAAATAAAAGATAAGTGGGTCAGGTGTTGATATTAAAAATAAAGGGAGCATTCCCTGACCACGAGCACATGTGCTTTTTATATGACAGACCCACTTATCTTTTATTTTTTTTTCTATTGAATTTTCATTTGTTAAGAGTCTTCACACAAATTTGGCCTTAAATACCCATTTATTGATTTCTCGGGAAGCCTCTGGGACCAAAAAGTCATTTTGGTCACAGTGGTATAGCCTACTCCACGCTGACGAGCGCCAACAGCGCGAAACGCGTTCGTGGATGGCTCTTCTTGATTTATCAAAAAATTGGGATGGCCAAATATCACGGAGCAAGTTAAATAAACGTTTAGTTTATTTGTTCTCCACTAGATGGCGCTCTGCCATCTAAAAAGCACATGTGCTCGTGGTCAGGAGATGCTCCCTTTATTTTTAATATATGTACTTTTCGATGTACTTTTGGAACAACCTATGTATAAATATAATATTTTGTCATGTCCAATAAAGACCTTCAGATGTCTCGGTACATCTCTATCACAGAGGTCGCAATGTTCTCTATTTTAACTGTGTAAGTTCTGGGTCCATGCCAAATTTCTATTGTTGTTGTTGTTGTCATGTCCAATGAAGAGCTTCAGTTGTCGCCATACATCTCTATCACAGCAGTCGTAATGTTCTCTATCATGGGTGTGTAAAGTTCTGGGTCCATGTCAATTTTCTGCGGCCATTGCTAGAGATGAAAATACAAGGTGGGATCAATAAATAAGGTGAATTATAATTTATTAAAAAAATAAGAACGATATTAAAAATTAGGACTTGATTTATTCAAAATATTCACCTTGGCTTTCTATACATTGTCTCCATCGTTCTGGCAACTTGTAAATACCCTCTTTATAGGCACTCTTAGGAAGCGTGTGAAAAAATTCTTGCACCACTTTCTGGACATCTTCATCCGAGTCAAATCGATTTCCCTTTAACTACTTCTTTAGTAGTCCCAAAAAGAAAATAGTCAGAGGGGGCTAGGTCTGGACTATATGCAGGATGTTCTAAAACTTCAAAACCTAATTTAATGATTGTAGATACAGTTTTACATGATGTATGCGGCCTTGCATTATCATGAAGGAAGAGAACACCTTTACAAAGCTTCCCTCTTCTTTTGTTTCTTATACCGGGCTTTAGATTATTTACAAGAATGTCACAATAAAGGTCGCTGTTCATACGTTGCCTTGAGGAAAAAAAATCAAGACAGATTGGTCCATCAACATCCCAAAAAATTGTTAACAAAGCTTTACCGGCCGAACGTTGAGACCTGATTTTTTTTGGTCTTGGAGAGTCGCCTCGTTTCCATTCCATAGATGCACGTTTTGTCGAAGGATCATAATGATAACACCAACTCTCATCTCCAGTTACAATTTGGTCAAGGAAATGATCACCTTCCTTTTTATACCGCTTTAACAGAGCCTTTGATACCCGAATACGGTTAAGTTTTTGGTCAAAATTAAGGAAATGTGGAATACATCTGCAGCAAATTTTTCTAAATTGCAATTTTTCTTTAATAATGGTGTGCACAGTTCCATAGCTTATATTCAAATTGTCGGCTATGGTAAAAATGGATATTTTTCTATCCTCCAAAATTAAGTTTTCAACCGCATTTATCGTGCTTGGCGTCGCTGTAACACTTGGTCGTCCAGGTCGCTCAATATCGGTACATGTAATTCGTCCATTTTTGAACTCGTTAACCCATTTATAAATGTTTTTTTGTGACAAACAAGACTCACCATAGATATTTTTCATTCTTTGGCATATTTGAGATGTTTGAATACCTTCTGAATTCAAGAAACGAATAACTGCACGTTGCTCAAGCGTGGTGCAATCCTTCAAGGGAGCTTCCATTTTAGTTTATTTATAAGTCTCGCGCCGCGCGTGGGAAAAAAGAACAGAACACCTTAAATAGTCTCTCGATGTTATATTTTAATATTCTGTGGTTTAAATTATTTTTGCCTTTTTAATTTTTAAGAAATAAGATAATTCACCTTATTTATTGATCCCCCCTTGTATGTGGGTAGGTGTTAGTTCCACACTAAGACAATTGTTACATGCCCTGTAGGTTCTTGTGCCATCTGTATGTATTGTTATTCCTTTGTAATGTTTCGTTCTGAGTCTTGGGATTATATTTGTTATTCTTCTCTCAGCGTTTATGTCGCATATTTGACCTTTCCATGTCTTTTGTCGGATCATCTTGGATCCTGCTAAAGCATCAGCATCAAATATTGACACTATTGTTATTTCCTTTGACTGATAATTATGATTTACTTTGCTAGTTCATCCGCCGAATTATATTCCCCAACGCACACATACATGTATATAACGTTTAAATCTATTATAAGGCAGTAAACATCTCCTGAATAATTTGTTAACCTGTATACGTGTGTTCTCTATAAAATACAAAATGAATCGAACTGACATAATTAAATCTCTTGTAAAAGACCACCCCCGTAAGCGACTACAATTGCAACATCCAAAATAAATAGACCTGACACATAAATTCCAATGAGAGACCACCATCAAGAATACCAGGTGTAAAAATACTATTCAAGCAATGGTCTCTCAAGAGAAGTTCTGCTATACAACAACATTAGCCAAATGAAACTATTCGACGACCAATCAACAATAACAAAAGGAAAAGAAATTCAAACGACAGAGAATCCCCGTATATGATTGGTGGAGAGAATTCCTAAACAAATACTTGCCAGTGTTACCAGACTCAAAGGAGGCTTGTATCATTAAAATTCCGAGAATAATTGCTTTCAGAATTAAACCCATTTCAAAATAGTTCCGTTTTGGAATTGAAGAGAGGCTAATATTTTAATGTAGAAGACATAACTATTTTAACAGCTATCTCTATTTTAATTATGTTCCTGCTATGATAGGTCTTGTTAATTATTTCAAATATATTTCTATATAAATATATTCCTGTAGGTTTAATTTAAATAACGTTTTTTATACTGAACAGAATTTATATATTAAATTTTGATATATATTTTTACAGTCCTATAAGAATATTTTCATAGTTATTTAAAGAGATCAATTTACTAAAATTAATAGAAAAACATATGCAGGGTGTGTATATAATAAATTCAGTTTAATACAATAGTGAAGCGGTCTGGCTTCTTTTTTTCAGCTGTTCGAAACATAGAAAAAAATTGAATTAGAATGGCTTTCAAAATTTTCTTCGAAATTTCTATAATTGCACTTAATCAAAATGTTTACTCTTCAAGAAAGATTTTATCTTAAGTAAGAGAAAATTCAGGAGGAGAAAGTTTAGGGGAATAGGGAAGGTAAGGAAGTTCAGGGTTTCTGTTCTTCGCTAAACATTAAACAACCAAAAGAGCCTCGTGAGGTCGACCATTATCGTGTAACAGGATCCATTGTTTTCTTATCATAAATCAGATCTTTTGAGTCTAATCGCTTCACGTAATGACGAAGAAAATCCAAATATACTTATTGTGTTATTGATGAACCTTCTTCAAGAAATTCAGAGTTAACAAGACAGTTTTGATATTTAATTTTGTTTTTACTTTTTTGGGTATCTTTGTTCAACCCATTTCCTTGATTGGTGTTTTGCCTCCGGGTTGTACGCGTTAACCCATGTCTCCATCTGTATTTATTTGTTTCAGAATGTCTGGGTTATTATGGTAGTTTTCCTAAAGGTTCTCACAAATTGAAAGTCTAGCTTTTCGTTGTTTCATTGTTTATAATTAAAGGACTAACAAGCTACTACTCAAACCATATTCAAATCTTCGCTTATTACTGATTGCGCCAACCTTCTGCGTTCACTTCTCTGTCATTCTAGGGTGTTCTCCTAAAAGTCTTTTGATCTGTTCGATATTCACCTTGCTTCTGATGAGGTCTGGTCGACCTGGTCCGACTTCGTCAGAGGGATTTATTCCTCCATTTTTAAAGTTGACGTACCATCTGAAATTTTGTCTCTGCTATGAAATTCATCTCTATACGCCTCTTTAATCAAAGAATTCTTTTCTGAAGCTATTTTGCCGAGTTTCAAGCAAAATAAATAGCGATTCGTTGCTTGATAAAACTATAATCTTTTAAAGAAATTTTTCGAAGAACTTTCTGGAAACGTTCTCTTTATAAAAAATATTCCAATCTCTCTCACGTGCCTTCGGTCCATGGTCAAATCAATGTCTGTCTGTTTCGTGATACACTCAAAAACTACTGAACCAATTGGTACCAAATTTTGCATGTCACTTTTTATAAACCTGAGGAAATTTTCGGCTACATCTTGATTAGTATTTTTGGCTATTTCTTTTTTTCATTTGAAGAACCTTTTTTACGCGGAGTAATCCGGAATGGAATGAATACCCAAATATGGCCATTTTTATAAGCATCGGTGGTTCAGTGGTAGAATGCTCGCCTGCCACGCGGGCGGCCCGGGTTCGATTCCCGGCCGATGCATTTTTTTTTTACAATTTTTAAAACTCATTTATCTATATTAATAAAATGCAAATTTCATAAGTGGTGTTCGCTAAAAACTTTCGTTACAATGCATCAATTTCGACCAAATTTTCAACATTTATGTAAAACGAGATGGAGCAGGTTTTGCTTAACATCAAAATATTTTTCCTAACTTTAACATGCGTAACTTCGCTGTTATCGATTAAATACAAAAAAAAATCAACAGAGTTAATTTTATTTATATATAAATACAAAAAAAAAAAATTCAGCAATTGATTCAACTCAATCTAAAAAATATTCAAAACAAGCAATTTTAAGATAACACCATATGTAAAACAGTCGGCCAAGAAAACAACAACGATATTACATCTTTCTCACATATTCACACACAATCTTGATTAATAATTAAAACTAATCTTTAACATTGTTTATTATAAAATGAAAGGATTTAAAAGCACGAAAGTTTCCTTTATACATAATACACACTTCTACTGCCCTTACTGCAATGAAAAAATATATTGGGAGGGCTTGGCTCATCAGTGGTGAACCCTCCCAGCGGTTTCGCCAATTTAATCCACCAGACCGCTTCTCAGAGCTCTAATACTGTATTGGACTATTCTGCTTATATACGCAGCACTGAAGGATGGAATCTTAGAAATGGTTTTCAAGAGAACTATGGACAAAAGCTTATAGGACAGTAGAATTACATTCAAATATTTGCATCGAGCAATGCTCTTCCGCAAACAATAAGTACAAGGCCAGTTAGGCATAAATTAATACAAAGCGATAACGCGCCATCTGTACACATAAAATGAAAGGATCCTTTATACATAATACACACTTCTACTGCCCTTACTGCAATGAAAAATATATTGGGAGGGCTTGGCTCATCAGTGGTGAACCCTCCCAGCGGTTTCGCCAATTTAATCCACCAGACCGCTTCTCAGAGCTCTAATACTGTATTGGACTATTCTGCTTATATACGCAGCACTGAAGGATGGAATCTTAGAAATGGTTTTCAAGAGAACTATGGACAAAAGCTTATAGGACAGTAGAATTACATTCAAATATTTGCATCGAGCAATGCTCTTCCGCAAACAATAAGTACAAGGCCAGTTAGGCATAAATTAATACAAAGCGATAACGCGCCATCTGTACACATAAAATGAAAGGATTTAAAAGCACGAAAGTTTCCTTTATACATAATACACACTTCTACTGCCCTTACTGCAATGAAAAAATATATTGGGAGGGCTTGGCTCATCAGTGGTGAACCCTCCCAGCGGTTTCGCCAATTTAATCCACCAGACCGCTTCTCAGAGCTCTAATACTGTATTGGACTATTCTGCTTATATACGCAGCACTGAAGGATGGAATCTTAGAAATGGTTTTCAAGAGAACTATGGACAAAAGCTTATAGGACAGTAGAATTACATTCAAATACTGTCCTATAAGCTTTTGTCCATAGTTCTCTTGAAAACCATTTCTAAGATTCCATCCTTCAGTGCTGCGTATATAAGCAGAATAGTCCAATACAGTATTAGAGCTCTGAGAAGCGGTCTGGTGGATTAAATTGGCGAAACCGCTGGGAGGGTTCACCACTGATGAGCCAAGCCCTCCCAATATATTTTTTCATTGCAGTAAGGGCAGTAGAAGTGTGTATTATGTATAAAGGAAACTTTCGTGCTTTTAAATCCTTTCATTTTATGTGTACAGATGGCGCGTTATCGCTTTGTATTAATTTATGCCTAACTGGCCTTGTACTTATTGTTTGCGGAAGAGCATTGCTCGATGCAAATATTTGAATGTAATTCTACTGTCCTATAAGCTTTTGTCCATAGTTCTCTTGAAAACCATTTCTAAGATTCCATCCTTCAGTGCTGCGTATATAAGCAGAATAGTCCAATACAGTATTAGAGCTCTGAGAAGCGGTCTGGTGGATTAAATTGGCGAAACCGCTGGGAGGGTTCACCACTGATGAGCCAAGCCCTCCCAATATATTTTTTCATTGCAGTAAGGGCAGTAGAAGTGTGTATTATGTATAAAGGAAACTTTCGTGCTTTTAAATCCTTTCATTTTATGTGTACAGATGGCGCGTTATCGCTTTGTATTAATTTATGCCTAACTGGCCTTGTACTTATTGTTTGCGGAAGAGCATTGCTCGATGCAAATATTTGAATGTAATTCTACTGTCCTATAAGCTTTTGTCCATAGTTCTCTTGAAAACCATTTCTAAGATTCCATCCTTCAGTGCTGCGTATATAAGCAGAATAGTCCAATACAGTATTAGAGCTCTGAGAAGCGGTCTGGTGGATTAAATTGGCGAAACCGCTGGGAGGGTTCACCACTGATGAGCCAAGCCCTCCCAATATATTTTTTCATTGCAGTAAGGGCAGTAGAAGTGTGTATTATGTATAAAGGAAACTTTCGTGCTTTTAAATCCTTTCATTTTATGTGTACAGATGGCGCGTTATCGCTTTGTATTAATTGTTTATTATACTTCATAATATATAATATTCGTTAGGCAAACTTTCACTCGGATAAAACCCGGGCGAAGCCGGGTACACATCCGCTAGTATATATATAAAATTGAATGTCTGTCTGTTTGTCTGTCTGTCTGTACTCTATAGAATCAAAAACCATACATCCAATCGCCGTGAAATTTGGGATATTATTAGGTATATCCCTGGGAAGGTTTTTGAAAAATAATTTCTTGAAAATCTTGAATATCTTTAGAGTTATTTGGAGATTTGTAGATTTAACTAAATGATGATTATTATTTATCAAAAGTAAATGGTTTTGTTTACAAACAATATGTGTATTCAATATGGTGGTCAATAGTCAAATAATCTGTTTTTTTTAATTAAATAATATAATTTTTTAATTATATAAAAATTAATTTAGTAAACAAAATATTAATTTTTTGAAAATTTCTATTTTATTAGTAGTATAAAAAAATTTAAATATATAAGATTTTTTTTGTAATTTTTAGTAAACAAAAAATATTAGAAAAATATATCTATCTATCTATATATATAAAAATGAATGTATGTTTGTGTGTGACAATTTTGACAATTAAAAAATATTTATTGTCATCTTAGACAATATTACATCAATTTATCAACGAGCGATCAGAAATTGGAAGACGCAGCAAATATCGCAAATTTCAGATCATGTAGCTATATCTTTTGAAATATATACAAACGAACAATTTAGTTCAGAAAAATATTATTCCACTTGGAAATTTAATGAGAAAAATGCGAACTGGTTAAGTTTTAGTCAGAGAATTAACAGTACTGAACGAGAAAAAATTGAAAACTTACTAGACATAGTGGATACACCAGAAATGATTGATCAAACGGTAAAAGAACTTACGAACATACTGATTGAGGCAGCACATAATTCACTCAAAGTAAATAATAATATTACAACAAAAAACAATTTTAGTAATAAGTGGTGGAATACGAATTTACAGCTTCTAAAGGATCACTGTCATTATCTTAGGAACTGTTACTATAGAAACAAAAATTGCCCTAATCATATTAAACAATACTATAAAAGCATACGAAATAAGTATTTACGGGAAATAGAAAAAGCTAGGAAAGCATCCTGGAGAATTTTTCTGGAGGAAAACAAATCGAACAACCCTTATGGAAACTTATATAAGGTGTATAAAAACATCAAAAGTGGATCTAATCGGAAGAGAAATATGCAAATTTTGGAGGGTAATACTGATATGGAATGTTTGCAGAAGGGTGAGGAATTATTGAATAACTTATTTCCAGATGATAAATGTGAAGAAGATACAAACATCCATAAAAGTATAAGAAATTATAATTTAAAACTACTCAATAAAGAAAAACCGATGGTTATGATTACTGAAGTTAACGACTTAATTGACAAATTAAATCCAAAGAAATCTCCCGGAATAGACAACATCTCTAACAACATGATAAGGCACACTAAACAATTTATAGCTCCTATATTGGTGAAACTATTTCAAAAATGTTTGGACCTACAATACTATCCTGCTGAATGGAAAAGAGCAGAGGCAATAATTATTCCGAAACCTGGAAAAACAGATTTTAATAACTATAAAAATTATAGACCTTTATGTCTTAATTCCAACATTTCTAAAATATTTGAAAAAATAATTAATAATAGAATAATAAAATATTATGAAGATTTTAATTTACTAAGTGATCGACAACATGGCTTTAGAAGATCGAAATCTACTATTACTGCACTAACTGAACTAATAAAAATTGCGTTAGAACATAAAACAAGAGAATATGCAGCAATAATTGCAGTGGATATTAGTGCAGCGTTTGATAATGCATGGTGGCCGGCCTTGATGAAAAGACTAGATGAAGATGGTGTGCAGGCTTCAACGATAAAACTTCTACAATCATACTTTGATAATAGAAGAATAAGATTTAGATTTTCCTCAACTGAAATTAATAAGAAACTAAGTAAAGGATGTCCACAGGGAGGACCACTGTCTCCCACATTATGGAATATTCTTATTAATGAGATACTGAATAATAGTCTGGATGATAATTGTGAAACAATAGGATATGCAGATGATATTACGTTAATATGTTGGAATAAAACTCCTGAACAACTAAGAAAGACAATAGATAATGTATTAAGAAAAATCAATAAGTGGTGTGAAAGTCGTAAATTAAAATTGTCAGATGAAAAAACAAAAATATTATATTTATATAAATGCAATAGCGATATAATAGTCTCAGGTAGCAAGTTAATTAAACCGGTTGAAGAACTTAAGATCCTAGGAGTGACTATTAAAAATCACCGAGTCAGAAGCAAACTGGACTTTACGCCTCACGTTAATGAAATGATCATAAAAGTAACTAGAGCTAGTGGATACCTATTTGGCCTGACAAAGAAAGCATGGGGTCTAGACTTTAGACGAAGACTGATATTGTATAAGACATTATATCGAAGTACAATTACTTATGGTTATTCAGTATGGTATCCATTCATAAACAAAAAGTCTAAGGACAAACTAAATTCTCTTCAATATAAAATATTAAAACATTGTATACAGGCCTACAGTACAACATCATCGGACTGTACACACATACTTGCACAAGTCCCCAAACTTACTGATTATATTGAATCTAACATGTTGAAAACCGAAATAAATTACAACCGATTTGACTCTTCAAGTAGGAATATAATTTCTAATTATATAAGGGAAAAAATGCAGAAATACTATGAGAAGACTAATACCATTTTCAAGTCCTTCTTCACTGACTCCCAAATACCCAAATATGTCAAGCCAAATTTTTACAGTGTCCAATTTTTTACTGGACACGGTAACTTTAGATCATATTTGTACAAAGTCAGAAAGACGGATTCGCCTAAATGCTCATGTGGTGCAGAAGAAGAAAATCCTGTACATATTCTAACGGACTGTCGACTTGTAGAGGACTTGAGAGCCAAAAATCAAATAAATATAAATTGTCTAAATCAAATAGTTAATAATAGATATATGTATATAAATTTTAATAGATTTTGTAGAATGTTTTTTAGTAATAGATAGCCTGGGCTGTAATAACTGATATATAGTTATATGCTGTAAATAGCTCTAAATTTCTGTTCTTATCTGTGATGTTCACTAATATTCATTATAGGGTAATTAAATCGTTAACTAACTGACAAATATGTTAATAATTTCTATTATATAATAACTAAAATCATATTAATAATTACTGTAAATAAGCTCCCAAACTTGTGTATGCATGCAAATATCCAAGACGGATATCGCGTGCTTTGTAAATGATAATAAATAAATAAATAACGAGAGAGAGAAAGTGAAGAAAAAGAAATATATTACATAAAGAATGAAAGAAATATTTACATATATTTTACATATATTTTACAAGGGGGGTGAAGATAGGAAACCTCGACGCTGGAGGGTCCTGGACCAGGCGATGAGCGGGTCCTCCACCGCTTCTCCGAGCCCAACCTGGACAAAGTAGCGATAGATTCGCAACTTTGCCGACGCCAGGATGGAAAGGGCGTCGTCCTCAAGGCCGGACCCGCCGAAGATCCAAGCCTGCAGGTCAGGGGGCCGCCCTATGATGTTGAAGGCCTCTCTAATGAGGGGCCTGATGGAGGGACAGCATCAGTAACGGTGGCTGAGGGAGCGGTCGATGGACCCGCAGGCAGGACAGGAGGGGCCGACCGAGGCAGGATGGGCCGGATGGGGCAGGGGGTGGAGGGCCAACTTGAGGGCCGCGTCGGCCTCGTGGCCCGAGTAGGCGCAGCGCCGCAGCGAGGCCCAGTCGATCCTGGATGGTGGATTGATGGTGGGAGTCCATCTCGCCAGGAATCTGGAGATGGGCGTGGCGGCGAGGCGCGGACGATCCAGGGTCCGTCGGGCTGAGCGGGTCGTGAGGCCGTTGAGGAACGGCGTAGCCGTCCCCCGCAGCACCACGGCCGCAGCTAAGGAGCTAGATGAGGGCGTAGACTCCGCCCCGAAGCCCACGGCGTTCTCGGAGGTCAGCCTCCGGCAGAAGGCGCCCAGGGCCGCGGCGTCAGCCAGGGCCGAGCGCGTTGGGCGGGCGATGAGATTTTCCTCCACGATGAGATCCCGGACTCGGGCTCCGCGCCAGCGGGCAGGGGCCAGGAGGTCGGGAGGGCGGAGGAACCGGCAGCCGCCGATGATGGGGAGGTCCAACAGCTGAGCCGTGGGGAGCGCCCGGTTGTTGAGGCTCAGGATGTTGGAGGCCTCCTCCCAGAGCTTCAGCAGCCGTAGACGGCGGGGCTGGAGACGGGTGCCGTCCGGTGGAGGGTGGATCCAGGCCTCACCGCTTTCTACCAGCAAGCTGAAAGCATTTCTGCCTCCGCGGAGCGCGACCTGCACCCCCTTGAGGCAGGCGAGCTGGAGCTGGGTCGCGAGGTCGTGGAGGCCGAGGCCTCCGATGGTGACCGGCCTCGCCATGACCTTAGCGGGAAGCCACTCCGTGTGATCTGGCCCCCAGACGAACCTCGCCAGTCGGGCCTGCAGCTTGGCGATGGTCGGGGGTGATGGGAGGTATCCATGCAGGTGGTGCTGGATCGTGGACGCAACCAGCGTGTTCGCCGCTCTTGTCGTCCGACGAGAAAGAGGCCGCGGGTGAAGAGCGTCCATCTGCGGCACGCTGTCTCCAGGAGGGCCAGGAGATGCTACTCCCGGTGGGCGACGGTGCTCCTGGGGGCGATGTCGAGCCCGAGGATCCTGATGGAGGTGGTCGACCAGGAGGCGCCGAGAGGGGAGTCGCCGAGGTTGCGCCAGGCGCCGCACCAGAGGCCAGCGCTCTTCCGGAGGTTTACGCCAACCCCGGAGGCCTGCTTGTACTCCTCGAAGACGGTCGCCACCCGTTCGAAGTCTCCGTCGCGATGGAATAGGAGGACGATGTCGTCGGCGTAGGCGATGACATTGCCCACGCCGAGGGTCAACTCCAGGCGACGTAGCAGCGGCCCCGTGGCGATGCTGAAGAGTGCGGCACTCACGGCGCAACCCTGTCTTAGGCCCTTGAGGAGGGGGAAGGCGGCGGTGTAGAATCCTCCGGCCCGGATGGTGGCGTCCGCCCCGGCGTAGAGGATGTTAATCCAGGCCCTGAAGGCCGGCGGGAGGCGGAGGGACGTCAGCAGGGACTCCAAGAAGCCGCGGTCTAGTGAGTCAAGGGCGGACTCCAGGTCTACGCCCATGACGGCCAGCGGCGAGCCTAGGGCGGTGGCCTCCTCGACGGCGTCCGTCGCCATGGCGATGTTCCATGACGGGGACCTCCCGGGGACGGCGTTGGTCTGGCATTCCGGCACAAGGGTCCGCAGGTGGGGCTTGAGGCGCTGGTGAAGGATGGCGGCCAGGACCCTGTAGTCGTCCGAGGGCAGCGCGACGGGCCTGTAGCCATCAAGACCGCGACCTCCGCGGGCCTTGGGCACGAGGCAGATGGAGATGCGCCGCGTCGACGGAGGCAGGGCACCGCGGAGCCGTGATGCCGCGAACACCCGGGCCAGAGCTTCCGCGAAGAAGTCCTCGCTGAAAGCGACGAGGAGCTCGCACGGCAAGCCATCCCAGCCGGGGGCCTTTCCGCGAGGGAGGTGCTCGATAGCGTTGGCGATCTCGCTGGGGCTGATGTCCGGCCGGTGGAGCGAGTCCTGCTCACTCAGCTCGCGGGTGGTGGTGGGCGCGCTGCTGGCGATGAAGGCAGCTCCCGCAGCTGGATCGCTGGTGGGACGGGCGAAGCCGGGCTGGAAGGTCGCGAACGCTCTCCGCCGAAGCTCGGGGCCCTCGATGATGTTATCCTGCTCGTCCCTGATGACGCTGACTGGGCGTCGGAGGCGGATGGCGCGTGCTAGGTCCGGCAGCGAAGGGTAGTCGGCCCGGATGGAGGAGGCCTCGAGCTGCGCCGCGATGTAACGTCTCGCCCTGTAGACGTAGCTGTCGCTGGCAGCGTGGCGCGGGTCGTGAAGGGATCTGGCCTCCGCCAGCAGCCCCGCCTTGATGGAGGTTCACCTATCCCAGAAGGTCCCGTCGTCGTCATCGTGCGCTGTGCCTTCCTCCAACTCCCGGATGTAGCCAGCCAGATGTTCGAGAGCAAGGCCCGAGCGGAGCATCGCGGCCAAGCGAGGCTGGGTGGGGGAGGAGACGGCGGTGGTGGGCGGGCCCACCTGGAGCAGCACGAGGCGGTGGTCCGAGAGGTGGTAGTGGCTGGTCGCGTAGATGGACACGCGATCCAGGACTCCAGCAGGGACGAGGATCCGGTCCAGGCGGTTGGATTCGACTTGGTCGCCGTGCATGGCGACTCTGGTGGGCAGGTGGGCGGCGTCAAACTGGGTGGGCGGCGTCGAACTGGGTGGACACGTCGACCAGCGCGGCCAGGTCCAGAAGAGCGGCGAGGGAATCCGATGATGATGATGATGAGGGGCCCCGATCCCTGATGTTAAAGTCGCCGATGATCCAGCAGGCCCCCTCCTCCTCCTGTGCCGCTGTCGCCGCCAGGATCTCCAGTTGTCGGTTTCTCTCCCGAGGTTCATGCGCCAGATGAACGGCGATGGCCGTCATCTCCTCGCCGCGGACATCTATGGTTGCCAAGGCGATGTGGCCCGGCCACAGGATGCGTTGTTGTAGCACGGCTACGCCTGGTCCGAAGACGCAGGCGAGTCCGGATCCCGAGATGGCTACGGGATGGGCCAATACAACAGCACTGTAGCCGAGGCAGAGGTCTTGGCCGCTGCCCAGATGAAATGCGTTTGTCTCCTGGACAAACGCGATGTCCACGTGATGTTGCCTGAGGAGATGACAAAGGGCAAGGCTCCTCCCCCGAGTGGCGAGCCCTCGCGCGTTGATGCTGGCGATGCCGAGGCTATGATGGTGTTGGCCAGCTTTTTGAGGGCGGCGACCTGTGCCACTGTCAGCAAGTGCGCTCGGTTCTTCATGGTGGTCTCAGAGGTGAGGAGCTTCTGAGCCTCCTCGTATTTAAGGTCGGGCAGCCCGTTCCAGTCGATGGAGAGGCTGGGGGACTTCCTGAGGTGCTCCAGCAGCTGTTCGAGTGCGGCCTTTCCCCGGGCAGGTGTGGCGGGAGGTGAGGACAGCTTCTCCTCCGACATCACGTGGGCGAGCGGAGGGATGCGAGGCTCGGGGGGCCGCGGGGCAGCCAGGGAAGCAGGGTGGGCAGCAGGGGCGGGGTGGGTGACATCCATCTGTTCGGCAGGCTGGTGTGCCGAGGGGATCGCCTGAGCCTCGGTTGAAGTCTCGCCGGTTGGACAGGGGACGCCGGTGTTGCGGGCGCAGGTGCCGGCTTCCTTGGTCGCTGAAGAGGAGGGAGGGGGGGCCTTGCGTCGGTGGGAGACGCTGCTTGCCTGGGGCTGCTGTTCCCTTGTCTGGCGAGCGCTGGGCAGTTGGCTCTGCGGTGGCCCTGTTTACCGCATTTGGAACACTTTATTCCAAAAGAGAGGAAGGCCGACAGGGTGTCTCCCTTGGACTGGATGGTCAGTCGTGTGGGCAGCGTCTCCAGCCTTACGCCCTCGCGGAGCAGGATGAACGCCTCCCGGCGGCCGTCGGTGAAGGTGAACTCCCCAATTTTGACCACGATGGGGGCGATGGAGGTGACCCTCCCAAATTGGCCCAGGGCGGTCGCGATGGTGCTGTCCTCCACAAAGCCGGGCAGGTTGGCCACGACTATGCGTTCCGCCCTCTTGCGGAAGGGGAAGACCTTGAGGGTCGTTCCCTCGATTTCCAGGCCGTCCGCGACCAGACGGTTCGCGAGGTCCTTGTTCGCGAGGCCCACGATGTAGTGGCCGTTCATTCGATTGAACTGCCTGATGCTTTACGGCCCCCCGAGTAGCGTGCTTATGGTCTTGAGGTAGGAGTAGTCCGGGATGTCTGGACACAGCTCCACGAAGACGTAGTTCTCGTGGTTGGTTGTGGCTTGCCTCGCCTTGGCGTCAGCGATGTTGGCGCGTGTCGCCTTGATCTCGTGAGGCGGCACTGCTCTCGGCCCTGTTGGCCGCTTCCGCTGCTGGGAGCTGCGCTGCTCTCCAGGCTTGTTGGGCTGCCTTGCAGCGTGCTCAGGTGATGTTGAGCCGAGGCGCCTCTTCTTGCCTTTCACGACTGTGTAGCCGTCGTTGGCGTCCACCTCCGCCATCTCGCTGTCGGCCCAGTTGTGCGAGGCCGGGCTGGCTGGAGTTGCGCTGGTCGAAGCAGCAGTCTTCGGCGCCGTGACGTCACCACGCGCGGCGGCCGGATTTGCATGCACGTCGCCTGCCGGCGGATTTGCATACTTTGTTTTTCTTGAGATTTTTCAGAATTTTTGTTCTGGAGAGTGATTTTTGGTGATATCTCTTCATCAGCTTGGAATTTTGAGCTGGGCCTTTCAGGCATAGATTCAGCTCCTCCTGGGCTTCCCGCCAGTGTCGAACTTGGCGTATCTTCCTCCATCTACACACGCGCCAGAGGCGAAAACGGCGGAGCTTAAAAAAGCGTGGCCGCTCGCTCGAGTGTGTGTGTGTGTCTGTCTGTCCTTTATGCCTGACCAAACCACTCATTGGAACGCCATGAAACTTTGGGAAGTTATTTAGTATAGTACTGGGAAGGTTTCTAGCAAATGAAATTTTTGAAATAACTTTTCGCTTTAAAATAATCAAGATAAATATTCTAATTTATCTGTTATAATTCAAAAATCTGCTCTGAATATTATCATCATGATACGATGATTTTGTAATGTAGAAAATTAGGAAAGACAAAATTCAGGATGACACGGCAATTGCAATTGATACAATTCCAAGGCAAGATACTATTCCTTTAACTTCCAATTACCGAGGGAACCAATTAATATTGATTTTATTGAGTAAAATCAATCATTTCTCCAGGGAAAAGTGTCTTTTTGAAAACATTTTTATTGTTCTCTAGCTTTCGGGCACGTACGCCCTTCTACAGGAGAAAACATGGTATAATGATACGCCAATAGAACACGAGTTAAATATAATCGGATACTATTTTACATATTTTTATAAAGATATAAAAATTATTTTTTACATATTAACTATTATACAAATTGAGACAAAATATTTTTAAAATATATATATCTAATAAGAGAACAAACAAATGAATAAATATAGGCTACTAGAAAACCCAAGGAAACAAGGAATACATAGTTAGGTTGTAGTTATCATTATTAGGACATGTCCACTTGGTTCCCACCGCTGCTATTCAGAGACGATTTCTGTATTTGGATGATTTGGGGTGAGCTCAGGGAATACTATATTATAAACTTCCGGAATGTCTATTCTTCTGTTAATACTATTGTGCTTTCTTGATATTATGGATTCTATGATGAGTCTCTGTTGTTTATTGGGGATGTTTTGGAATAATGGGTTCTTGGTTCGGATAGTGCGAAGGAATGGCCTGTTTCTCTTACATGATGATATACTAGAGATCTATTGTCTTGGTTTTCGATATTTCGTTGATGTTCTGATATTATTATATTTAAATGTCTACTTGTTTCACCTACGTATTTGGTTCTGCATTCGTTGCATTCTATAGAGTATATGGCATTCTTAATATTGGAAGGATAATTTAGGCTATTGCTTTTTGTTATAGGGTTTCTTAGTAGTGAACTTAAACTGGGTGAGTTGCAGAAGAAGGTTTTAACGCCGAAATTTTTCAGATGACGAGCTATTGATATGGATACAGGTGAGTAGGGAATACTACAAATAGATTTGTAAACTGGGGGATTTCGCATTTCAGACGGGCTATAAAAATGTCTTAAAATAAATGACAAAGGATATTGGCAGGTTTTTAGATTCCTTAAGATGTTCTGGGTCTCTTCTGTTTTAAAGGTCTGAAGTGAGCAGTGGCTATGGATACGTTTGGTAAGGGTCTTCACGGTATTGATTTTATGGCTGAGAACAAGCTAGAGAACAATAAAAATGTTTTCAAAAAGACACTTTTTCCTGTAGGAATGATTGATTTTACTCAATATTTATGCAAGGGATTATTTTATAGAATTGATTTTATTCAACTTATCGAGTATTTTTCAAGGGACCGGGAAAAAATGTTCACTTTATTGAGAGATTCGTTAGACAAACCTTCACTCGGGTAAAACCCGGGCGAAGCCGGATACGTCCATACAAGAATAATGATACAATTCCAAGGCAAGATACTATTCCTTTAACTTCCAATTACCGAGGGAACCAATTAATATTGATTTTATTCAACTTATCGAGTATTTTTCAAGGGACCGGGAAAAAATGTTCACTTTATCGAGAGATTCGTTAGACAAACCTTTACTCGGGTAAAACCCGGGCGAAGCCGGGTACGTCCGCTAGTATTATATATAATATGAATATATATTATTATATCAACTATATTAATTAAATCAAATACCTAAACACTAATATAAAACATTTTTTGCCATCACACACACTTTTTCCTGTACTTTATGTGTTACTTCTGTATTGCTATTCTATGGCACTTCTAATATTTATTATTGATGTACTTTCAGTATGAAGGAAATTGCAGTCGGGGGAATTCTCGGGCGAAGCCGGGTCATACGTCTAGTATATTATATAATTGATTAATAATAGAAGGTCTATATTGTCTTTTTCATTATTATTTTTTTTAAATACAGATTGATATCCCTATTTAATGATCACACCTTGTATTTTGTATATATATGTTATATTGAAATATTATTTCATTTGAAATTATATTTCATAGATTCAAATATTCTGTTTAAATCTACCACCAGATGTCTGGACTTTCCCTATATAAAACCGATTGTTGTTGTTTCCCGTTGGCCGGCTCAAATCTTTGGTACATTATGTAAATAAGTATTTAATTTTTTATTCTTACGCCTTAAGCCAGGCAGTACCTTTATCAAATTTTGTTTTTTATATATTCTTTTAGTTCAATTAAAGCAATATCTGATCAAAACTATTTTTATTATTATTGCCACGACTGCATAAAAATTTCGTAAAATACTCATGGATATCAAAATCAAGCAGAAAATATATTCTTTATTAAATATAATATATATATATATATATGAGCATTTATATTGAAAGCTTTGCACGCAAAGTCAAAAAGCGAGTCTCTCAAAATATTCTTGTTTTCATTCAAATTTATCGTACAGCAATATCAAATAATGAAAAAAATATGAAGATATTTGATTTACAAGAATTTTTAAATATATGAAAGAGTCGGCTTTTAAACAAATGAATATGTATATACTACAAAATAAATCTGTTATTCCCAAATAATATCAATAAAACAAGGTGTTTCTTAAAGTTAATGAGAGAAATAGTTATATTTAAAATAATTAACTAGGATTAAACATTATTAGATAGTAACATTGGCGCCAATTTAAAATTCTAATTAAATATGACAACCTTCTTTTACTAAATACGATAATATAATTTAATTTATATATAAGAAATTATTTTAGTAATACTTACTTTAATATAATAGCTACCTCTTATAACCTACTGCTAGTTAAAATATATATTTTTAATTTAATTGTCTTTCATTAAATACACAATAAAATTAGGAGAGGCTAATAGTTTTATATAGTTAATGGAATTTTTTTATTATAAATACAATATAATTGAATCATTTGTATTTATATATATATTGGGGGGTCGATGGAAGGATGGTCTAAACCGTTGGTTTTCGACCACTACTTCTGATTCTGTTTTCTGATTTAAAAAAAAAAGCTCCAATGGCTTTCGATTTTTTGGCTTCCGAAGTTTTGTTCATGAGTGTATCTTTCAGAGTTATTGTCTGAATCCCGATATACATGCTGAAAGGTACAACTTCCTTAAGTTTGTTCCATGAGTGTATCTTTCAGAGTTATTGTCTGAATCCCGATATACATGCTAAAAGGTACATCTTCCTTATGTTTGGTCTCTCTCCATGAGTGTATCTGCTTTATACAAACACAACACACATTGGCAGATCAATCCACTAGGCGAATAATCTCTTATATTACTATAAAACGCAGGCTCTGAGTAATTATAGTAATTCAAATTTCAGAGAAATATTTCGTTATTTTACAAATTCTCTTATATCATAAAGAGCTCTAGCACGTTCCAACTATATACAAA
>CP092864.1:134004241-134027825 GCA_030710605.1 Cordylochernes scorpioides | reverse complement strand
CAATAAAACTATTTATAATACGATTTTCTTTGAATAAAACATTTCGTGGATTATTTTCGGAATAGCATTGCATAATATGTTAAATATTTCAAACCAAGAATACCTTGATGGTGGAAGTATACTCATGGACAAAACTTAAGGAAGTTGTAACTTTCAGCATGTATATCGGGATTCAGACAATAACTCTGAAAGATACACTCATGGACAAAACTTAAGTAAGTTGTAACTTTCAGCATGTATGTCGGGATTCAGACTATAACTCTGAAAGATACACTCATGGACAAAACTTAAGTGATCTGTGATATATTATTACTCTACTCTGTGTTGTTGATCATCATCTTGTAAACAACAATTTACATATAATCGTTTTGTAAAAAGATTAATAAATTATTAATTAGAGTTGCTTAAGAATAGTGTATCTTTTCATTTATCTGCATATATATATTTAGGGTGCAATTTCTTATAAAAATAATTTTCACCATTAATAGTTAACAATCAATAGAAACGTATCAAATGGCGACGAAGAATTAACGTAAGTATGGCCACCACTAATTCAAATTTTCCAAGGTTTCGTGAAGGCGAAGATCTAAATTGTTATTTGGAACAATTAGAAGAATGTTTTAAATTGAACAAAACATTAGAAGCAGACAAAGTATCTGTGTTATTAACGTCTATTGATGTTAATGTTTATAAGACTTTGCGCGATTTGTTGGTACCCAGAAGGCCAAGTGACCTTAAATATAAACTTTTGGTAGAGGTTTTAACCAACCATTTATATCCAATGAAAAATAAGCACTTTGAAAGATATTTATTTCATAAGATTGTACAAAAAGAAAATGAGCCTGTGGGAAAATTTGTTTTGAGGCTTAAATCTCAGGCAGACAAGTGCAAATTTACTGACATAAATGAAAATTTGTGTGATCAATTTGTAAGTGGTTGCTTCGATGAAGCTACGCTTAAAAGGCTGCTAAGTGAACCATTTTTAACGTTTGATAGTGCAATAATTATTGCAAATTCTGTAGAGGCAGCGAAGTCACAAGTAAATTTGATGAAAAATCCTGGTCATGATATTGATAATTTGAAAGCCAGATCTAAAAATTTTAAATTCCCATGTAAATACAATAATCCTTGCAAAATTTGTGGAAAGTCTAACCACGATACGAAGTTATGCAAATTTAAAAATGCTCAATGTTACATTTGCAATAAGAAAGGGCACATTGCTCCAGTGTGTTGGAATAAAAAATCGGCCCAAAATTCTGGAATGAATAAACCCAATCAGAATAAATTGAATACTATTCAGTGCAACACATTAGAAAACGCACCAAAAATAATGGTAAACGTTAAAATTGAAGATGCAGACACTATAATGGAGGTTGACACTGGTGCAGACGTGTCTGTAGTTTCAAAGAAATTTTTTCTTACAAATCTCAAAAATGTCACTCTAGAGAAATACAGTGGACATTTGAAAAGTTTTTCAGGAAATATGATACCAGTTTTTGGAAAATGCTTGGTAAATGTTAGTTACAAAAACTATCAGGAAAAACTACCCCTAATTGTGACAGGCCAGTTTAATAACCAAACGCCGTTACTGGGCAGAAATTGGATAAGAATTTTAAAAGCTGATTGGCCCAATTGCGTTTTTGATATCTGTAATAATATAAATGTAATTTCAAACTTAGAACTGTTTTTAGAAGTATATAAGAGAGTATTTGAAGATAAAGATTTACCAATTCAAGGCATTAAAGGTTCAATATCATTGAGGCCAAATGCTAAGCCCAAATTTTTTAAATTTAGACCAGTACCCTTTTCCATTAAAGAGAAGATAGACAAAGAACTAGACAGACTTGAAAAAAGTCAAATAATTGAAAAAGTTAATGCTAGTGATTGGTCTACGCCTTTAGTAACGGTAATAAAGTCAAATGGAGAACTACGTTTGTGTGGTGATTTTAAAAATACTTTGAATAATTGCATTGAAGATGAGAAATATCCATTACCTACTATTGAAACTATGTTGGGAAATCTAGGAGGAAACAAGATTTTTACCAAATTGGATCTCTCCTCCGCATATCATCAAATTGAAATGGATGAAGCATCAAAAAATCTGCTAGTGGTATCTACCCATAGAGGACTTTACCGATACAATAGATTGCCTTTTGGCATCAGTCCAGCTTCAGCCATTTTCCAGAGGTGTATGGACAGCCTTTTTCATGATGTTCCCAACACGGTGATATACTTAGATGATATTTTCATTGGTTCTAAAGATGAACAAGAACATTACAGAATTTTAAAAATAATCTTCGATAAATTGAAAGAGCTAAATTTCACCCTTAATAAAGAAAAATGCTTATTTTTAAAAAAAGACATTTGTTTTCTAGGTCATATTATAAATGAAGATGGTGTTAGACCAGATTCAAAGAAATTGGAAGCATTAGAA
Source organism: Cordylochernes scorpioides (assembly GCA_030710605.1). NCBI lineage: Eukaryota > Metazoa > Arthropoda > Arachnida > Pseudoscorpiones > Chernetidae > Cordylochernes > Cordylochernes scorpioides. The sequence goes on along the minus strand of CP092864.1, from coordinate 134,025,391 downwards.
AGGTGTAAAAAGCCTTTCGACAAAACATCATTGAAGAGTTTTCTAGGGATGTTGAGCTTCTATTCAAAATACATACCTAATATGTCAACCTTGGCTGGTCCTCTTTATCAACTCCTAAAGAAGGACAATCGTTGGAAATGGTCTAGCCAATGCGAAAAGGCATTTCTGAATTTGAAGTTAACTCTATTAAATTCCCAGGCGCTTATTCACTATTCAATGAAGCTTCCATTAACTTTAACCTGCGATGCATCTGCCTATGGCATAAGTGGGGTCTTGTGTCATATTGTGGAAGGGGAAGAGAAGCCAATTACCTTTGTTTCCAGAACATTGTCAAGTGCAGAAGTCAAATACTCTCAGACTGAGAAAGAAGCACTTGCTATTGTGTTTGCAACTTCCAAACTGAGACAATACTTGTTTGGGAGAAAATTTGTGTTAAAGAGTGATCATAAAGCTTTAACGACTGTTTTTGGAAACAAAAGACTTCTTCCGCCTTTAATTGCAAATCGTTTGCATAGGTGGGCTTTAGAGTTGTCTAATTTCGATTTCGATATTAGATATACAAATAAAGATACCATGCTCTGTGCGGATGCATTTTCAAGACTTCCACTTGAGGAAATAAATTTATGGGAAGACAACATTGATTTGGTGACACATGATATATCATTTTTAAATGTAACTCCATTGGACCACCTCATTATTGAAGAAGAAACCAATAAAGATCCGGTTTTAAATAGCTCAAGGAATATCTATTAGAAGACCCTCAGTTAGCAAAAAAGGATGAAACAATGAAACCATTCCTTTCAAAATTGGAAAATTTTTCTGTACTGCAGGGATGCATTTTTGTTGATTCTAGGGCAGTGATTCCAAGTACCTGTCAAGATCAAATGTTGAAGTTACTTCATCAAAGTCATATAGGAATCAATCGCATGAAATCTCTAGCCAGATCATCGGTTTGGTGGCCAAAAATGGATAGTCAAATTGAAGAGTTTGTGAAGGAATGTTCTCCCTGTATGCATCATCAGACAGCTCCTCCTGCTGAGAACACACCTTGGCCCAGGACTAACCAACCGTGGCAGCGAGTTCATGTTGACCATTTCTATTTCAGAGGTGATTGTTATTTATTAGTAGTAGATGCAAATTCAAATTGGATTGAAGTATTCCCAGTTAGAGGTACTACTTCGCAAGAAAATATTAAGCTACTACGGGAGTGTTTCGCCAGGTATGGATTACCGCAATGCTTAGTATCTGACAATGGCCCCCCCTTCAATTCGATTGAATTTAAGGAGTTCTTACGGAAAAATAATGTATACCACTTAACCTCGCCAGCATATAATCCCTCGTCTAACGGAATTGCTGAAGTTTCGGTAAGAATAATAAAAAAATCTCTGGAAAAGTCGTTAGAAGAATCTCCAAACTCAAATATGGACTGTATTTTACAAAATGTTCTGTTTAATTATAGAAATACGCCTACCTCTTTAGATAAGCCTCCTGTAGAACGTCTCCTAAGTTATGTGCCTAGAACATTTGTAAATTGCTTGAACTCTGAATTTATCCAGAAGACTTTTGGGAGAAATGAGTGTGGAAGGCGACATTTTCAAGTTGGAGATAAAGTGATGTTTACAAGAGTAATACAAAATAGGCGCAAATGGTTCAAGGCCCAGGTGATACGACGACTAGGTTACAATGTTTATCTAGTAAAGAACCTAAAAGGCACATTTAAAGTGCATGTCAATCAGATGAGGACAGGTTCAGATACCAAATATGCTGAAGATTCTGATTGGACCTTGGACAACGCAGGAGCAGGACCTCACCGACTGGAACAAGACCCTCAAATTTCCACGACACCTCCACCTAGGAGATCTACCCGACCTCGACGCCCTCCTTGCCGGTTTTCTCCATCTATGAACAATATAAGGAAGGAGGAATGATCTGTGATATATTATTACTCTACTCTGTGTTGTTGATCATCATCTTGTAAACAACAATTTACATATAATCGTTTTGTAAAAAGATTAATAAATTATTAATTAGAGTTGCTTAAGAATAGTGTATCTTTTCATTTATCTGCATATATATATTTAGGGTGCAATTTCTTATAAAAATAATTTTCACCATTAATAGTTAACAATCAATAGAAACGTATCATTAAGGAAGTTGTAACTTTCAGCAGGTATATTGGGATTCAGATAATAACTCTAAAATATACTACAAGACCTTTATTGAAGATACAGGAGATAGCCAAGTTTGAATAAAATTGTCTTTGTCTTCTTAAAAAAATAAACAGACGACCGCGATATCAAAAATATTCCACTTCCTTAAGTTTTGTCCATCTATATATATAATTGCCTTATTCTGTCTGAAGCTCACGGATAGAATGCGCGCCCATTGGCTGCCGGCGAACACGTGTCCTCCCTGCCCCCTCTAGACAACCCTGTTATCAGCTGTGTGATACATACACCTGTCTATAGCGGCCATTCTAGACAACCCTGTTATCAGCAGTGTGTTACATCCACCTGTCTATACAGACCACCCTGTCTATAGCGACCACTCTAGACAACCCTGTTATCAGCTGTGTGATATATCCACCTGTCTTTACAGACCACCCTGTATATAGCGGCCATTCTAGATAACCCTGTTATCAGCTGTGTGATACATACACCTGTCTATAGCGGCCACTCTAGACAACCCTGTTATCAGCTGTGTGTTACATCCACCTGTCTATACAGTCCACCCTGTCTATAGCGGTCACCTTAGGCAACCCTGTTATCAGCAGTGTGATACATACACCTGTCTATACAGACCACCCTGTCTATAGCGGCCACTCTAGACAACCCTGTTATCAGCTGTGTGATACATACACCTGTCTATACAGACCACCCTGTCTATAGCGACCACCCAAGACAACGGTTTTAAAATATATTCGCACTCGGGTAAAACCCGGGCGTTGCCCGGGCCATTCGTCTAGTGAATGTATAAAAGCGCAGAATAGCCCAATACAATATATGACGTATAAAATTTACGTTCATTTTGATGGGAAAGGCACCTTATGTTTTTATAGACAATAGTAAATGCACATAATATGATAGAAGGTTGTACAAGAAACCTAACCCTGAAAGCTTTATTTATTTTATAAAATGATAGAAGTATGTTTGATTCAAATGGCGAAACCGCATGATGAGCCAGGCCCTCCCAATATTTTACCCTTGCAGTAAGAAACAAAGCCTTTTATACGTAAAAGAAAAACCGGTACTGAAACCGATAATTGCGTCGATTTACATTTTTTAAGTAGAAACAGTTATAAACATATTATACAAGAAAGTAATCAAAAATAAAAAGAGAAACAATAATATATATTAGGAACCTGAGCCTTTCAGGTTAGAAAGATAATCATAAATATATTTACAAAAATAGTTAAACATATGGTTCATGGCTCTCTGCTATTTACAAATTGATATAGATCCATAACATTATTTACTGTCTGTTGTCTAGCGGTGAAGAAGAGTGGGCATTCCAGCAGTAGGTGTCTCGAGTCCTGGAATTCGTTGTCACAATGACAGCTAGAGTCTTCAACCGCTCCAATTTTTGATAAAAATTTAAGATAATATATATGTGGTAAAACGGGTGAAATAATGTTTTGAGTGATTGATAATTGTTGAGGTGTTGGCGCAGTCGTTGGTGCTGAGTGGACAGGTGTTCACAACAGGGGAAAATAACGAGGTCAAAAAATTGGTTGGGTTGAATAAAGGCAATTAATCGGAGGAGAGAAGGGTTTGAGAGGTTGAGCGAAGTTGACTATTGGCTGTAACTGTTCACATGATGATAGGATTGACTTATCTGAAAGGTTGAGCGGATGAGGATGACTCCAGAGTGCCAGGTGCTAACTCGATGGTGCCGAGCTCCTAACTACAGGTGCTAACTCGATGGTGTCGAGCTCCTAACTCCAGGTGCTAACTCGATGCTGTCCCAATGCTAACTACCTATTCTGTGTTCTCGATTTAAGAAGAAAGCTCTTCTTCCTTTTCATTGGTTGAACATTCGTGACGTATAAGTTCGCTATAGGTCCTTGACTAATGAGCTACTCCCTGATTGGTCTTTGCTACCTCTTTGTCTTTTGGACTTGTCTTAACCTGACCAGGAAGTGCTAGTTTGTTGAACTCAACTTTTACGAGTTCCGGGATAATAAAAACCCTGCTAATGATTGTTCTCTCTCTAGGCCTTCTCTCTCCAGATTTTTAAGCCTTGTTCTTTATTAAATCTTTGAAACATACATTTCATACATATTGGGTCGGGTTTGCATCTAGCTATGTACAAATTATGACATATATTTCTGAGATGTGAGAGGTAATTTATATAAATAGTTATTGTAAGAGAGAGATAAGTAAATTTTCCTAGGAAGGCTAACTTAGATATATTTATGTTAATTCTTTAGTTTTTTACCTTCAATAAAGATCTTTTTTGTAAAAGAATGATTGTGATCCACCCAAGAGAAATCTTTTCTAGCCTATACTTATTAATTTATATAATTTTTCAGTTCAAGAACTTTTCTCTATATAGTTCCTTAAAAATATATTTCCCAGTCAATTATTAATTAATAAATACAAACCATATCGGAAAGACAGTCTAATACAATAGTTGAATAGTCTGAGTATAAACTGGTGGAACCGCTGGGAATGGTTCACTTAATGATGAGCCATATCCTTTCATTATTATTTCTAATAAACGTTCTTTTAACTGACTTATAATTTAATGAAATAAATAAAACATGTTTTTGATTTACTTATTACAAAACACACGCTATATCGCTATGTAGATATTTATGAGTAGATATTTAAACTATTTTATATACATAATTTCAATATATATATATATATACTAAATAAAAAAAAAATTATTAATCTTAAAATTTTCATAACTATACTATATATATATATATATATACCCAGCGCATGACGCGTAACGGCCGAAGCTATGCTGGAGTTTTCTTTTTTTTTTTTAAATCCTATTAAATTCCTTTTAAAATAAACCTCTTATCTCTCTATATATAAAAGTCAATTCCTGTCTGTCTGTCTGTTTCGCGATAAACTCAAAAACTACTGAACCAATTGGTTCCAATTTTTGCATGTCGCTTTTTATAAACCTGAGGAAATTTTTTGGCTACATTTTGCTTATTATTTTTGGCTATTTCTTTTTTTTAATTTGAAGAACTATTTTTTTACGCGGAGTAATCCGGAATGGAATGAATACCCAAATATGGCCATTTTGTATACGCATCGGTGGCTCAGTGGTAGAATGCTCGCCTGCCACGCGGGCGGCCCGGGTTCGATTCCCGGCCGATGCATTTTTTTTTAACAATTTTTAAAACTCATTTATATTATATCTTCTATATATATAAAAAAGAATGTTTGTATGTTTGTTTGTTTGTTTGTTGGTTTGTATGTCCGGTATACAAATTCGCAGTAGTTCACTAATTCAAACAAAAATTTCCATACATAGGTTAAAAAAATACGAGGAAAACGATAGGCTATTTTAAATTATATATAAATTAAATATTAAAACTATATATTCAAATTATTCTACTTAGCTCACGAACAGCGCCCTCTATCAAGGTTATAAATACGTTTAAAATCGAAATCTTCTCAAAATTTTATTAATAATAGTGTGTTGGCTTAATAATTAGAATACTTGATCTAAATCGAAATATTTATAGACACTCGCTCGATTTGAAGATTTATATCGTAACTAATCTGACTTTAAAGTTTGGAGCGGGACGTTTCACAAGAGTGACATCCACGGCGCCAATTTATAATTGTAACGAATAGTGTTTGAATAAAACATTTAATCGGGTAAACCCGGGCGTTGCCCGGGTCATTCGTCTAGTTTAAGCATAAATCTCAACTAACAAATATAGAAATATTTAAAATTTCCTTAATGGTGTTATATATATATATGTAGTATATTTTGAGCTAGTTAGATCACAACCTTCTTATAATATTTATAATAACCCCATACCTATATAAAAATGTGTATCGAACTTGTAACAAAATGACAAACAAGACCAGACGACGACCAAGACCAGACGAACAGGTGTTTATGATAATGAGTTCAATTACCCCGTCAACAGGTGGCCAGACGTAATAAACAACCCGGCGCCTGACAGGTGGCGTGATTTTATGGGAGCCAATCAGAACTCGCCGCCATCTGCGAGCGTCTCATATAAAAGCCCCCCAAGATTGGGACAAAGTAGTTGTAGAGTTGTTTTCAGAGCGACGCCGTTATACGGTAGGTGGGATCTCTCACCCCCCCTTCTATCCGCGATGTAGGCTTTGGGCATCCGTGGCGCCCGTGGTCCGCTGCCTTCGTCCGTGGTCTACCTCTTCCTCTTGGAGTTACCATCTAGACCTGCCTCTGTCTCTTGCTGTCCCAGTGCGGGAATCCCATCACGCACCCACTACCACGACTGCCCAGTACATTCCACATCGGGATTACTACAGAACCCGTTAAAGTCGACAGGATGACTGAGGACAGCAGCATGCAGAGGATGACGGAGGTCAGAGACGACTACGTCGCGGATGCCCTCACCAACATGCAACCCCACTGCGAAGACCTAATAATGCCTAAAAGACGCCATGCGAGAACTAGCTGCACCTCGCATCGAGAAGGTCATCATCGCCCCCATCGACATCTCCTGCGCCACGAACATCTTACCCCATCGGCTCGAACAGGCAGACAAGATTCATCGAGAAGTCCTGGCATTGTCCCGCCAACCAGCATCGACGATGTCCCATGGGAACCACCACAAAAAAGATCACCAAGCCTCATCGCAGCCCACTCCACAAGAACCATTCAAGACATCCATCTGGTAGGAGAATTTTCTTTACAGAACTATTTAATGTAACACTATCTCCGTTTGCTCTGAATCAATTATTCGATACCATTTTAATAGCAATAACATAACATTATTATTACAAATCCATCAAGTTCATTATTTTACCATTTTTATAGCATTTAAATTCAAATATTAAATCTTCTACACCCTCATTTATCAATTTTTACTTTATTTTAAGCAACTTTTAAATTTTAATTCATTAATTTCAATTTTACATAAAAATCATATTATATTTTAATTACTCGAATCATATTTCTAAACTTATTTGTGTGTTTTTTTAATACCTTATTTATGGCCATAGTATTAATAATTAAATTTTTTACCCCCTTTATTTTGCTTAACCTATTACTATTTCAATTGATATTTCTCAATATTTAAAAGTTATTTAAAAACTAGTCCTAGATTTGTATTTTTATAAATATCAATTTTAAATTATCTCATCTCAAAATGTGCGTCCCATTTTTCCCACAATTATAAATACAACTATAAATGTAATATGCCGAAACTAAATAACATACCATAAAATTTCCATATCCCATTGCATTTCATTCCTGCCTGTGTTAAATTGTTATTTACGTATTAAATACATTTTTATTTCGCACTTCTACATTGTTCACATCAATTTTAATTCCTCTCGCATATCCCATTAACACATTTCGCATAATCATAACACATTTATTTATTCAATAGTTAATTAATTAATTCTTTTATAGCCTACCTTTTCCCAATTATTCACACCCACGATTTCAATATTACAGATTAAATTTAATATCCTTCTAACAGCGGAACCTGCCAGATTAAAACGGATAGGAAAATTATATAAAATCAATTTTATAGAAAATCTTATTTTTATGATGTTATAGGATAGTTTATCGTTTTGTCAACCCGTTTAAATTTTAGGTGCCCATCACCTCTAAAATCGATCCTGTACATGAGACCAAAAGAGGGTCATCTTGGCCTCCATAAAAGGACAATTAATTTCCGTCTTCATCCCAACGACAGCTCAAGGACGCACGCACTGAACTCCCCCCTATTTTTTTTCTACTTCGTCTTTCCTTCCCTACTTCTAAAGGGGTGGAATGACCTTTGTATCCATCATTAGCATCCATCATTAGCAGAGATATTCTTTCCTACTTCAACACTCTTACCTGTCAATCATTCAATTATAGGCCTTCCATACTTCTCTCGTCTCTTGATCATTTTCCATTGGCCTTCTATGCCTTCGTTCTAACCACCCCTCGTCCATCGCAGAGTTCCTGTTTGCCGATTTTTTTTAATTTACACCCAGGTCGCCGTCCCAGCATTCTTTATTTCATTATTTTTTCCTCAAACTCGGGTTCAATCAATCAATGGCAACAGTCGAGCCCTGTTTTCACAATCTACCTCCATCCTCTAACCTCTTCAACGGTTCCTGAGACTCCTGCTCGTCAACCTTTTTTAATTTTTATTTTTTAATGATTCATCGACCTGGTACACTCTTCCTCCCTATGTTAACTCCACACGGAGAGCTTGGGTAACCAGCAAGACTTTTTTTTTCTCTAACGCTCGACCCAGGCCATCATCAGCACGATGCGCCCACTCATTTTTCGTTTAATTTTATTTTTCATCTGGTCGAGCTCAATCACCGACAGCAGCGCAGCTCTTGAGCCCCATCTCTTTTAACCTCTCTCAGAAGAATTTTCTTTCCCATATTCTCCCATTATCTACCTCTCCTTCGATCTTCACACCTTTTGCCCATCTGATCTAATGCTACTTACAGAGCATCTTGAGATTGCTGAACCCTGAAAACAATACTTCGCTTCTAAGCTCGTATTGCAGGGCAGGACTCCTGAGATGTCCTTTGCAGAAACCAATTCAGACCTTCTTCCTTTATTCCTCACTGCGTCATTACCTATCGCAAACCTTTTGCTTAAGTCAATTTTCTTTTATATTTTAATTTTTTTTATTATCTCTACTTCTCCACCTTCCTGTATTACATCCCTGAAACTATGTTGTAAATATTCAAGGCACCTTAAGTAACAAAAAACTGTATCTAGTATACCAACTTTCCCAAATATTTACTTTCGCTATTGTGTGTGTTTACTTTAAATTTATCCTTCCTATGTACTCCTCTTATATATTTTTGTAGTTTTATAATATTATATCAGTGTGTCACCACTACTCCCCTTTATCTTTATTTTTATTCTAGTAACTAATTTTGTGCCCCAAATTATTTCCCATTTAATAGGTTTGCTAGCTTTTCTCTCATTTATTTGTAAATAGACTTACAGTTTTACTAGTTTTGTGGTGTTGGACTTTGTTTTTTAACTTACAGATGTAGATAAAGCATTTCAATATTAATCGATAATATCATTTTGTTTATTAACCATCAACATTAATGCCATCAAATACCAATCAACCCTTTATATATTATTACCGTTAATATTTTTATTTTCCTTTTTTTTCATCATGTTTAGACTTAGAATTTTACAACTTCAACTATTTTAGACACCATTTTAAAAAACCTACACCTAACAATATTTATAATATTTCTTAAACAGATAAAACATTTATCATTTTATTTTTTCTTAATAGATTTTCAAAATGTTATTTTTGACGCTTCCCTTACAACCTCTAACTCTATCCCATGAACCTTTCCTCCCAACTTTTTTCATCCATCAAGAGATTATTGTTCGTCAGCCATTTTCTTTTTTTTTATTGATTAAACTAACTAGAAGACCCTTCCTCGCTGTACATTTCCCAACAGTGAGCTCAGGAGACCCAGTTAGATTTCTATTTTTTTTTCTCTCATCGTCCGGCTCATCATTTTTTCATTTTTCAACTTTTTCTTTTCACCACACAAGCCGGACACAATCAAAATGACAGCAATGAATCTCTTACTCCCACCTTCCCTTTTCAACATCCTTCAAACCTCCAACTACCTTCCAAGGGATTCCAGTTCGCCGAACCTTTTTGTTTTTTTTTTTCATTGATTAATCCGACTGGAACAATCCTTCCTCACTATACCATTCCCAATAATTAGTTCAGGATATCCAGCGCGATATTTTTATTTTTTTTCTCATCGCCCGACGCATCATATCAATTCACCATTTTTCAACTTTTCACTTTTTTTTTTCATAAATCAACCGGGCACAATCATTATGGACAACAGGGATCACTCTTACCTCTACCTCTCCCTTTTACCTCCATCAATCTTCCCATCCCTTTTCACTGTCTGAACTAATGATGCAGACGGAATATCTTGGGCCTTCTGTTAATGAAAACAATGCCTCACTTAAACAAGTTCGCATTGCATTGCAGAATGCTTGGGATACTACTTTTGCAGAAACATGCTCAGATACCCCCTTTCCCCTTTTTCAACCTTAGCGTCACATTATAAGTTCAGTCAATAAACTAACTTCATTTTTTTTTCTCTCATCTTTAATGCAATAAGATATTATTTTCCTTGTACGAGTCATTTTACCATATTTACCATTTTGTATTATATACTTTCTCTTAATCTTGTATCATTCATTTTGTGCGTTTTTATTTTTATAACCTTAATTTTATTGATACACCACCATTACAACATCTTTCTCTTTTTAACTTGTAACTTTATAATAATTTTAACTAATTTGTATACAAATTATTTCTTGTATTTTCTTATAATAGGTTTGTTAGGTTATCATTCATTACATGTCATTCCCCCAACCAAACCTTCATCACCGGGGACACATTCTGTAGTATATTTTGAGCTAGTGTTAGATTACAACATTCTTATAATATTTATAATAACCCCATACCTATATAAAAATGTGTATCGAACTTGTAACAAAATGACAAAAAAATAAAGAGGTAAAGGTAGATCAGACGACGACCAAGACCAGACGAACAGGTGTTTATGATAATGAGTTCAATTACCCCGTCAACAGGTGGCCAGACGTAATAAACAACCCGGCGCCTGACAGGTGGCGTGATTTTATGGGAGCCAATCAGAACTCGCCGCCATCTGGGAGCGTCTCATATAAAAGCCCCCCCAAGATTGGGACAAAGTAGTTGTAGAGTTGTTTTCAGAGCGACGCCGTTATACGGTAGTATCCGCGATGTAGGCTTTGGGCATCCGTGGCGCCCGTGGTCCGCTGCCTTCGTCCGTGGTCTACCTCTTCCTCTTGGAGTTACCATCTAGACCTGCCTCTGTCTCTTGCTGTCCCAGTGCGGGTATCCCATCACGCACCCACTACCACGACTGCCCAGTACATTCCACATCGGGATTACTACATATATATATATATATATGTCATAAAAAAGATGTATTTTAGGTACGTTACCAATTCATTCATGCAGTCGTGGATTGAAGTGAAATGATAACTTTTATATCCAAACTTGTATTTTTTTAATGATTATATTTTAAGAACAAAAACAGTTTGCATACATATAATTTTATAAATATAATCTAAGTATATACAAAAACATCTTGGGTTGTACTCCTTTTGTTAAGGATTTTAAAGAATTAACTCTGTGTTAATTCTATGATTATTTAAATTATAATTATATTAATGAATAATAAAAATCATATTTTTATTATGTCATTTCTTCCCTCCAAGGATAGAAATTAGGGAGTAATTTTCAAAGTAAAAAAAAAAGTATCATTATTATTTACATAGATTATCAATTAAGATGGAGGATACCAATTGAAACTATATCAATGATGCTCTTTATTCCTTCTACATATTCCTATTGGTACCTTTTTTCTTGACAGTAGCTGAAAATTATCCAATCTTATTTGAATTTATAGGTGTCTCCTTCCTATAATTCATAAGGGGATTTACCTCATGAATTGAGTAGGCCTTCTCAGGCTCTCAAGATTCAAAAGGTATTTTGCCACATGCCAAAAAATATATTTTTGAAAATCACAAATTTATTTCTCATAATGACGAGTGGTATCCAACATCTTGTTTCACATTTATTTGGTTTGATCAGAATAAAAACATAAAATAATGGGTTATTTACTTCCACATAATGAAAAATATTTACACATGAAGTTTTACTATTTACATTAAAAAAAAAAGAATGTTCGAATATGAAATGTTCCATATAAAGTTTGTGAGGGAAAAATATATAGAATCATATGAGTGAATTTCTCAACAAATAAAATCAAAATGTAAAATATTTACAACAATTGAAAATAAAAGTGTCAAGTTATATCTTATGTGTGCACAAAAATTATATTCTCAAGGCTTAATTTTTAGGCGTAGTTATTTTTGGTATTGTCTTATTTATATTAAGATTTCCCTACCATTATTTAGTAAGAAGAGGGATCCTACTTTTCACTACCTTAGGTGCCACTTGTTGGTTTGTTTTTTTTCTCTAAAATGGGTATTTTACTTTTTGTCAGTTTTAACTCAAATCCTTCTTTTGAGTAGTATGGCCTCAATTTGGATGAATGAATTACCATGGTAGTTTTTCCTAAATTAGATTGGGGTTTATCAATTTCATAATTGACTGGGGATATCTGTTTTAAGATTGTAAATGGCCCAGACATTGGAGGCATTAATTTTCGGTTATCTGGATGGTAAAAGGTTTGTAACCAAACTTTATCGCCTACTTTAAAGGTGGAAGGTTGATAATGTTGATCATATCTAATTTTATTTATCCGATGAAATTTTAATGTATTATTATAGGCATTTGTTCTGGCAGTGTCTATAGGGGGGTAAAATTCTGATTCTTTTAAGGGGGGATCATAAGGGAGCTTACCATACAAAAGGTAAGTAGGAGTATAGCCTGTTATGGAATGGGGAGTATTATTATATTCATTTAGTACTGAATCTAACAATTTCGTCCATGGTATTGATTTTCCTTTCAAGTTATTGAATTTACATCTTAACCTGGTTATTATAGTTTGGTTAAGTCGTTCATTTAACCCATTACACTGAGGTCTTGATGATGAAGTCAATAATTGTTTAATGTTATTGTTAATCAAATATTTTCTAAATCTTGGTGAAGTAAATGATGGTGCCCTGTCACTTAAAAATTGTTTGGGTTTTTGTATTTGAAAAATTTTGTTTAGGCAATTTATATATGAGTCAGTAGTTTGACTTTTTGAGGGGAAAGCCCAAATGTATCTAGTAGCATGATCTACGATGATGTGAAGGAATTTCTTTGTGGAATTATAGTAATTTAGTCCACCTACTGTGTCTATAGACACAAGATCAAAAGGATCCTTAGCTGGGGGGAGACTTTCCAACAGACCAAATTTCTTCTGGTGAGATATTTTATTGAGTTGACACACCTCACAGTGTTTTACATAATTAGAAATATCTTGAATTAGGTAGGACCAATAATAGATAGGGGAAATTAGATTTAACATTTTAGATACTCCTATATGGCCGTAATCTTGATGAGCTCTTATTAATACTTTTTCTCTTAATGATGGTGGAACAACACTTTTGATTAATCCTTTTTTCTTTATTGTTAAAAGTCCATTAAATTTAGTATATTTCCTATCATTGATGTTATCATCAAATTGAGCTTGTTTTAGTTCTGGGTCAGAAACAAAATGAGCTATGGGGTATCTGCTGAGAAAATCAGCTTCTTTATTTTCAGTTCCTCTTATGTGTTTTATCTCAAAGTCAAACATTGAGAGCTTTAAGCTCCATCTAAATAATCGTCCTTTTGGGTTCTTTATGTTCTTCAAATACTTTAGACAAGCATGGTCTGTATGGATGGTGAAATGCACGCCATCTAAGTAGGGTAAAAAGAAATCCACAGCATCAATAATAGCAAGGCATTCTTGCTCAGTTACACAATAGTTTGATTCATAAGATGTCATTCTACGGCTTCTATACGCTATTGGCTTTAAAAGCCCATCGGGTTGTTCTTGTTTTAGGATAGATCCGATCTGTTCTTGGCTAGCATCCGTGTAAAGGTGTATAGGATATTTGGGATTATAGATAGCTAATATAGGTTTTGAGGTTATCATATTTTTTAATTTAGAAAATGCGGTTTCGCATTCTTCATCCCATTTCCATTTTACATCTTTTTTCAACAAATTATTCAAAGGGAGTCTGAGTTTAGCATAATTAGGGATAAATTTCGAGTAAATGTTAATAGATCCTAAAACTCGTTGTAAATCCTTTTTATTCCTTGGGGAATTCAATTTTCTAATCGTTTCTATATTATTAGTGCTGGGTGAAAATTGATGGTTTGATATTTCATATCCTAGAAAAGAAATCTGATAAGTAGCGAATTTACATTTACTTAGTTTTAGCTTAATATTTTCCTTTATGCAAATATCTAAAATTACTTTTAAATGGGTCAAATGTTCCTGAAAATTATTTGAAAATATAATGAAGTCATCGAAGTAATTCATGCAAAAATCAACATCATATTTATTTAAAATTTGCCTTAAAACTCTTTGGAATTGACTTGGACTATTTTTTAATCCAAAAGATAATTTATTAAATTCGTAAAGTCCGTGAGTGGTAGTAAAAGCTGTGTATTCTTTATCATCTGGGTGTATATCTAAATGGTGATAACCTGATAAAAGATCTAGTGTAGTGAAGATATTAGCTTCTGAAAGCTTATCTAATATAGAATCTATTCTTGGTATGGGCTCAGAATCTCTTTTTATTATATCATTTAATTTTCTGTAGTCTATTACTAGTCGAATTTTACCTTCATTTCGCTTATTCACCAACATAGCAGGGGATGCATAGGAGGAATAAGATGGTCTAATGACATTATATTTTAAAAGTTCTTCAATCTGTCTTTTAATTTCAATGTTGTCCGAGAAGGAAGGTCTAAAAGGCTTTAATGAAATAGGTGTTTGTGAGGTAAGTTTAATTCTAATTGGATCTGCTTTAATATGTCCTATATCCATTTTATGGGCAGCAAACGCTTCCTTATTTTCCTTAATTAATTTAATTAAATCAGATTTTTCATATGGTGAAAGTTTTTCATCAAATTCTTCACTATTAAAATTTCTAAAATCATTTTCATTAGGAGGAATAATAGATTTAAATAAAGGAATTACATTATGATGTGTATAATTATTATTATTAGGGTTATGGTAATTAACATTAAGAATTCTACCAAATTGAGTAATTGTAAAACTTTGAAAATCAATGTCTAATTTAAATAATCTTATATGGTGTAAAGAAAGCAATACATATGGCAAATTAATATCGGAGGAATAAAAATCAATATCTCTAGTAATAAATCCTATAGTTGTATTAACATTAATTTTTGAATTTATATTTAGCATACCGGATGTCTCTTTAATAAGAGGTAAATTATTAAAAACAACATAGTTTGGTTGAATCTTATCTATCATATGTTGAGGAATTATAGAGAAGGTACAGCCAGTATCCATGAGAGCTACAATACTGTTATTATTCACATTTAGATTTATATACAGACCTTGGCGTCAGGAGTGTTGAGGCGGAGCTGGTCGGCATTCGCTCGAAGGGGCTGTTGTCTGCGTCAAGGTGTCCATGGATCGAGACGGCACGGACATGAAGCTTGCAGCGGGGGGGGCTTGCACGGCCCTCTCGCGAAACCAGCACCTATTCTCAGGATGGAAGCGTCCGGCATGTCCCCGGTTCAGGCAAATTCGGCAAGGACGTCCTTTAGAACTATAGTCCATAGGGCTTCTACCTGGATGTCCCCATTGCTTTTGTTGTACTTCCATTCTTGGGGCTGTTTCCCTTTTAATAGATGACTCCTCCATTTCCTTATGTGATTCCCTTCTTATTGAATGTTTCTCCACATTTGCATCTTTATTTGGCAAATTCTGCAAGCTTTTTGCGTGAATTTCTAGAAATTCCATTAAATCCTTAATTGAAGGCACAACCCTTGGGTTGTTCTGCAATTCCCACTGTTTTCTTGTGGTTTTATCAAGCTTATCTTGTATGATCTCGACGAAAAACACATCAGATAAACTATCGATTTGGTAACCTAATACCTTCACTGTTCTTACTATCTCGTTGCAACTATCTAGAAGTTTAAACATTGACTTATGGTTGTCATCGGCTAACTTTGGTAATCTTAATGCATTATCTATTTGGGTGAAAATCAGATCCTTTGGATTATCATATCTTGTTAATAAGGTTTGCCAAACCTCAACATAATTATCGGCTGTAATTGGAAATGCGTTGACCAGTCTTAGGGCTTCGCCTCTCAGTTGGCCTTTCAAATATTGTAACTTTTCAATTTCCGGTATTTGTGAATTAGAACCAATTGCAGAATAAAATAAATCCTTAAATGAAAGCCATGATTCTAATCTACCATCGAAAGTTGGCAATTCAAGTTTAGGCATTTTAACATGTAAATTTACTTTTTTTTCAGATGTTTCTTGCCCATTATGCCTTAAATCCAATTCACACTTTAATCTTATACACTTATCTATGCAATTTTCCACTTCGTCATTCAAATCCTCATCCTCAAGTTTCTGCAAGAAAATATCACTCATTTTCATCAAATCATTATTTGCATACTCTAGTTTGCATTTCGTTGCATTTACATCTACCATAGACACAATGGATTCGATATTTTCTTCAATGCCTTTTATACTTTTTTTTATCCTTTTTAATTTCTTAATTAAAGTTTCGACTTCCATAATTGCTATTCTTTTATCTATATCTTTTCCCAAATATCTTAGTTGCAATATATGGCTTTGAAATCTATTGGAATTCTTCTCGTACAGGGTTAAAATACATCCTGTCGACTATTAAAAAAAGATGTCATAAAAAAGATGTATTTTAGGTACGTTACCAATTCATTCATGCAGTCGTGGATTGAAGTGAAATGATAACTTTTATATCCAAACTTGTATTTTTTTAATGATTATATTTTAAGAACAAAAACAGTTTGCATACATATAATTTTATAAATATAATCTAAGTATATACAAAAAACATCTTGGGCTGTACTCCTTTTGTTAAGGATTTTAAAGAATTAACTCTGTGTTAATTCTATGATTATTTAAATTATAATTATATTAATGAATAATAAAAATCATATTTTTATTATGTCATATATATATATATTATATAAATATAAAATATATTTCTGTTGATTTTTGATTATTTTGAAATATACAGAATTATTAGTTTTAGCTTGATTTTGATATTTCTATTGTACATGAGTTTTGCGTCGTGGCCTGTTGTACCTTTTCTTGTTTTGGCGGCATTTTTTATTATATTAATTAAAAAAAATGAATTAATATAAAATAATTTAATTGAAAATAGGTTAATCCTGTCGACTTATATTATAAATAAAAATATTATATTTCTGCTGTTTTTGATTATCTTGAGGATTATGCTATGGTAATGCAGTGGTGGTTAAAATCTTGAAAGTATAATAAAAAAAATGGTTTGTTCAGTAATTGCTTTTATTGAGATAAGGAATATATAAAAGAACATAATTTGATAAAAGTACTGCCTGGCTTATGGCGTAAGAATTAAAAAAAAAGAAAAACAAAAGGTGTGAGCCGGCCATCGGGAAACAACAACAACGAGTTTTTATAGGGGAAGCATGACCTCTGGCGGTCGATTTAACAGCGTATTTGTATCTATGAAATATAATTTTTTATATAAATTAATATTTTAATATAACATATAAATATAAATTATTAATAGTAATAGAGAAAGAGAGAGTGAAAAATTTAGATTCACATATTTGAGCAATATTTTTACAAGAGAAAGAAAGTTTATTTACATATATTTCTTACAACTAAGCCCTCGAAGCTCTATAGATTTTAATTAATTATAATTTATATTTACTAATTAATAAACTCATTAAATATATGATGAAAAGTTAATTAGGAAGAAGAATTTATTTTTTATTTCACAATATCGATGCTATTCCTATCATCTCCTAATTAATTAATATATTTAAATACAAGAAACATTTATTAATCGCTCTTAACTTTTCATTACAATTTTTTCATCTTAGTATAATGGATCTTTAGAAATAGTTTAAATTATTATATAAATGTGTAATAATTATTTTTGTGGCAATGTATTTAATATATATGTTATATTAATATATTATTTGAAATGTTATATTGAAATATTTTATTTAATAATGTTATATGTTAAAATGTTGTTTTATTTAAAGTTATAATTTCATTGATATAAATACTCTGTTTTAATCGACCGCCAGAGGTCACGCTTCTACTATATAAACTGATTGTTGTTCTTCCCCGTTGGTCGACCCAAGGTTTTTGTAATTATGTAGATAATCTTTTGTTATATTTATTTATACGCCTTAAGACAGGCATTACTTTAATCAATTATGTTTTTCATATGTAATTCATTCCTCAGCGCGCGCTCAATAAAGAAATCTATAATCAAGACTATATTATTCAACCACGACTGCACCGCCATAGCTTAATCCCCAAGATGATCCTAAATATCAAGCAGAAACTCTCAACTTTTTAAAAAAATATAAGATAAGTCGACAGGATGGAGAAATCCGGAGTTGTCCTAAGTTAACTGGATATGGCGATGTCTGGTTGAAGTGGAGATGGCCATTGTTGAATGTTGAAATCTATTGTCGATTGTATAGACTATGATTGATTGAGGTAGGTTATTCTTGGTTGAAATGAGCTATATCTGGTTGAAATAACTTATTTTTGATTGGAGAATTTGCATAATTGAATTCGAAAAACTTTGCTTTTGGTATAAACAGGTAAAAATCCTGTCGTATATTTAAATTTAAATTTGTGCAAATAATTTTGCTCATTTTCACTAAAAATTACTTTTATATCGTGTTATGGTTTTACATTGTAAACTTGAATATATGTAAATCTGCTAATATATCTTCTCCATTGAATAATTACTTTTAAAACATTTAAAATTAATTTAAACCATTTACACCATATCAGTTGTTAATACGCCATATGCAAAGCAGTCGGCCGGGAGGACAACAACAACAACAAATTAACATATTCTCTCACAACAATCAATTTCTTTATTTAAAATTTGCTAAACTTTAATGTTTTTTTTTCATATTTTTCAAATTTTCAATATGTTCAAAATTCCCTAACTTTTGATATGTTATTTTCTTATTTAATCTTGTATCAAAATATGTTTTTATTTAAAAAATTTTCATTTTTTACCTCCTTTTAGAGTTCTTTTTAAATGCCATCATTTCGCCTAACAAACATGTAAATTTAGCGAGACCAACTATGTAAATTTTACCTCTTATAATTATCCACTTTGATTCTTTTTTTTTAATGCCCATTCACTATTCTTACCATTACCTTTTTTAATCTTTACATGTTCATGCCTTGTTTTCACATTCACTTTTTGTACATAAACTTTTTCTCTACTTATTGCCTTTTCTCATAAATGCCTTTCTTTCTTATAATCATCCAATGTTTTTTCAATGCTATCATATTAATATTTTTCATTCATGTACATTTTAATAATTCATGCATTTTATTTTTCCTTCCTCATTTTTAATATTATATATGTGTATCATTTTTTCTTGTCTGTTTCCAATCTATTGGTTAATAACAAACCAATATGATTGTGGAATATCACCTTTTTACTCTCAACCATATTTTTGTTATCATCATTCACACTTTGTAATTTCCAATCTATTGGTTAATAACAAACCAATATGATTGTGGAATATCACCTTTTTACTCTCAACCATATTTTTGTTATCATCATTCACACTTTGTAATTTCCAATCTATTGGTTAACAATAAACCAATATGATTATGGATTATCACATTTTTATTTTCACTTGCTCCCAATTGTTTTGTTATTATTCATTTTTATCATTTATATAATTTTGTACGTTCCTGTCTATTGGTTACCATATTTAAAACCAATATGATAAGTGAATATCACCTCTCACATTATTTTCTTTCCATCAATCATTTTATCTTTTTTTTTAACAATATATTTTTTTTATCACTTTTCTCTGAATGAACCCATATTATTTTCTTCACAGGGGGGAAATGTTATATTAATATATTATTTGAAATGTTATATTGAAATATTTTATTTAATAATGTTATATGTTAAAATGTTGTTTTATTTAAAGTTATAATTTCATTGATATAAATACTCTGTTTTAATCGACCGCCAGAGGTCACGCTTCTACTATATAAACTGATTGTTGTTCTTCCCCGTTGGTCGACTCAAGGTTTTTGTAATTATGTAGATAATCTTTTGTTATATTTATTTATACGCCTTAAGACAGGCATTACTTTAATCAATTATGTTTTTCATATGTAATTCATTCCTCAGCGCGCGCTCAATAAAGAAATCTATAATCAAGACTATATTATTCAACCACGACTGCACCGCCATAGCTTAATCCCCAAGATGATCCTAAATATCAAGCAGAAACTCTCAACTTTTTAAAAAAATATAAGATATATATATAGGTTTTTAACTTTTAATTAGACAATTTAATTTATATTTAGACATTTTACTTTTCTATTTAGACACTTTCATATTTATTTAGACATTTTTCATTTTTTATTTAGACATTTTCAATTCTAATTTAGATACTTTTAATTTCAATTTAGACATTTTTCATTTCAATTTAGACACATAGGCTTTTTATAGAAAAGTCCATATGTCTAAAATAAAACGTAAAATGTCTAAATTAAAATAAAAATGTCTGAATATAAATTAAAATTGTCTAATTAAATGTTAAAAACCTATATCAAATATATCAACAGACCTTACTCTGTGTGTAATGATAAAAGTTATTATTAAGAGGGCTTGGCTCATCATTGGTGAGCCCTCTCATTTAATAACTTTTATCGTTGCGGTGTAAACTCTTTATAGAGATAATATTTGATGTGTGAAACACATTGCCAAAATATTTATTACAAATTTTAAAGATAGATGACATTTTAAATTTAAATTGAAAAGGTTTCGTTAAAATTTGTCTCAACTTTTAAAAACTCGAATACACAATAGGGTGAAAATATTTTATAAATAAATTCCGTTTAAACTATTCCAATATAAAAGGGCTATACAGGAGTTTCAATCAGACCTTACTGCAATGATAAAAGTTATTGATTGAGTGGGCTTGGATCATCAGTGGTGAACCCTCTCATTCAATAACCTTTGACATAGCAGTAAAAAATAGTCTGCAGAGATAATAGTTGATATGTGAAAATAAGAACACTTTGTCTAAAAATAATTATTACAAATTTGAACGATAAATTAGTACCGCCTGTGTGTGTTCTAATTACGGTATATGTACCGCCGAACAAGCGTGTGTGTGCACCATGCTGACGAGGGCCAACAGCA
>CP092864.1:133954245-134003739 GCA_030710605.1 Cordylochernes scorpioides | reverse complement strand
CTGGTGTACAGAGCCCTTGCCCAGCTTCACCTCCAGCGCCAGAAAATACTGGGCCTCACTGAGGTCTGGGCATAATTCAAGTTAGACACATTGGTCCACCTTCCACGCCGCCTTCTTCTGCCGAGACATCGCACATTCCTGTACCTTGGACGTAGGCTTGGAGCGTTGGTTGAGGGTTGGCCGCTGCCTGGGCGCAGCCCTTCTTGGCCTTCCGACCTCGGGGTCCACCAGCCTCTTCTTCCTAATCTCCACTCTAGTGTACCCGATGTTGACTTCCTCCGTTCTCCCGGTCGACGAGATCGGCCCAGCTCGTCGATGGTTGACTGTACCAGGCTGCTGTTGGTGCTAGTCGTTCCCTCCGTTTTTGGAGAGGGGCTGATTGCATCAGCAGTTTCAGATGGCAATTGGCTTTCAGCCAATACCATTGTTGTTTTGAGAGGTGGGGAATCGCTATAAAATCAATATTTTTATCAAATTCTCGTAGAGGTGGTTAATATTTGCTAAGCCTTTAGTGATGGGGCATGAACGTATGCCCGAACATCCTGAGAGAGAAGAAGACGCGTTGACGCTAACTACCCGAGCTGTCCAGCAGTCTAGTATAAATGTAATTGATATAAGAACGTCTAATAACAATATATTAGAATCATATTTGGCATCTAAAAGGCTCATGAGCTCGAGGTCAGGATACGCCTTTTTTGATTTTTAATACCAATACCTAACCTTTTATATTATTTAATTTTTTATTATTTTTTCACATATATCAACATTTTTTTAATTAAAAAGGCATTTATTGGATCAAAATATCATTTATTTCACCAATATTTCAGTTGGCTGAACGCCAACCTTTATCAAGGTGTCATGACATTTTAAAGGTTGGCGTTCAGCCAACTGAAATATTGGTAAAATAAATTATATTTTAATCCAATATATGCCTTTTTAATTAAAGATTTATTTATGGATTGCTCTATTTTCAAAAATATATCAACATATAGACGGATATTTTGCCTAAAGGAAATTTATCTATAAAAAGAATGGTCGCATCTCCCGTCAAAATAGACGACAAAACTAAACGCCATCTATTGACCGTCTCCATTACTTTTCTGCTTGGCTACCGGTATCTTTGGTTGCAGATATACGGGTATTATGGATGACGGAATGCTAATATTTTTAAAATTATATTATGAAATATTTATGGCAAATATATATTTTAGTAATATAATAGATTCTTGTTTCTTTCAGCATGATGCCTTGCAGGATGAGTTTCAGATGCTAGACCTGTGAAGTAGTTAAAAAAAAGGAATTTATCTCAATTCGATCAATTATTTTCCTTCTTTTATTTTCCTTCAGGATTTAATTTTGTATTTATTCCATCCATAAATAGTTCAATTCTTACTGAGTTTGTGTCAGGTTAAAGTGGAAATTTAATGATGTAATAGCGTGCTTTCTAAGAAGTGTTTTCAATAAATTCTGCGCGTTTTTTTTTCTTGTTTAATTCTAATAAATCTCTGATTTATTGAAATGTGCCTATTTAGAGTCTTTTGTATATGTTATTATATTTTTGTGGAGTAAAACTAACATATTGAATATACCAATTATAAGGACACTCATAAACAAAACTTAAGGAAGTTGTACCTTTTAGCATGTACATCGGGATTCAGACAATAACTCTGAAATATTTGAGGCACAGTGACCTTTATTGAAAACGCGAGTTAAACAAGTGTGAACAAAATATAGCCTCTGTCTCCTTTAAAAAAAAAACTGATGACCGACGACATCAAAGACTTTTCACTTCCTTAAGTTCTGTCCATGAGTGTTAATATCCAAGAAACAAATTATTGTACCTCTAATATGAAGAACATTCCAGAAAACAACTATTTTACAAATTCTAACAAGAACATTTTTAAGTTGCTCCATACCAGCCGATATTAATGTCAATATATCGTTCCTCATAGAAGGAATTCTAGTAAGAATACAAATTAGGAAATTTATCAATATAGAATATTTGTTTGAAATCGTAATTTCAATCTTAAAACCACAATTATGACAGTTTGTATTTTATATTAATATTTCTAAATGTATTCATTCGGTATATAGACAGATAGCTTCTTCCAGAATAGATGCAAAAATCAAACACATGTTTACTAGTTCAATGTTCACTTCACCGTGAATTTCCACATTTGTTTATACGAAGTATAAAGCGTGTGTTTATATAACACATGTGTAGACAGTCTCGAAGGTCTCTTACAATCTCAACTTGTGAAGATAGCCTCGAGCACCAAGTGTAAATACTCATGGGAGCGAGATTAAATCAGGTTGTAACATTCCAGCTAGACACCTAATTTCTTTTCACATCAGAGATTCTCTCCCAGTAATTACATTTCCTGTATATTTTACCCAGTACGTGTGTTACCTTATGTAAAATTTTCTAAAATTATCTGTTTGTATTCTACTACTTTTAAACTATATATATATCATCGTTTATTTTATTATAATATGTTAAATAATAAATATACACTCATAGATAAACCTAAAGGAAGAAAAGGTACCTTTTAGCATGTATATCGGGATTAAAGGGCTTGGCTCATCAGCGTTAAATTCTTCCAACGGTCTCACCAGAACAATCTACCATGTATCATGTTAATTCGATTATTAAAAAAAAAAAGGTTATAGACGTCAACAAAATTGAACGTCTGGGTATATACACTCATGGAAAAAAACTTAAGAAAGTTGTACCTTTTAGCATGTATATCCGGATTCAGACAATAACTCTGAATGATATTTGATACACTTTGACCTTTATTGAAGACACTCGATAAAACCACGTGTGAACAAACTTGTGTGTATATGTCTCTTTCAAAATATATATGTATTAAATAATACACTAATAGACACAACTTAAGTAAGTAGAAAGTCTTTGATATCGCTTGTATATATATATATATATGTTATATTAAGATATTATTCAAAATGTTATATTAAAATGTTATTTTATTTAAAATTATAATTTCATAGATATAAATACTCTGTTTAAATCGACCGCCAGAGGTCATGCTTCCCATATAAAATCTCATTGTTGTTCTTCCCCGTTGGCCGACCCAAAACTTTGTAATTATGTAAATAATATTGTTTTTTATTTATTCTTACGCCTTAAGCCAGGCAGTACTTGTACAAAATTATGTTTTTCTTATGAATTCATTCCTCAGCTCAATAAATAAATCTCTAATCAAGACATTATATTTTTATCAAGACTATTATTCAACCACGACTGCACCACCATTACAATAATCCTCAACATGATCCAAAATTCAAGCAGAAAATCTCATCTCTTTTCTTTTATATAAGATATATATATATAAATATAGTGTAAAAACTATATAATAAAAATATAACAGTGATTCTACATTTAAAACTTAAGGAGCAAACTGATAAGAATGATAAATCATATCAAGTAGATTTGGTTAGATTAGCAAGCTAAATCTAAATTAATTATAAAAATAAATAGTTGTATAGTTTTATAGTTAAGTATTCTATTAAAATTATCTTCATTATTTTGATTATTTAAATTCAAATTATAAAATTTGTAAATTGTTATTATTTAGTATAGATAGAGAGAAAAAAAAAGTCCTTTACTTCTAAAACATCATCTAGTTAATTATATATTTATAATTAATAACAATAAAATTTAACAACGTAACGTCTTTTGCATCGGCTTTTACACGTCATTTAGACATACTCTATTCCTATATATAGAATAATAGAAGTGAGAATATATATGATAGTTAGAAAAAAGAGAGAAAGACAGAACCATGCACTTTTAATCAAACTAATAATAAGAAAACAAAAAGTTTTGTAAAGAAGGTAGATAAGATTGTTAGTATATATATATATATTTTTATAATTTGATATTTTATCCTTTTTTTTCAAATGATTTTTTAAATTTTTTTATTTTAAAATATGAATATAAATAGTTGTATTTAGTAATATATCTATACTATGAATTAACTTTTGTTATAAGTTTGGTTATTATGTTTTGAAACCCTAATGGTAGACCAGACATATACAAAAAAATTTAAATTGGAGTAATTATTGAAAAAATATAGTATATATATAATAGTATATATATATATATATACTAGACGAATGACCCGGGCAACGCCCGGGTTTACACGATTAAATGTATATTACATATGGAAGATGGACGTAGTTCCCGGAGGTCACCCGCGAGGCTTTTTTCTGTGTCACCAACTCTGCCCCCGCGCGCCGGACGATTACATTTTCTCGACGGGGGGGGGGGGGGGGGGGCAGGGAAGTCACGTGCTCGCCGGCAGCCAACGGGCGCGCGCCGCCGGCAGATCGCCCGCGTTCTAGAGAGCGCTGCTCGTGAGCTAAGTAGAATAATTTGAATATATAGTTTTAATAATTGATTTATATATTTTTTTAAATAGCCTATCGTCATCCCCGTTATTTTTTTTACCTATGTATGGAAATTTTGGTTTGAATTAGTGAAATACTGCGAATTTGTATACAGGTCATACAAACCAACAGACAAACATACAAACATTCATTATATATATATATAGATATATAACTACCATGGAATTCATCATCTACTAAGTGAAAACTAGTAATTCGGTTATGCAGAAGACTTATGCAAAGTGAGAGAGGAGTTACCATAAAAATCACGTTGTGCTATAATATAAATATATAACTTGTATTTCCAACTTAAATAGTGTTTATTGTATTCAAAATGTCTCCTTTGTTAGAGCATAATCACGTAAATAAATTGGAAATACTCAAATAATTTTATTGTCATAATATAGAGGACTCGTTTTCAACTCATGGACAAACCTTAAGGAAGTGGAAAATCTTTGATATCGCCAGTCGTCTTTTTTTTTTTTTTTTGAGACAGAGGCTGTTCACATTTGGTTATCTGGTGTGTCTAATAAAGGTCACTGTAATATATTTCAGAGTTATTGTCTGAATCCCGATATATATGTTAAAAGGTACAACTTCCTTAAGTTTTGCCCATGAGTGGATATTAACAGACGAGATTACTTGTGGTGGTTTCTAATCTTTTTTTTTTTAAATAATTAAATTAACAGGATACACATGGTAGATTAAACTAGCGAAACCCCTGGAAGGGCTTAACATTGATGAGCCAAGCACTCTCCCATTAATTTATCATTTAGATAATGAAAATATTGGATTGAATAAAATATTTATTTGGTAATATTTCGGTGAGCTGAACACTAACCTTTGTCAAGCAATTTCACTTTGTATAAACTTTCATTGTAATAAGGGCATTAGAAAATTGTTTTATTTCTACAAAAAAACTTGCGGGTATATATTTTTAATAATTGAATTAAAACTCAATAAAACCAATAAATGACAATTTTTGAATTTATACCTCCAAATATTCTCTCTCATATTAATATTTGAGCACTAGATATCTATAAATAAATATTTTTCAAGCAATAATTTTATTAAAATATATAAGTAGTTTCAGGGTTAATAATTCACAGAGAGAAAATCTGTAAAATTCTCTCCCGGGAGAGAGGCGGCGTCTGTCACAAAATGAGCAGTGTTACTAAATATTTGAAGAGGTAATTCCGGCGTGAAATAAAATATTTGGTGACACCGTGTGGCAACCCGGTTGGAAAATCTGTCAATTGCTATCAACTTTGAAATCTCGGCGTCCAATAAGACATAGCTCCTGCTGAATTGGAGAATTTTTTTTTAACAGACGACCCTTTTTAAAAATATATTTTTTCTTATATTATTTGGTATAATGACAATCATATATATTGTCACGGTAGTGATAACGAGTATTGAAAAGGTTTAAGTAAAAATAATTCATTGATTAGAATGAAAAACTATTTTTAAATTTAATTTACAAGTAATAATATGCATGGTAATGGGGTGATGACGAGGCAAATATTTATGATGATACACAACAGAGTATTCAAAATAATTATTCTGTGGCGATATGGAAATATATATATATATATGTTATGAATAATTTATAATTTGTTTGTTGTTAGATAAAGGATTGATAAGATAAAGGGTTGAAGGTGCAGTCGTGATAAAAGAAAGATAATTATTTACCATCAAGTAGTGTTATCTATTTTTAATTACTCGAAGAAAAATTACACATTAGTTATTTTCACATTATATAGAATTTATAAAGTTAATTCTATATTAGTGATTCAAAAAGATAGATATGTTAACTACGTATATTTACAACAAAACTGAAAGTCATTCTAAAAACGATGATAAAAAAGTAGAATTATCAATGAATAAAAATAAAATATATATTTTTAAAATATATAAATATATGAGTTTTAGATTATATATAATATATATTAGGAAATAAGAATTTCTGCTGAATTTGGGATATTTTGAAATATACAGCATTATTAGCTGTTGCTTGATTTTGGTATCCATGAGTATTTTACGATATTTTTTTGCAGTCGTGGCAATAATGCTAAAAATAGTTCAGATCATTTTTGCTTTAATTTTGCTTACTAATATAAACATAATTAGAGAAAAGTTCTGCCTGGCTTAAGGCGAGTAGTAGAAGAAAACAAAAACTATTTACATAATTACATATGGTTTGAGCCGGCCATCGGGAAACAACAACAAATGGTTATATAAACAGAAAGCGCGACCTCTGGCAGTCGACTTAACAGAATATTTGAAACTATGAAATATATTTAAAATAAAATAACATTTTAAATAATATCTTTATATAACATGTATATATATGTTAATTTACATAATTATAATATATATCATTTTAGAATTAAAATCTCTGTGTGAGTTTGGAAATTGTAGACATTTGGAATATAAAATAATATATTGTAACGTAGAAAATTATATTAAAATTGATAAAATACAAGAGTCAATATAAGGAAAGTTTACGCAGAGTAATAAAATATATAAACATCAAAATTATTTAATCTGTTAATACAATAATAGATTACCTTTCTACAATATGTTAATTTATTTGAAAATCGATCAATCCATTAATAAATTTTTAAATAAAAATGCATATAATGGATCAAAATATCATTTATATTACCAATATATGATTTGGCTGAACGCCAACCTTTATCAAGCTATTATAAAATATTAATGTGTATTAACAACAAACTCAGCA
This sequence comes from Cordylochernes scorpioides, assembly GCA_030710605.1. Lineage (NCBI taxonomy): Eukaryota > Metazoa > Arthropoda > Arachnida > Pseudoscorpiones > Chernetidae > Cordylochernes > Cordylochernes scorpioides. The sequence goes on along the minus strand of CP092864.1, from coordinate 133,996,580 downwards.
CCACATAACACCCCATTGAATATGAGCGAAATATTTTTTAAACTTAATTCTATTGACATTATTTGGCGCTGAGTTTGTTGTTGACAAACATTAAAATGTTATAATACCTTGATAAAGGTTGGCGTTCAACCAACTGAAATATTGGTAATATAAATGATATTTTGATCCATTATATGCCTTTTCATTCAAATAGATTTTAATATATTTGTAACGTCTTTCCAAAATGTTTTATTTTAAATTTTCCCTGAGACAAAAGAGAGAAAACAAAAGAATGTTGAATGTTGGTAAAAAAAAAAAAGCTCGAAAAATAAAAACTAGGTATACAGTATATATATAAAAAGAAATATAAATAGGCTTAGAAACCTTCATTTTGAAAAAGATGTGCTGGTAAATTTTTTTGGGTCTAATCCAACCTGTTATGAGAGACAATCCCAAGGAGCTACAAGGAGCATAAAGGTATATACACTCATGGACAAAATTTAAGGAATTAGAAAGTCTTTAATATAGTCGGTCGTCTTTTTTTTTTTTTTTAAGAAGACAAAGAAAATATTGTTCACACTTGGTTATCTCGTGTGTCTTCAATAAAGGTCTCTGTGTAACAAATATCGTTCAGTGTTATTGTCTGAATCCCGATATACATAACTAGGGATAATTACTTCTATTTACATTTTTAAACAGAAACAGTTATAAACATATTATACAAGAAAATTTAAAAAAGAAACCTGGTCCTTCCAGGTTAGAGAGATAATAATAAATATATTAACAAAAATTGGTAAATCTATGACAATTATCTCTGCTATTTATAAATTCATATAAAACATTAGCAAGTGTCTGTTGTCTAGCGATAAAGAAGAACAGTAGGTGTCTCGAGTCCTGGGTTTCCTTGCCACAGTGACAGCTAGAGTCCTCAACCGCTCCAATTGTTGCTAAAAATCCCTTAATATTTTCATGGTTCGATGTAAACTGGGTATTATAAAAGTTAGAACGGAAAAATTATAAAATTCCTAACGGGAAAAAGATTTGGAATGTTTAATTTGTTTTTACAAATAATTCATCCATTTTTGCACTTAAAATGTCTATGAGTGTAAATATACATTTAACATATAAAATATATGCTGTTGAATATACCACAAATATAAATTCATGTATTTAAATCATTATTTACATATAAAGGAATCTACAAGAATAATCTCTCCCTAATCCTCACAAAGATGTTTATTGACAAACCAACATTTCCCTCCATCTTGCTGAAAGAAAGTTCTGGTAGATGGATATTAAAAGGGCCAGCGTCTTCTGTTTAATTTAAAATTTAATTTATGTTTCACACCGCTCAATAGCAACCCTGTTAATAAGCCTCCAGACGAACTTTCCTATTGATCCTGCCAAAAACAAAGCTAATTAAGAGTCGGCAAATCCTATTTGATTTTTTTCTGTTTCTTTCAACATTCCTCTTTTCTTCTTGAATCAATAAAGAGATCTTTTTTATGATTGTCAGATTTACATTGCTTTTTTGTCGTTAGTCAACTCTCTCTCCGTTTGTGAATGGATTTTAAATATTTCTATAGGAGTGTGTTTAAATTAATGTGTTTAGTGTTTTGATAGTAAATAGAATGAAGGTTTTAATTAGGTGTTTGTTTCATTTTTTGTTTGTTTTTCTATTAAAATTATTTCTTTATTTGTTTATATATTACATTTTGGGATTCTAAAACATCACATTTTTGAATGGAGTATTCCTTTTAAAATACCATATTTATTAATGTTAGCGAACCCTAATTACTATTGTTGTGTATTAACATTATTTATAGATGAAAAATTTCCCAAGAAGATTTGATCTAGAAAGATAAACGACACCTTTCCCGTCGTTGTTCCAAAATAACTTTACTAGGTACCGCTCAACAAGAACAACCTAGCTTATGATATTTACAACAATTAATAATATATGTGAAGGTTATTCACATATTAAAACAAAGGATCCAACGCGGGATTCGGTCCTGGTTCATGGCTGTCGGGAATCAAGGGTTTTAACCTCTCAATTACCGACTCTTCTCTCCCGTCAAAATAGACGTCATAGCTAGACGCCATTTAAGACTTCATATAATTATAATTTATAATATTGAAGGAAAAATGACAGCTAATTAATAGTAACTAATATACAGTATTGTTTTATTCATTGTTCAAACACTAAAACAGTTAAACCTCCCTTCAGCGACTATCTCTTTGAGAGACCACTTTTGGAAAATCAAAACTGACTAACCCTGTTCTAATATAACCTCCATAAAGCGACCACCTCTAGGAGAGTTCAGGAATATCCATGTATTTTGGGTTTTCTATTATAAAAAGAGTTCTACTGTAATTATTAACCATGACGAAGCAGATAAAAAGAAATCCATAATGATGCAATAGTTGAGTCAGTGTCATGTTGGTCGCATTGAGCACACAGGGTCAATAAAAAACTTGTTTCAATCTATTAACTTCAACCCAAATTATCACAAACCTACAAAATTCTTTATTAAATCTGAGTTAATACAGTATATTCATACAAGATCCAAAAACACTAAAGCAAATATAGAAACGGTAAACAAGTGTATAAACTGTAATCTATACTGAATCTCCATACATGATCCAAAATCAAGTAAGGAAATATCAAATTAGGGAAATTCTGTAACGTATCATATATTTATACATTTTAAAAATAAATAAGGCATATCCTGACCAAAAGCACATATGATTTTTAGATGGCAGAGCGCCATCTAGTGGAACAGAAATCAACTAAACATTGATTTAGCCTGTTCCCTGATATTTGGCCAACCCAATTTCTTGATAAATCAAGAAAAGCCATCTTAGAATTTTTTACATATGTACGGTGTGGCCACTGGACATTTTTCGGACCTAGAAGCGGTTGTTGGGTTTTGTGCTGACTGGAGTATAGGAGGTTATCTATGAGTCCTTCCTGTGGTGAATCTGTATAAGACCGGTGGTCTTAAAGCTGTGTGTGTAAATTTATAATTGATTCTATATACATTTTTATATGTAAATTTGTAAATTCAAGTAGAAATTTTAAAAAATTATTATTTTTGAAGGAGAAAGGCAACAAATAGCTTTTTAGCACTTCGGTTTATAGATAAAGGGAAGGGTGAAGTTGTCCAGTTCACACTGTAAAGTGTAAACACCAGGAAAACCGAGGTGTACACAGCCAACCAATTTATCAAACCTCTAAAAAATGAAATAAACGGAGAGAACAAGGACAGACTTGAGGGAACAACACGAAATTCTTTCAGACCCACGAGACACGCAATTTCTCTGATTGGTAGTTCTTCACAGTGCGCTTTTTTCTCAGTCTTTCCACATCTTTCCAGACTTTGTTTTCTCTCAACGTAACATCAGTAAAAAATATTTTTTTCCATTGAATAAGTAATTTTATTATGATGAATTAACGCGTCATCTGTTATGAAATTTCTAAACTATTATAGACGCGTATGATTCTTTTAAAAAATAAACAATTTATACTGTCCTTACTGCAATGGAAAAAATAATGGGAGGTCCTGGTTCACCACTGATGAGCCAGGCCCTTCCATTAATTTATCCATTGCAGTAAGGGCAGTATAATAAGTTTATTTTTAAAAGAATCATACGTGTCTATAAATGTTTCGAATTGAGATAGAATAAGTTATATATAGATTATTTTACTAAGCGCTCTGTACCAAACATTCCAAAGGTTACAGACCCATGAAACGTTCTTGCCCATGCCATGTCTATCTATCGAATAATTGAGCAACTTAGTAAGGACTCCTAGTACAACACAACGGCCGAAACAAGCAAACAGTTCGAAATTTACTGTGGCAAGAGGCCAGGCAAGCTGAAAGCCACCAACGCTGCAACAGGTGCATAGGTGAGATACACCGGGTTCGGGGATAGAAAAAAGTGAGACAGATAAGAAAAAAGTTCACAGAGAAAAAAATTAAGAAAAGGCATATCTTTATCGTACAACTGAAATTTGCTGATGGCTTGCTCCATCCATCGGAATAAATATCAACTCTTCGTTGATTTTTTATTATTTCAGAATTGGCCAAATACCCATTCTTGATTAATCTAGAAAAGATAACCACGTACGTGTTTCGGACTGTTTCCGACAGATAGTGCAAGCTATCAGCAACTTCCAATATGTACGTGCACACACACAAAGGTAGATCAATCCATTTATAATGCTAATTATACAATTCGCACTATTTTCCAAACGGAATTCCTATACAGTTCATATCGAATTTTATAGTCACTCAATTCGTCACATAACACGGAAAATTCCAAAAATATTTACATAAAAGAGGTCTATCAGAAAAACCAAATTGTTCCTGCGGAGAAACTGAACAAACTGCTCTTCACCTTATCTATGACTGTCCGAACTTTACAGAAGTGAGACATCGTTTGTTTCCTGATCTAAATGATTTAACTTTCTTACATCAGTCACTTTGTCTATATATATTTTATTAACTCTGTCGTTTAATACATGTAAATTCAATAAAATAATCCCTTGTGTCAATATTGAGTAAACACGTATCAGGCCTCCAGGGAAAAGTGTCTTTTCAAAAAAACCTTTTTAATCTCTATTTTTCTGCCACAAACGCCCTTCTACAGGAGAATTCAAATTATACCAAGTTTTCTCCTATAGAAGAGGGTGTTCGTTCCCGAAGGCTAGAGAATAAATATATTTTTAAAAAGATAATTTTCCCTGGAGTCCTGATATGTGTTTACTTAACATATAAATTTGTAAATATTTAATTCTAAGATTTAATTGGTTTGTTGTCTTTTATTTGTTTCATCTGTGATAGGCGCAAATATTTCAATATCTCTGTTGGTTGATTAATATTTTAAAAAAAGGTGTGTAGGGTAGTATGTTTTTGAAAATATACTTCTCCCTGGAGGCCTGATATATTTTTACTTAACATATAAATGGGTAAATATTTAATTCTAAGATTTAATTTGTTTGTTGTCTTTTGTTTGTTTCATGTGTGATAGGCGCAAAATTCCAATATATCTGTTGGTTGATTAATAAAAAAAGAGGTAGAACAATAACAAGGAATTATCTAGACCTCCTGCTGAGCTCTCATTGGTTGGCGATGATGGTACATTGCTTGCCCAAGCCGGTATTGGCTAGAATCGGACAAAGATCAGAAAGAATGACACAATATAAAAATTTGCAAAATAATATTTTATACTGAATAACTAAATTTGACAATTATACCGCAAATGTTTATTTTGAACGAATAGTAAAAATTTATTTTAAGGAGAAATAACGACATTTCTAACCTTAAGAATGAAGTTTGATAGGATGAATTGTGAAGCGTAATAATAAACGGAAAAATAAAGTGTCCAGGGATGGGAATTTGTATTGTATTTGATATAATACTGTATTATATTTCACTATTCGAAAGTTGCTAACCTAAATAACGAGATATTACATCTCCTATAAAATATTTAAACTATTTTTGATCTGTATAATTCTATTTCCAACTATAATTTCAAAATAATACAATTTCTTAAACATTCGCACTTTTTATTTTTAAAATGTATTCAAAATATTATTCATAATTTACTTTTTTTTATAATCAAAGATAATTATTATCAATAATAAAATTTGACCAAGATACAAAAGACTAATATAAAATCAGATTAAAATATAAACTCATATATTATGTACGAAATATAAAATTTTATAACATGAAATAAACATTACTTTGAGACACCTAACAACGCCCTAAAATCAATATATATGTATATATGTAATATAGTTACAGACGAAAAGAATTCAGTGATAAATAGATGGAGATGTGCTAATTCCTTATCTATTTGCATAAATCTTCATTCTGTCCGGGATCCCTCTACCTCTTCCATTAAAAAGTCCTTCTTCCATTGTGAATTTGAGTAAATTTAAATTTGAAAAATGGTGAGTTATTTGGGCCGAGCTTGTAATATAGATAAACGGAGGTTGGCAACGCTGGGCAGATTTAAAGGCATTATTTCCATCTCACCAAATCCTTTTCCCAAATAGAACGAGAGCCTTTTAGAAACATTAAACTCCTTGGCAACGCTGCTTAGATACGGTGCCGGATCTTTTTTTAAATCTACTTATACTCTGTGAAAGAATTTTATTGGTTTCGATTGATATATTGAAGAAATAAATATAAAATTATATTGAATATGAAATATATATCTAAAATATATTTGTAAAACACTAGGTTTTATAAATTTAAAACTTATAAAATGTGATAGATATTGTTAATTATGTATTTTTAACTATGAATTTCATTTTATTGCAATTACTTTTAGTCAGCGCCATCTATTGCTTTAAAATACAACTAGTCTATAAATATGTACATATACATTTAAATCTATATTGGTCTTTTGTTGTGTTTCCATTTAATTAATTTTTAATTAATACCATAACGATTTATAGGGATTATTCCTAATTATACAGGAATTAACTAATTAAAAAATATTTTAGCAGTAATTATACTTACAAACACTCATGAGGGTGAGAGAGCAAAACTTAAGGAAATGTCCGTCGTCTGTTTTTTTTTTTTTTTTTTGAAGGAAACAGGTGCAATTTTTGTTCACACTTGGTTATCTCGTGTGTCTTCACAATAAAGGTCACCGTGTATCAAATAACTTTCAGAGTTATTGTCTGAATCCTGATATACATACTAAAATGTACAACACTTCTTTTTTCCGCGAGTGTATTTTATTCACGAATACAATAAATAGATACGTATTAAAATAAAAAATTCAAATTTACATACACACTTTCAAAGATATTGAAGTAACATATTAAAACCACAAAAGAACAAATTAAGGCGAAAACAAGAGAACCTATATATTAATAGGTTTATTCAATAAGTACTGATTTTAAGAGATAGATGGCGTTGCTAAAGCAAGTTTATGTTATCATCATGTGCTGGCATTCTTTATACGTGCATGCGACAAATTTCATACTATTGTGTAAAGACTGTTGGCTATCCACCACATGACAGTCAGACTTTGTCCCTCAATTTCACACTAATTCATGGGATGGCGCTTCGGTACCTATTTCAGTAAGTCTTCTCCCATTATTTAGGATAAAATGGAAAAGTGCAGTATATTGTTATGTGGTTTTATTTTTGTTCTTGGAATGGTGAAACGTGTAAATAATTATAAGCAAGTATGGATATATTTTTTAAGTAGGTGTCGGCAACCTTTTGAGTGAGAAGAGTCAAAAATTACAATTAACAAAATTTCTACGTTTTTATAGAGCCACACAATTTTTCTTACCAACAATAAATAGTACTCGCCTAAATTATACGAGTACTACACACAGCTTCACATCCAAAGAACCGCATGTGGCTCGCAGGTTGCCGACCCTTGGTTAAAAGGAATCGTTCTCCATCCATGCCAACACTTAGATGATGTTTGTGTATGGAAGGAATAGTACAAAAGTGAAATATTGTAATGGGATAAGGTTAATAAATTAGGAGAGAAAATCATTTCCTGATTTATAAAGTTATAATTTTGGCGATTCTTGTTGTTTCCATACACATATACAACATATAAATTACGACAGATATACATTCATGAACAAAACTTAAGGTAGTGGAAAGTATTTGACTGGTTGCTCGTAAATGTATCTTGATCAATTTATATTTAAAATTCCTTTTTATTAATTATTTGTAGAAGAACAAGGCAAGAAGCATGTATATATAGCTGTATATTTCTACTGTCCTCAAGGGGTTGGTGGAAGGGTAGTCTAAACCGTTGGTTTTCGACCGCTACGACCCGGGATTGAATCCAGCTTTGGGCATTTTTTTAAATATTAAAAACAATAATTCTCCAATTGCACCCGAATTTTGTAAAATTCCAACTTCCCCAGTGAGTACAAGTAACCAACGGTGCTCTGGCATATTTGTAAGTGCAAAAGTCGAACTGCTTTTCGCATGTGTAGGCATGTGGTGCACTTACAGTAAAAGCAGTCGCTAACTACTAACTATTATTACCATGGCCTATACCTACGTGTACTAGGGATAATTAAAAAAAAACTGTCCTCAAAGTTTATCTCCTTAAGTTAAACTTCAATTACCGTAGCCAATAGTTCATTTTCAGTATATGATATTTCAGTATATAAAATAAAACAGCCCAATACAATAATAAAATCATAATAATAATAAAAAATAGAATTATATTTAGGAAGATAATTATTTATTTATGCATACACAAAGGCCCAACTAATGACTACAAAAACGTTAGGTTCAAATATTGGTATCCATATTTATATATATAAAATCCAGAATCAATTTAATAATAAAATGAATCCTATGAATCATGTGATTTACACTTCATAAACACCTTTTTTTCAAAATCTAAAAATAAATTTTACGTCTTTATTTCGTCTTTATATGAAATCAAAAGAATGTAGCTAAAACAATAAAGTTTTATTTAAAAGAAAAACGTTATTAAAACATAGAAAATATATTTTGCACAGAAATATTTCTTTATATATACAAAATGAGAAATATAAAAGATTTATTTTCTCACCGTAGAGAATAGAATATTTGTCATATGGAACACAATATGTTCTGTGGATATTTTATGACATATAATAATTTTCACGGCATATTTCGTCTGTTTTATAAAGATAAAAGAGTTGAATAGAAATGTGAAAATTTTTCCACCCAAAATATAAACATTCAACTCAGCCCGCTTTGATAAATTGTTGTTCCAAAGCAGGGGTTTGTACCCTTCACTAGAGGGAGCTCAAACACCCTAGAGACTACGCAAAACTTTTATTTCCGGAAAAAAAAATAAAATTTAGTGGATTAATGATTTTCTAAAGCTAGAGATAAAAACGCCATTTTGTATTTTTTTTTTTTTTTTTTGTTATCGTTTGTTCTATAAAACTCAATATCAAAGCCAATTTATTTTTAGTAATACTTTGAAACTATCAAATTATATATGCCATAAAGAATATTATGAGAAGATATGTTAAAAAATTTAAAAGAATGTCTTTTTTTGTATATGTTAATATGAAAAAAGAAAATATTGGAAATTTTATATTTAAAAAGATCATTATAGGTGTCTTATTATTAGGGTTTCGAAGCAGAAAGAAAATTATATATATATATATGGTTTATATTGATATTTACATACAAAATGCTATCTATAGAATAAATTTTACACTTTTTAAATATCGCTGATTCTTTTCAAATAAAATCCATTAAAAATTACTTCCGCAGACTTTTTATTGCGATGATAGAAAATTTAGATGAAAAGGCTTAGCTCATCAGTGGCGAATCCTCTCAGTGGTTTCGCCAATTTAATCTACCAGACCGCTCTATTATTGTTTTTGAATAATTTCTTATATAGACTCATAGACAAAACTTAAGAAAAAGCACCCTTTAGCGTGTATATCGGGATTCAGACAATAACTCTGAAAGATATTACAGTAACCTTTATTGAAGACACACGAGATAACCAAGTGTGAACAGAATTTCTTCTGTCTCCTTCAGCAACAAAAAAAAAAAAAACGACCGGCGACATCAAAGACTTCCCACTTTCCTAAATTTTTGTTTATGAGTGCATTTTCTAAAATAAAAGACGGCCTCCTAATTTTAGAAAAGTTCTACTTATCTTCAGCTGTTCTAAGACAAATGTTATTTGTAAATTACTATTGTTACATTTCAGAAATTGTGTGTGAGGTTTTTCAAATATAGAGATAAAATATATATTATTTATTTATTTTATAATTCAATAAAATAAAATTATTTTCAGCTAATTATATTGCTATTTCTTCAAATCACTATCGTTTTAATTTATGCAATTATCGCATTACACCTTCAAAGCATAAAAAATATTTTTAGATTATTTTTCTAATGAATAATTCTGAAATATGTTAGCAGCAAACTTTTTTAGGTTATACACTTTTCAATGATCATATACGAATTGGTTTGATTCGCTTTTGCTATTCAATTTATGCCGATAGATGGCGCAAGGTATCAGTAAATTTCAGTTTGTACGATAAGGAAATACCTTATACCTTATTCTCAATTGTGTTTGAATATTGCAAACTAGATGTTGTTTCTAAGATATAAAATTTTAGCTCAAGGCTAACCATGTTTTGGAGCGGTTAGAGTTTTGAGGTAGTGTTAAGTCATTCTGAGAGAAAGAGAAACAGGAAACATCAATCATTACAATCATAATTGTTCAATGCAAATATTTATATGTAATTCTACTGACCTAAAGGATTATGTCCATAATTTGCTTAAATACCACATTTCTAAGATTACACCCTTCAGTGTAGCATATATAAGCAGAATGATCCAATATAGTATCAGAGATCTAAAGAAGCGGTCTGGTAGATTAAATTTGTGAAACCGCTGGGAGGGTTCACCACTGATGAGCAAATTCATCCCAATATTTTTTAATCGCAATAAGAACAGTAGAAGTTTGATTTATTTGTGAAAAGAAACATTCGCGTCCTAATGTCTTAATTTTCTATATATAGATGGCGTGTTATATATTGCTTTATAACAATTAGAATCATTCACCGTTGCAGTTTATTCAACGTCTTCTTCTAAGACTCATTTAGCAACTTTCTTTAAACGTATTTGGCTATTTTTAGAAGACATTTTTAAAACAAATATGTGTTCTGATACCTCCTATACAGAATTCGCTAGAGCTGGGTAAAACAAAAGAGAGAAGGTTTTGAAAAAAGAGAAGAGAAAAGGACGCATATTTAACAATTTTACCAACTATTTTAAAAATGTAAATGAAATAACGTGAATGAAAAGATGCTGTTTTAATAGTTTACCCAACATTTTGTAATAAAGTTCTCCATTTTATAATATAAGATTTACACTCATAATATAAAAAAAACTTAAGGAAGTTGTACCTTTCAGCATGTATATCGGGATTCAGACAATAACTCTGAAATGTACACTCATAGACAACACTTAAGGAAGCTGTACCTTTTAGCATGTATATCTGTATTCAGACAATAACTCTGAAAGATACACTCTTGGTCAAATCTTAAGGAAGTGACACCTTTCAGCATGTATATCGGGATTCAGACAATACCTCTGAAAGATATTACAGTGACCTTTATTGAAGACACGAGATAGCCAAGTGTGAACAAAATTGCCTCCGTCTCCTCTAAAAAAAATCTGACGACCGGCGACATCAAATACTTTCTACTTCCTTATGTTTTGTCCATGATAATACATATGGTGAATAAGCTATATTCATATGTGTTTTAATATATTCATGTGTGTAGCTAGTAATAGTCAATTTACATGCTAAACACCACTTTGACAAAAATTCGGAATCTCTTGTCGATCTTCTGGAATGTAGAAGGTCCTTAGCCAGAAAACATAACCTTCAGGTGAGCGTTCTGCATTTTCAAACCTGGTGTTGTGGCTTTGTTACCGACCTGAGTATGCTAAATTTAAGAGATGGTCAATAGATAACGCAGTATCTATCTGTTTATTTTAAAGGGAGAGGTAACTTTTATATTTTAAAACAATTCCTTAACAGAAAAATTACAATCCATGCACAATTAACATAAAATATTTGCAATTAAAACATTGTATTTACAACAACAACAAAAAGCTTTATTAAGACTTTTTAGTCTTATACAGATTCTTCGAAAACAAAAATGTTGGATACATGCTGGAAATACTGTAATAGTACCAGTAAAATAAACAATGTTATTATTATTTTTTAAAACTAATCACATTTGATGGTAATAATGAAATATATATACAGTAAAACACTTAATTAAGATAATCAAGCTAATAAATAGATTAGTTTGGGTAAATTTGAAAAGAAATTTCATATACATGGATTTACTAAGCATTTCTACAAATGCTGGGAAAAAATGTAAAGACTAATCACATTAAACAAAAATGATATTTATTATACTAATAATCAAATTATCTTTAATACAAATTAATATCATTAAGAATATTTAATATATTAACAAATATCTGTTATATATATATATATTATATATATATACATTTAAACTTTAAATTACATTTCACTTTAAACTAATTCTTTTCATACCAAACGATTTTATTTAAATCCAATTTCAAAAATTCTATTTTTAATTTTGTATAATAAGATTCAATCCATTATTTAAACCTAATTTAGACTATGTAACTTAATATATAATTTATTTGTCATGAGAACAAAAGATATAAATAACAATAATCCTTAATCGTATTATCCTTAATTTTTTTTAAAAAGCAAACGATAAAATAAATAGCTAAAATTAATGAAAATTAGAAATTTACAATTTTAATAATCTATTTATATTGCCGTTAAGATCATTAATTAAAAAATAAGCGAATTAAAATTAAGTTTTAATAAAAAAAGGCCTTTGTATATTTTAATGAAATATTCATCGTCTGAAATTTAATTGCTATTTTTAGATGGTAAATAATCGTGTGCCATAAATAGTAAATTTGTAAATAAGTCTTAATTACATATAACTTTATATGTTGAAAAATAATAAAATATATTAAAATATGCGCCCTTTTTATTTTTTAATACCTGACCTTTATATATATTTTTTTTCTTCTTTTATTTTTTTACATTTTTAGCGTAATTACACAAATTTGTGGTCTTAAATACCCATTTCTTGATTTCTCAAGAAGCATATGAAGTCAAAACATTTTTGGTTGTAGAGGTACAGCCTGCACCACACTGACGAGGGCCACCAGCCCGAAACGCGTACGTGGTTGGATTCTCTTGATTTATGAAGAAAATGGAGAATATGAAGATGAACGTTTTGTTTATTTTTGTTCAGATGACGCTCTGCCATCTACAATGTTAATGTAAGCGGCCAGGATATGCCTTTTATATATATATAATATCCTTATATAGTGTGTGTAAATTAGATTCTTTAAAACTCTATTTTTTTTCTTTTCAAATTATAAGATTCTCTTAGTAATTTTAGCAATGAAAAATTAGACAATATATTATCACCCAAGCTAGTAATGCGTTTATTTAATTTAAAATAAGCTTTCAATACAAAGGCTCTTCGTCTGACTTTATTTTAAGAAGCCCATGTGTAAATAGGGCTCTTATTTAAATATTGTACAAAGAATCGACTTTTTGTTTTATTTTTCCTTCGTCCCCTTAAAAAAAAAAGCAGACGACCGGCTACATTAGAGATTTTCCACTTTCTTAAGTTTTGTTCATAAATGTATTAATAGATATTTATATCTTCGGCCAATGAAACTACAAAGAAAACTATATTTATATACTATATATATATGTTATATATAAATAAAAGAGATTTTCTGCTTGATTTTGGTTACCTTGAGGATTATGCTATGTTATTGCAGTCGTGGCAATAATTAAATAAAATTGTTATCCGTAATTGCTTTAATTGAGCTAAAGGAATATATAAAAACATAATTTGGTAAAAGTACTGCCTGGCTTACGGCGTAAGAATATAAAAAAAATGAACAACTTATTTACATAATGTACAAAAGGTTTGAACCGGCCATCGATAAACAACAACAATGAGTTTATAGGGGAAGCGTGACTTCTGGCGGTCGATTTAGCAGAGTATTTGTATCTATGAAATATAATTTTAAATAATATTTTTATATAACATATATATAATTTGTAAACTATTTAAAGGAGAAATCCTATAAAATAATATTTCAAATAATTCAGTTAACAAATATATAATAAATATTATTATGCTAGTTAATATATAAAGTGAAAGAATTTCTAATTTTCAAATACACAAGTTTTGAAATACTTGTATATTTGAATTTTTTTCATTATCTATATCTTTTAAATATAGTTTACAATATAACTGATATTACACAATGTTATCTCTCTCAATATAAATTCAATATAAATTTAAGAAACTTCCAGAGGGACGCAGAAAATTTCCATGATTATTGTAAAAATATTCTGAATTGAGAGGAAGTGTTGACAATTGCAGATATTTCTAAGTTATCTGATATGCAGATATTTGTTGATATTTATAATTTAAAATGTTCATTTTTCATTCTATGATTTATATTAATCTGTGGACTAATTTATTCTGTGGTGTTGATTGTGTGTATATATATATAGGTATTTTCTTTGAGTGAGTGTGGTTGAGAATCTGTGTGGAGACGTATGAGTTTTCTTAGAGTTTCTTCAAATTTATCATAGTAATTTAACTTCATTGTTTTTCATACATTTAATAAAGAAGTTTTAAGTTTAAATAGAGACTAATTTATTAAGATTCTCCCAACAATTGGTAGCAGAGCGGTTGACTTAGGTTGAATTTAAATTTAGGCAAATCGAATTGAAAGTGAATTACGGGGATTAAAATTATGGAGAAGAATTATAGAAGGAGAAGAAGTTGAAAAGCCAATAGAAACAGACAAAATATTTGATGAAAAAATGAAAATCTGGGAAGACTGGGATGACGACAATGCAATTGCAAGAAATGTGATGAACAGAACAATGAATGACACTCAAATTCTAAAATATTCAAGTGAAAGAAATTCCAAGAGATTATGGAATATAATTGGAGAAGAAATGGCATCAAAAAATGAAGACTTGCAGATGAAAAATAGAATAGAATTGTCAAAATTAAAAATGAACGAAGATGAAACGGTGGATGATTACTTAAATAGAGCTATGATTATAAAGAGTAGAAGCATTCAAGCAGGAGATGAGATTAGAGATAGAGAATTAATTTGCTTCGTTTTGGAAGGTTTGAGAGTTGAATTTGATTTCGACATAAAAATTATAAAATCAGACAGGCAAAATAATATGAACACAATAAGACAAATCCTGAAGGAAACAGAAGAAAAATTAAAACTTAGAAAAGAAGAAAAACGGCAAACTGAAATTGCATCTAAAGCTAGAGAAGGCCGATCGGGAAGACGAAATTTTGCTATCAAATGTTATAACTGTGGAAAGATGGGACACATTTCTAGAGAGTGCAGAAACAAGATCAAATGTTTTAAATGTGGAGGATTTGGGCATGAATCGACGATGTGTAAAAGGTATAGAAATGAAAGTCATGCAAAGTATGATTATAATGGGCCTAAAAGAGGAATAAACAGACAAAATAATAGTGAATATACAAGTCATGTGATGGAAACAAGTGAAGCAAATTACGAAGAGGAATATCAAAAGGAAGAAAAAAATAAAATGGAATATGGATTCTGGAGCCTCTAGCCATATGGTTAGTAAAAAGGAACTTTTTATAGAATATAAAGAAGAAGAAAGAATAATAGCAACAGCTGAAAAGGGTGAAGTGATGAAATCTTCGGGAATTGGATCTATTAGAATGAAGTCAAATGTAAATGAAAGATTCATAAAATTTGAAAATGTTTTGCATGTACCTAATTTAAGAGAAAATTTATTATCAGTAACAAAAATTATAGATCATGATTTCAATGTGTTGTTCACAAAAAACAAAGCTGAGGTAATAGATAAAAATGGTGATGTCTTATATGAAGCAAGAAGATTTGGTGATAAATTTGAAGTTGAAGGAATCTTAAATATGGAAATTGCAAGGAAAGCAGAAGTAGATGATATGCTATGGCATCAAAGACTTGCTCATGTAAATTTTCAGAAATTGAAAGAAATGTATGATAATTCAACTGTATTAGGATTGAAAAATTTACATAATAACAAAGCGAATTGCGAATCTTGTACATTAGGAAAAATTCATAGAAAATCTTACAAAAGTATACAATATAAACAATCTGAAGATATTTTGGATCTATGGCATACCGACATAGTTGGACCTTTGGATGAATCATTTGGATATAGGTATTTTATCACTATTGTTGATGACTATAGTAATTTTACTTTCGTTATACCAATTGCTAATAAATCTCAAACAGCAGATTCCATAATAAATTTGATTATCCAAGAAGACAGACTGGCAGGAAAGTAAAGAGAATTAGAAATGATAATGGAGGAGAGTATATTTCAAATTATTTGAGGCGATGGTTATCTAGTAAGGGCATCAAACAAGAATTCACTACAGCTTATACTCCCGAAAGTAATGGAAAAGCCGAAAGATTTAATAGAACCATAGTTGAGTCGGCAAGAACCATGCTAATTGATTCTAAATTACCTCTAAAATTTTGGAGTGAAAGTGTTAAGGTGGCTGTTCATATAAATAATAGAATAAAAATCAAAGAAATGAATACAACTCCTTTCGAGATATACAAGGGATGGAAACCAAACATTGTTTACTTAAAAAGGTTCGTACGCAAGGCTTATGTTCATAATAGAAAAGAAAAAGAAAGAAGATGGAACCAAAAGCTCATAAAGGGATCATGATGGGCTATAGTATGATAAGAAAAGGCTATAGAATATATTTACCGGAAATGGATGAAATTCATGAAGTATCAGATGTTAAATTTAATGAAGCTAAGTTAGGATATTATTTAATGAATAATAGTGGTAGAAATCTTGATGAAAATGAACTTTTCATTTTTAGTAGAGAAGACCAAAATTTGATTTCTCACAGGAATGAAGACTCTGGTGGTAATAGAGAAGACCGAGTAGAAAACTTTAACATCGATGATGAGCATGTTACTCAAGATGATAATGATTTAGATTTGAGTGAAATAGATGAAATACCTCCTGATGAAATAATTACTCCACGTAGAAGAGGACCAGAACCAGGAATGACGAGAGAAATGAGAGAAGAACGAGATCTTCGTCTGAGAGAAACCGAGGAAGAAGAACTCATAAAAAGGGGAGTGAGGAGATCTGAAAGATTAAGACTAATAAAGAATAAGAAAAATGTTTCTGATAGAGCTTTTGAAATTAAACGTCCGAAGGATTACCAAGAAGCACTGAATTCTGATGATAGAAAACAATGGATTAAAGCCATGGAAGATGAAGAAATTGAAGTTTTTGCATATCCCTTCAAAGGAAATGAAAGCGGACCATCTCACCAAGAGTGTGGATGCTGTCAAGATTAAGAACTGCCTAAGCGGTGGAGTTATTTTTTGAGGAATGAAAATTGAAAATTTGAAGGGGAGATTTGTTGATATTTATAATTTAAAATGTTCATTTTTCATTCTATGATTTATATTAATCTGTGGACTAATTTATTCTGTGGTGTTGATTGTGTGTATATATATAGGTATTTTCTTTGAGTGAGTGTGGTTGAGAATCTGTGTGGAGACGTATGAGTTTTCTTAGAGTTTCTTCAAATTTATCATAGTAATTTAACTTCATTGTTTTTCATACATTTAATAAAGAAGTTTTAAGTTTAAATAGAGACTAATTTATTAAGATTCTCCCAACAATATTTGCATAGTTTTAGTATTGTCTTATGCAAATTGACATCTCTGCCTATATAGCGTAGCTTTGTTTATTAGTTAGTAGGTTAGCGGTTATTGGATAGGGCAGGCCGGCGTGAGCTGCTGATGTACATATAATGTTTGATCTCTTGTCTTTCTTTTATTGTCTTATATCTTTAGGTAATAAAAGCTCTTTCTCTCCCTATACGAATATATAATCTTTCCCAACAGGTTATGGGCCCAGAACGCTTCCACTGCGCGAATATTTTTATCCTTATTGAATTTTAAAAAATATTTTTTAAATGGTTCCGTCACAATGTCGAATGTCGTTAAATACATGATAACCCATATCTGTGTGTGATTTCATTTAAAATAAAAATCATTAAAAATCAAAAGCTCGACAAATTATATAGTATCTTCCTAAAACCAATTATCTTAACAAATCCGGTATAATCTATTCCAAAAAAAAAAAAAGGTGCAGGTATATTGCCAATTATTTTTAAAAAATAATAATTGTATTTTTATATTAAGATAAATACTACTGTATAATTAAATTACTATTAATGTTCGTTTTTCCAATTTTAATTAACCATTTTTGATAATATTAATCAAACGCTTATTTCAATGTTTTAAAATTGATTTTCTATTCTCCTAAATATTATATGTGATAATGGAAATATGGAGAGAAAAACATCATTTAACTAAATGAAATTATTTTCATTTTTTAATTAGAAAAATAAATTTAATTTAAATCAAACGAAAGTTAAATTAAACACACGACTAGATTCGATAAAAATAATCCCTTGAATCAATATTAAAATAAAAACATAAATCCTCCAGGGAAAAGATTCTTTTAAAAATATTTTTATTTAAAATATCTCGAGCTTTCGGGCAAGTAAGCCCTTCTACGGGAGAAACTATTTTACATCCTTAATACGCCAATAAAATAATATTTAAACTTAAATAAAGTCTTTTAGTTGTTTACATTTGTTTTGAGGCTTAATCAACGCGGGCTTCTATTGGGCGTGCTTCACTTGGAGGTTATGGGGTGGGCTCAGGAAATATAATGTTATAAACTTCCGGGATATCTATTCTTCTGTTAATACTATTGTGCTTTCTGGATATGATGGATTCTATGATAAGTCTCTGTAGTCTATTGGGGATGTTGGAGTATTTTATATTAATTTATAATTAGTTTGGGATCAAAACATTTTTCAGCATCTCACCTAATTTAAATTCGTTACTAAGAAACCCCATAACAAAGAACAATACCGTTGATTATCCTTCCAATATTAAGAATGCCATATATTCCATAGAATGCAACGAATGCAAAACCAAATATGTTGGCGAAACTGGCAGACATTTAAATATAAGAATATCAGAACATAAGCGAAATATCGATAATCAAGACAGTAGATCTTTAGTATACCAACATATAAGAGAAACAGGCCATTCCTTCTCCCTATCAGAACCAAAGACCCATTACTCCAACATCCCCAATAGACTACAGAGACTTATCATAGAATCCATCATATCCAGAAGCACAATAGTATTAACAGAAGAATAGATATCCCGGAAGTTTATAACATTATATTTCCTGAGCCCACCCCATAACCTCCAAGTGAAGCACGCGCAATAGAAGCCCGCGTTGATTAAGCCTCAAAACAAATGTAAACAACTAAAAGACTTTATTTAGGTTTAAATATTATTTTATTGGCGTATTAAGGATGTAAAATAGTTTCTCCCGTAGAAGGGCTTACTTGCCCGAAAGCTCGAGATATTTTAAATAAAAATATTTTTAAAAGAATCTTTTCCCTGGAGGATTTATGTTTTTATTTTAACACGACTAGATATTTACGGTTATAAAAAAAAACATTTTTTTTAAATATAATAAAATTAATCAATAGATTATGGTTAATAAATATATTTTAAACTAAATATTAATATAAAATAGAGATTAAATAAGATTATATAATAATATACGTTTTAAGAATTTATTTCTATTTTGATCAAATACCTTTAATATTTTTTAAAATGCTCATCCATATATATTCTAGAATTTTATAAATTTATATTCTTTTTATATGAAAGATATATAAATATATGAAACTCTAATACTATGCCATTCTATAACAATTCATTTCCAAAGAGAAAATGAATACGAGAAATAATTTATATAAAACACTATAATTAATAAAAGAGGCATTTATTTTAAAAACAAAAGATATATAAATCTGTAACGTTTCCTATTTAGAAATAAGGGATATTCACAATACTTTGTCTTTTGATATTTAATTATATTACAACAAGGTTAACCATAATATATAAACAGAAAATATCTTGTACAAAACCATAATATATAAACAGAAAATATCTTGTACAAAATTAGAGAAAGAAGAAAAGTGCCGAATGCCTAACTATGAAGAAAATCAAAGAATAATTAAATATTTTACATAAATAAATACAAAGCTTGTTACAATATTAAAATCAAAATAATTTATATATTTAAAGGTTTTATAAACTGCAAGTGAAAAAATAATTTAATTTTATATATGTTCTATAATTTTTAACATAAACATATTGACAACATGTATCATTTATTAAAGTAGATTTAAGCAAAGATTAAGGAGGTGATATAATAAAAAGTAAATCGTAAATTCAGGGATAATGACAAAAATATATATAAGCAGAAGATTTAGTGGGAGAAAAAAAAAAGAAAAAAAAGAGAGAGAGCTGTTCCTAATTGCATTTACCATTAACTGGATTAAGATTTCGTCTTGCGAACTTGTCAAACAATTTCATTAGGACGTGGCTTGACATATCAATAAATCTATTATAACAGACGAAATGTCGTTTGGTCAAATTTCCAGTCGAATTTTAGCATTCATATATATGTAAATATGTAGTTATCAGATATTGATTATTAAATAATTTGTTTTATTTATATCCCATTGTATCGCATTGAAATATTTTCAAAAAATTTAATAAAATATAAAGATAGGTTCTATTTTTAAAACATATTTAAATTTTAATTATATATACATTATATATTAATTTCATATTCATATATAAAAGAGAGCTGTATAATATCATGTCAATAATTAAAAATAAAATAATATACATTGTTATATTGAATATATTTGTATATTCTATATTAAATATATCATTTTCGATTATAAATTTATTTTATAAAAAATATAGTGTTATTTTTTAAATTCTAATATAGAAAATACTTTTAAATTTTTATCTAACATATTATAGTAAAATATATCCTAACGTGTAATTAAGCATTTTAAATACTTTTCTGTTTCATATATATTATAATGTCTTTTAAATTTATCTTTAGAATGTTTAGTCATTTACTAGGTATATTATATTATCTTTTGATATGAATAAAATTATTATATTTTGCTGATGGTTTACGTAAAATATAGTTTTTAGTTTTAAAACGAGAATACCTTTAGATTATAAATCATTTTAATGTTGTAGACAATGTAATTAATAAAAAAAAAAACCCGCAAATAATTCTATTAATACAATTCTATCTCCGAAGATGACTGGTGTAAGTGCTTCGATAATTGGTTTTCATGGATGAAATCTGGCATAAGTGTCAAAAATGCATGTAGATTTTATTGGTATAATTTATTTTTAATAATTTATATCATTTATTATTGATTGCAAAAACCTTTGGAGAGAGTAACCCATATAATTATAATTTAATTAATAAATATCTCTAAAGAAAAGTTCATCTGCTGATTGTGCGACTGAAAGTTACGGATGGCTGGGGCCATCTTGTCGGAATAAATATAAACAATTTCATAGGTCTTTAATTTTAAAAGAATATTTAGTGAATATTTATTTTTTTATAAAATCAAGAAAGGCTAGCCATATATACTTTTCAGGCTGTTGGCCCTCGTCAGTGTGAGGTGATTTCTTGTTTTTTTTTTCTTCTTTTTATTAATCCACCTGATCCTAGTACAAATACACTTTGCTGTTTTTTAATGAAATTCCATTGAGGTTTTGTGTATGTATGCAGAGAACGAGAGAAAGCAAATTTATCTAATTAATCATCCCAATATAAAATACAGTAGTAGGGGTAAGTAATTTTAAAATATTACTCTATTTTTAAAGCAATTTATAGTTAATAATTATAATATTGAAGTGCTGTGTGGAAGAAGACATATGACAATATTCTACGTCTCTTTGATATATATATATTATATTTAAATAAAATAAGATAAGATTTCTGTTGTTTCGGATCATATTGATGATTATGCCATGGTGGTGCAGTCGTGGTTGAATAATCTTGAAATGAAAATAATAATGGTTTTGATCAGTAATTGCTTTTATTGTGCTAAAGGAATATATAAAAACATAATTTGGTAAAAAGTAATGCCTGTCTTAAGGCGAGTAGAATAAGGAAACAAAAGAATAAAAGATTATTTACATAATGTACAAATGTTTTGGGTCGGCCAACGGGGAAGAACAACAATGAGATTTATATGGGAAGCATGACCTCTGGCGGTCGATTTAACAGAATATTTTTATCTATGAAATATATAATTTTAAATAAAATAATATTTTAACATATAACATTTTTAAATAAAATAGTTCAATATAACATATATATACACTAATGGACAAAACGTAAGGAAGTGGAAAGTCTTTGATGTCTCCAGTCGTCTTTTTCTTTGTTGAAGGAGAGAGAGGCAATTTTGTTAACACTTGGTTAGCTCGTGTGTGTTTAATGAAGGTCACTGTAATATCTTTAAGAGTTATTGTCTGAATCCAGATATACATGCTAAAAGGTACAATTTCCTTATGTTTTGTCTCCATAAGTGTGTGTATATATATATGCTACATACACCTTTTTTTAAACTTCAAAATTTGAAATGATCTTTTTTTTTCACTTTCTGTTTCTTAACCTCTATACAATTGTTATTTTCATATTTGAATGCGGACAAACACCAAGTCTGTGCTCCCAAAGGAGCCACGTCAATCCTAGATTTTCATACTTAGGTCATTTATGGACAATGTCCTACCAGAATGGTTGCCTGGTTTTCCCACATGTATCAAGCAATACTCTCAGCCTGAAACCCTAAAACGCATCATTAACTGCATTGACGCTCTCATCTATAGATGAAATCTACCCTTTCCTAGAAGATATCATCAACAATATCAAGATTTACAGAATTTAATATGATTAAGTGGAGATAAGAAAGAATAGGGGACATTTAAAGGAAACTACTCGTATTATACTCGGTATCTTTGGATCTCAATCTTCTCTGCGTAGATCATTCTAAACAGAGCAGTAAACAAGCCACAACACCAGTTTTGTCAAATTGGAACAAAATATTTCCTGTATACCATGGTAGGACGCATGGTACTGATGAGGGCCATAGCCCTCTCTAAAACCATCATGTGAGCGGGTATGTCTTTTTTATTTATATGAATATACTGTAAGGTAATAAATTAGACCAACTTATCGATAAAATATTTTATTTATATATCTAAAGATCAAAATATGAAAGAAATGCATATCAAATTGATTTATCAAAACAAAGATATGTAAAACAGCAAGATTCTAGATGTTTTAAAATCATCATCAAGGGCAACAGATTATTAAAAATAAATAATTCAGTGATAAATATATTAAATGTTACATATATGTAATGTTATATATATATTTAAATCGTGTTATATCTACTTAAAAATACATAATTATCAGTGAAAAGCAGGTCTATATAATTGTTTACTTTCCTTTACAAATATTCTAAATAATTACATTTTTTAATTATCTTGTTTGTGTCGTAAAATTTTAAAGTTAAGAAATATATATATCGTAGAGTGTTGCTCTGGAGTATTTGAAAGAAATAATAGAATAGTTCCAAAAGTTAACGATAGATGGCACTTTCAACCATCTGGTATGTGTACTGCCAATAAAAGGAAGTTGGACAATTGACCAAGTTTAGTGGAGAAACTCACATCTGTTAAACCATCTTTCTTCTCTCACCAATTCCACCAAAATATGACCCGCGTCACAACTTCTCTTTTGTTAAATTTCTTTTGGTTTGTTTTTTTCTTTTTCACACACACCCACGCCGACTTTTGATTTCACACACCAACCTTTTTTTTTTTTTTCAAAAATAACCAATTGAAATCGTTCCTTTTTATTTCTTTTTTTTTTGTTAGTTAATCTACCATTGTGTGTTTGCCTCACGATTAGTTAATTTCCCTTTTTTTATGAAAAGAACAAATTTACGCATTTTTTTTTTTCATTCTAGAGAGAGAGACCAAATGTAATTTTTCTAAGTTTTTAAGTTAAAAAATAAAAAATAAATAAATATAAAGCTCACAACACAATCAAACATTTTTAAATAACTATATACAACTTTATCTTTATGGGAAAACAATGGAATATTAATCATCTCTTTACAAATATTGCTAGATATTGTGTGAATAAATTTATGCAAAAAAAAAACTTTATTTAAATAAAAATTAATAAATAATAACAAAAAATAAAGTTCACAACAAGAGAGGAAACATCAAATTATACACTGTCTCAAAGTTGTACTCATATATAAATATATGATACTAGCCGAGTGACCCGGGCAACGCCCAGGGTTTACCCAAAGGGCCTGCAGAGACTTTAAAAAGTATAGATGGTGGCTTAAAAATCGCAATGGGTATATTCAGATTTCCTAGAAGCAGCATTTCAAGTAAGGATAAGTAAAAATACTTTCTAAGTATAAATTCGTTAATTCGACCATGTTTTGATTTCCAGAACCTATGAAATTACAAACAGTAATTCGACAATACCGATAATTCGACCCCTTGCGATAATTCGACCTTGATTTGATTTCCCAATCTCTGGCCTATAAAATAACAAACGGTAATTCGACAATATTAATTATTCACCACTTCTGATAATTCAACCATTTTAAAATGCAAATTTCGACGATTGATGTTTACTTACAACTTTACTAAAAAAAAGGTATTATAGATGCGAGCAACGAAACATTTTGAACCCATATAATGCAAATTCATATCCTCACTTATAGGGTGTCAAGCCTAAAGGATGCGAATTCATGTCCCTGATTTCTAAAAATTAACATAAAATTGTAGGCTACCAACGCGAATTCGCGTCTACTGGGATCTTTTTCCCATACCTTCTTGCCTATTTATCAGTGGGTTGGGTTGGGGGGGGAATGTCAGCTGTCCCAATGTACCTGTAAAATGTCACATGAGACCGAGTTCAAGCAGCCATTATTTTTATTTATTTCAACCTATATAGATTACATTAAAAGAAAATATCATTTTTTAAACATGTTATTATATGAACAACTCGATTTTCATACGGCCCACTGGACCATGTAACTCTGGAATCATAAGTGCAAAAACAGACATCCCTAAAGGACTCCTTTAAAATATCTTTATGATTCTTTTTTAATAATATTCTTAAACATTTTTAATTTTTTTTTCATATTTATTAACTTTTCAATATAGAAAATAAGATAACATAAAAGGGATAAATTCATTTAATGGACCTCACTAAAAACTGCATTTCTAGCCGAGTGACCTGGGCAAAGCCCCAGGTTTACCCTAAAGGCCTGTGAATGGGCAGGATAACCATATGTGTGCCATTGCAAAGATCCTAAATCAATGTATAGAGCACTGGGGAAAATAGGTTTTTTTGTTTTTGTTTTTTTTTGCTTATCCCTAGTACACGTGGTACAGGCCATGATAATCATGGTGGGTAGTTAGCGACTGCTTTTACTGTAAGCGCACCACATGTCTACACATGTGAAAAGCAGTTTGACTTTGCACTTACAAATGCCAGAGCCCCGTTCCGTTACTTGCACTCGCTGGTGGGGTTGGACTTTTGCAAGAATCGGGGGCCATTGGAGCATTTTTTTTTTTTTTAAACAGAAAAAAGTGCCCAATGCGGGAATCGAACCCGGGTCCTAGTGGTCGAAAACCAAACGGTTTACCCAGCCTTCCACCGACCAAAAGTCAAAATAATAATAAATATTTTATGAATGAACAAATAATACAAAAAATTGCTTTCAGGTGAGAAACTATAGGCATTGGTGAAAACTTTAAAAAATTATATTGAAAAAAAAAGAAAACAAATATTAAAAGAAAATTCAATACAACACAACTATATAGCAAATACAGCCATTATTTCTAGCCGAGTGACCCGGCAACGCCCCGGGTTTAGCCTAAAAACATGTGAAGCGCTAGATAACCATATGTTAGACATTGCATAGATCCTGAATCAATGTATAGAGCACTGGGGAAAATAGGTAAATAAAGACCAAAAATCAAAATACTTAATTATAAATATTTTATTAGTGAACAACTAATACAAAAAAATCCTTTCAGGTGAGAAACTATGTTGTTGATGCTTCTTATCCCCTTGTGTAAAGATTACACGAATTCCATGATCTCATGGAATGGGGTATAGGGGTGCAGCTTTCGTTGATCATGGCACCATGATCCAGGCACACTTTGGTGAAAGTCTGACTTTGCCTGTGATTTGAGGCCATTCCAAATATGGAAGCCTTTGTTTCTGACTCTAACATGAGCACAGACGCAGCTCCTCCGTATCCCTGGAGTGGAACAATTGCTGAGGTCCATCAACTGGGTCAGTTGAACTCAGGATTTTTAAAGAGGGAGTGTCCCTCCTGGTTACAGCATCAAGTCTACCAGAACAAGACTTGATACAATCGTGTAGAGAGTTTACTGTACCTCCCAACAATGTCCACTGCACCACAGGCCAGTTACAGAGGGGTAAGCATGGGAGGTGTGAGAAACTATAGGCATTGGTTGATGAGGCACAATTTGGATTGTAGATTATAAACAAAAGGTAATAAGACCAAATCCAAATATATAAATAGTGTGTGACGTTTCGGTAACAGCGTTGTTACCATCTTCAGACAAAAGTACTGAATGGAAAAAAGGAGCCTACAGCACCCGGTGTTCCCAGGTGGTCACCCTCCCAAGTACTGACCGAGCCCGACGTTGCTTAACTTCGGTGATCGGACGAGAACCGGTGTTTTCAACGTGGTATGGCCGTAGGCCATAGTACTTTTGTCTGAAGATGGTAACAACGCTGTTACCGAAACGTCACACACTATTTATTTATTTGGATTTGGTCTTATTACCTTTTGTTTATAGGCATTGGTGAAACTTTAAACAAATTTTTTGGAAATGAAACAAAAAGTAAAAGAAAACAAATCTTAAAAGAAAATTAAATACAACACAACAATATACCAAATTAGACAACATAAAAGGCATACATTCATTTATTTGAAATAAATATCCAAATAAATAAATAGTGTGTGACGTTTCGGTAACAGCGTTGTTACCATCTTCAGACAAAAGTACTGAATGGAAAAAAGGAGCCTACAGCACCCGGTGTTCCCAGGTGGTCACCCTCCCAAGTACTGACCGAGCCCGACGTTGCTTAACTTCGGTGATCGGACGAGAACCGGTGTTTTCAACGTGGTATGGCCGTAGGCCATAGTACTTTTGTCTGAAGATGGTAACAACGCTGTTACCGAAACGTCACACACTATTTATTTATTTGGATTTGGTCTTATTACCTTTTGTTTATAGGCATTGGTGAAACTTTAAACAAATTTTTTGGAAATGAAACAAAAAGTAAAAGAAAACAAATCTTAAAAGAAAATTAAATACAACACAACAATAAACCAAATTAGACAACATAAAAGGCATACATTCATTTATTTGAAATGAAAAAAAAAAAAATTAAAAGAAAACAAATCTGAAAATAAAATTGAATACAACACAACTATATAGCAGATAAGACAACATAAAAAGGAAAAATTCATTTAAAGGACCTCATTAAAAACTATATTTCTAGTTTTATAAATACGTGGGTTCAACTTTACCCGTATGCTATTCAAAGTTCGCACACGTGAAAAAGCCACATAGAGCTGTCCATGAGTAAACACGGGCTCATGTAGCAAGAGACCCACTCTAGCAAAGGTTTGGCCTTGAGCCTTATTAATAGTCATGGCAAAAGCCAACCTTAGTGGAAACTGACGCCTCTTCAGAATGAAGGGAAGGTTGGTATCTGAAGGAGCCAAAGATATTTTTGGCACCAATACAGTTTGCCCAACTTTGGTCCCTGTCAGTATTTGTGCTTCTAGGACATGAGAGCGCATGCGCTGGATAACCATACGTGTGCCATTGCAGAGACCCTGCTTAGGATTCAAATTTCTAAGGAGCATAACAATAGCACCAATCTTAAGGTTTAACCGGTGTGGAGGCATTCCTGTGGGAGTAAGGCTATTAAGGAATTCAGTAGGGTAGTTATTTTGTTCCTCCACATTCTCACACTCGACACTGTCAACACTGAGAAAACACTGACTCCTGTTTGGTAAGCGATCCAAAACTTTTTCATTAATCTCTAATGAATCTGTGTTTTTTGGCGTTAAAATCACAGACTGGCTAAGGGCGGTAATATCACCATAGGAAGAACCAAATATTTCCTGCACCAGGTCAACCCCATGAAAGATACAGCTTTCTGGAAGAGAAATGAGGCCCTGTTGGTCTGTAGGTAGATCACCATCACCAACTTTAAGTAACCATTGAGAGAAGCTCTGTGCATCAATACCTGCTCGCATATTCTGAGTAAGGCGCAAGATCACAAACAATGGCCATAGCTTGCTTTGCTTAATGCAAGCAGCAACAATTTCAGCTCTTGAAGCTCGAGGTACCACAGGTAGCACTTGGCGAAAGTCACCTCCAAGAACAACAACCTTTCCGCCAAAAGCAAGGTCACAATGCATAATGTCCTTTAGGAGACGATCCACAATTTCAAGTGCTCTGTAGTGGGCCATAGGAGCCTCATCCCAAATAATCAAGGATGATCTACGAATAAGCTCAGCCTCAGAACTATTGGCCGAGATCGCAGCTACAGAATTCTCAAGCAAGGGAATCGGCAGCTTAAACCTGGAATGGGCAGTCTGGCCACCTGACAAAAGGGTAGCCGCTATTCCAGTGGAGGCCAGCGGAATGACAATTTTTCCAACGGCTCTAACACAATGAATTAGGGTGTTATAAACATAAGTCTTGCCCGTACCACCAGGCCCATCAATAAAAAAGCAACGTGGATTTACATTGAGGGAATCAACAATTGTGTCAACAATTGACTTTTGATCTGGTGTAAGGGACCTATACATTTCTGTCCCAATTTGCAGCTCTGCATTAACATCAAGGTGATCCTCTCCTGAATCAAGAAGTGGGGTTAGGGGTGCAGGAAGTCCATAATGGTGGCAACTGAGGCGATTTTCTCTCAGCTGGAATTCAAGCTCTCTGAGAGTCATCTGTTCAGCAGCTGCGTCAGATGTTGCACGAGAAAAGTCCTCACTAAGATACCCCTTGTATTTGGTCCACAGTGATACAGGGTCGGTAGGATTATTGTAGATGAGAATTGTCGCAAAGAGCTGCCGCAGTTGACAAGGCATTTGGAACAAAGCCGCCTCAGCTAAGCATGCATCCCATTCAGAATCATCAGCCAATAATCCACGGCGCTGGGCAGCCTCTTTAAAAGTGGAGCAAACAATATCATCCACAGTTCGCAAATCTTCAAAACTCTGAGCACCTGCAACATGTAATAGTAGAAGCCGGAGGTGGTAACGCTCAGAATCTTTAGGATTCACTGAACACATACGTCCAATGCACAAAGCCCCACCCCGAACTCTAGCACTCCATTGATTCTGCCTGAAAACATAAGCGGAAGGTATGTCTCCATATAAAAGTGATCTTGCGGATACATTAACACAATTGAGCTGAAACCAGGCAGTCAGAGTTGTGCGTCTGCGTGAGGCATTTTCAAGAGCCTGTTCTTCACTACCTTCAACAAAATAGACAGATTGAAAATTAGGTAGATGAACAGCTAAGCGACATATGGTATGCGAGTGAGCATGCAAGCGATATTCAAACATTCGCCACATTGCCTCAGGAGCACTTACATACCGAGCGTCAAGAAAGTTTTTGATTTCATCATGTGCCCTGCTTTCCATATCTAATTCTCCAACAGACACTTCCACCTCAGCCCTGTCGTGTCCCTTATATACATACTTGAAAAGATATTTGACACTTTTCACAGAGGCACAGACCTCCACATTAATGTGAGCATTGAACCTAACCAGCAGATAGGGGTTATAGGGAACAACCCAGCGGTTATCCACCTCGTGAGTGCCCACAACTAATGTCTGGCCGTCATCTCGACGTCTGTAGCGAGGATAGCCATTATTGTTAGCCTCAGTCAGCTGCAGGAATGATTTAGGGAAGTCTTTAGTACACTTGCCATCAGACATGCATGGTGAGTGAAGATTGAAGTTTCCACAAGGACCATGGATCATATGTTTACGAACCATGTCATACAGCTGAACCTGCATAGTAGGGCTAGGAATTTCTGCACAAACCAATCTGTCAATGGCATCCCTGTCTCTAGGCTTGTCTTCTTCTCTAAGCATAAACAGCATGTGGGCATGCGGTAAACCGCGTTTTTGGAACTCAACAACATGCACCCGAGCAATGACCACTCCCAATACATGCTGACTAACAATCTCGTGCAGTAATTGTTGTAACTTGAGATTGAAAACTCTAGCCACCAGATCCGGTCTATCAGAAGGATTCTGGTTAGGAAGAAGATTTTCAACAATGTCAGTCCAACGTGGGTTACAGGTAAATGTCACGAATAGGTCAGGTCTTCCAAACTTTCTAACAATGGCCATAGCATCCTGATAGTTTTGTTGCATGGCCCGGGAACTCCCAGGAAAGGAAGATGGAAGAATAAAAATACGGCCTATTCGCACACCCCGAGAATGTTCCTGCTCATGGATATAATCCATCAGACCTTGATATAACTCCACCCTAAGCAGGGACTGATTTTGGCGAATATAGTTCAGGCGATTGCCCTCTGTTTTAACATAGGCATCAACAACATATTGCTGAAATAGTCTCCTGCCATAGTGAATGGGCGAAAAGCCAGGTCTGATGGCCAACCTATAACTATAGAACTGAAGCATGGTAACATGGTTCCTAGTGCTTGTGCGCATGTTTTCTTCATGTAAGATTCCTATTGCCCAACCAGGATCACCGGCAGGAAATAAAAGAGGGTATGTCATTGGGTCACAGTTAGGATTAAGTGGAGAAATACGCACTAAACCACAATCATGCGGAAAAACAGCAATATCTCTGTTAGAAGTTACATGGCCATCTTGATCAACAAAAATGGCCGCAACTTCACTTACAATTGGGGCATTATATCGGCGAAGATCTCTACAATTATTTTGCCGGATGAGCATCTGAACCTGACACATTTGCCGGTTCTCAATGCGAGCCCGGTGTTCCTCAGCTAGTTCCACCTGGTGCATTTGCCTATAAGCAGAAGTATACGGATTCACACGCCTAAGCACAGAATCCAAAAGAGTCAATATACCAGGATGGCATTCCAAAGGCCTAGATGCTGCAATGCGTGTATTATTCGCAGCCTCAGAATCCAAAATATAAAGTTGGGCATAAGACGGGGCTCTGTTTCCATGAGGATGAAGGGGCCCAGTCAAATGATAGATCTGTCCATGGATTCTATAACAAAAAGGCCCCTGTCCAGAAAAGACATCAAACTGCGCACCCATGGAGGCAAATGCCAAAGAGCTGTTGTAGCTCCGAATGTTGGTCTGGAAGTACTTAGCCTCCACACTGTTTGAAGTCATCAATTCCATCATTTCATATGGAAAGGAGGACAAAGTAGGAAGAATAACTTTCCCTTTGTGGCAGCAGGAGCTACCAACAGTTTCGCCAGGGAAATGAAGGGCTGAGCAGTAAGGGCAGACTATATCGAGGCCCCCAATAATATATTCAGTGGGAACAGGAGAAATAGGATTAGGGGCGGTGTTCCCGCGGCGAGTCCTATAAGCGAGTCTTCCACGGCCTCTGCGAGGCATGATACGGAAGCAGCTGAAAAAAAAAAGCTAAACTAAAAACCAAGTTGAGCAAATACATGCCAAAATAAATTTAATGTAAAAGATCTCAATATAAACAACATATTAAATTGCACAGTGCAAAAATGTAGAAAATTGTATGTATCATATAACATTTTATCATAAAACAAATTAAACCAGACACAAAAAATTGAGCAAAATGTAAAATTAAAAACTATAACAAAGAACTCACAAATTAATTTAATCAGAAATACAAAAAAGACGCTGAAAAAAAAAGGTAAAATAAGAACCAAGCAGAGGAAAACTATAAAACTGAAAGCCAGGACAGGCATAAAAAGAAAATTCCAAGCATGTGAGGAAACAATTGATGAAAAAAAAAATGTGCAAATAATATGTATATAAAAAAGCAAAGCCCAATTCTAAACCCAAATATTTTTTTTATGAGAAGAACATCAACATATTGCATGATTATGGCAGTCCATAGCTTCCCTGACAAAAATTCACCAAAAAAGTTAAATATTCCAAAATAAGTAAGGCACTTTTGCAGCCCCCCTGACAAAAATTCACTAAAAGAGTTAAGTATCCAAAAAATATTTTGGTATATATATATTGCTAAATGTGTAACAAACATGTATATGAAAAAGCAAAGCTTAATTCAAAGTTTTAATATTTTTTTCAATATACAGAAGAAATAAGACACAAAAATGGAGCTAAATTCAAATGAAAAACTATAACAAACAGTTATAAAAGATAATTATTATAGAATAAAGTAATAATTCAATCTACAAAGCGAAAAATGTATATATTTAAATGAAAAAACCAAGTTTAAATATTTTTTCTAATATACAGAAGAAATAAGACACAAAAATGGAGCTAAATTCAAATGAAAAACTATAACAAACAGTTATAAAAGATAATTATTATAGAATAAAGTAATAATTCAATCTACAAATCGAAAAATGTATATATTTAAATGAAAAACTATAACAAAGTACTTACATAAGCAAATTAATCAGATATATATATTATTTCAAAACACATTTCTACGGAATTTCAAAACAAATGATTGATGATGATAAATGCAAAAAATCTACGATTGTAAAATAGATTAAATTAAAAAATAAAAATAACTGTTAACATTAGGAAAATAAAAACAGGCCTATGACACGAAGAAAAAAATAACGAAAATTTTGATATATAGATTGTTATGTGTAGTTCAGAATCTTCGGAGGAGATAGCTCAGGACTTTACAATGGAAAACTCTGTTACGGTATTATCTATATAGATAACTCGGTATCTTTAGATCTCATTCTTTTCTGCGTAGATCGTTCTGAATCAGAGCAATAAACAAGCCACAACACCAGTTTTGGAAAACTGGAACAAAATATTTCCTGTATACCATGGTAGGTCGCCATAGCCCGCTATGGCCCTCATCAGTATAGAGGCGGCTTCGATTTCATAACATTCTACGAGATGGGTTATAAGATCAGTAGAATTTACAAAACAGGTGTTTATGCCGGTGAAGTGACATTGCCGATTCTCAGGCAAGAATACAACATAAAGTTGCGGGAGGCTGATATTCATGTACCAAAATAGACACCTCTCCCTTAGATTAAACATATATGTGTGTTAACACAAAGCAATAACGCGCCATCTATACATATAAAATAAAAGGATTTAAAAGCGCGAATGTTTCTTTTATACATAAAACGAACTTCTGCTGTCCTTACTGCGATGAAAAAATATATTGGGAGGGCTTGGCTCATCAGTGGTGAACCCTCCCAGCGGTTTCGCCAATTTAATCCACCAGACCGCTTCTCAGAGCTCTAATACTGTATTGGATCATTCTGCTTTTATATGCTACATTGAAGGATGGAATCTTAGAAATGGTTTTCAAGTAAACTATGGACATAAGCTTATAGGACAGTAGAATTACATTCAAATATTTGCTTCGAGCAATGCTCTTCAGCAAACTATAAAGACAAGGCCATTAGGAATAAATGGGAGGGTTCACCACTGATGAGCCAAGCCCTCCCAATATATTTTTTCATCGCAGTAAGGGCAGTAGAAGTTCGTTTTATGTATAAAAGAAACATTCGCGCTTTTAAATCCTTTTATTTTATATGTATAGATGGCGCGTTATTGCTTTGTGTTAATTTATTCCTAATGGCCTTGTCTTTATAGTCTGCTGAAGAGCATTGCTCGAAGCAAATATTTGAATGTAATTCTACTGTCCTATAAGCTAATGTCCATAGTTTACTTGAAAACCATTTCTAAGATTCCATCCTTCAATGTAGCATATAAAAGCAGAATGATCCAATACAGTATTAGAGCTCTGAGAAGCGGTCTGGTGAATAAAATTGGCGAAACCGCTGGGAGGGTTCACCACTGATGAGCCAAGCCCTCCCAATATATTTTTTTCATCGCAGTAAGGACAGTAGAAGTTCGTTTTATGTATAAAATAAACATTCGCGCTTTTAAATCCTTTTATTTTATATATGTGTGTGTTATGAGATATATATATACCACTAACCACTAACACTAAAACCACTAACAGTCATGGGGCCAAGTGGTTTCAAGCGTCTATGGGTAACACAAAGTACTAAGCAGGTTGCATGGCACCTAAGAGAGGCGAGCGGCCGAAGAAGTAACAAGGTCCAGGAAGGCGAGATCTGCACGAGAGGTAGAGATGATCTGATGTTGTCCGGCATATTTGTCGTTGTCCAGTGGCTGGTCGTAAAACTCATTAATGACTTGTGGAAGTTCCTCCGGAAAGAAAGGACTTTATGAATTGGACCTCGCCCTGCCTTGGGTGTGGTGGTCTCTCGAAGCAACTTTTATTATTTTGTTTGTAATTACATGATATCACCAAGCTGGCATGGTGAAGTGTATCTACATTTTGAGTCTATTTAACTTTAAGTCAAAATTCCCTATTCACTATAGTTATAAGACCTGGTACTGCATATGTAGAACTGTAAATTGTGTAGTGATCATATTTTTACTTAATATTGATACAAGGGAATATTTTATTGAATAGTGATCATATGTGTACAACTGAAGGACCAATGTTTTGGTCGTTGAGGTACAGCTTGCACCACGCTGATGAAGGCCAACAGCCCGAAACGCGTACGTGGTTAGATTTTTCTTGATTAATCAAAAATGGGTAATTGGCCAATTCTGGAATAATTAGAAATCAACGAGAATAGTTGACATTCATTCCGATAGATGGCACAAGCCATCAGCAACTTTCAGTTGCACGATAAGGAGATGCCTTTTTCATAATGTATCTACATGTTTAGTATGTACTTACAGTACGAAAAGTTATAATTATTCATTCACTATGGTTACAAAGCCTGGTACTACATATATATGACTGTAGTGTACTTACAGTATAAACAATCAAAATATTCCATGAATATCATGGCCCATACTATAAGTATCATCTTGGGTTAAGTAAAGAAGAATAGAAGTGTGCTATATATTGAGCAAACCAGCTGTAGATGAAATTACTACCCGGGCACGTTAATTCCAACTGGGTCACGTGATCAGTTTAAGAAGAAAGGGGGGATGATGATTCTTACAGTCTTCTGAATTAATCGTCCAATTACCTTCTGCAAATAACCCCTCATTACTAGACTCGTCTGCTTTAAAAATGTAACTAAAATGTTCGTCTGCTCAAAGTGATTTTTTTTTTCTTTTGCTTTTTTTCCTTTTTTTTTTTTTAATTGGCGAATTATAGTTTTTTTTTCTTTTAATTATCTACGTTTTGGAAAAGATATTTGATCAAATTATACCTAATATTATTTTTTTATATATACATATCTGGAGGAATTTTGTTATTTGAGATTCGATTTTAAGAATTTTTTGGTAGGTTTCTTTTTTAATTAATCGTAATTTGTTTTAAATATATAAGGAAATGCTTTTTTATATATTGTAAGCTTATTTTATGTTCTGTTTTTTTAGTATTCAAAATATAAGAAATATTAATAGTGGTGTGTGTTTCAGTTCAATTTATTTTTTCCACAATATTTACTACATTTATATATTTTAGGAAATTTACAACATATTTTTTGACATATTAAATATTTTCAATAAATCATTTAACAAATACATAGAAACTTTACAACTGAGAAACCTGTTTGAATATTGACATAGATTTATCTGTGTCCAAACTTATGAATTAATTAATTAGGAAGAGTGCCTCTTTTTTTCGTTACATGATTATCATCTTTCCAAAACTTTATGTTGTATTATAGTCTGGAAATTCGCTCCTCCACCTTACCATCTTGAACATATTTTTGGTAAATTGGACTGAATCATAACCCCTCTCATCCGTACTGATGAGGGCCATAGCCTGAAACCATGATATACAGGTTGTTGGCTTTTGTCTGAATTTTTCAAAAATGGTGTTGTGGCTACTAGGGTGGTAACATAATGCATCGTTTTGTTGCACATTTAAAGGGAGAGGTGCCTCTTTCTGTACATGATTATCGTCCTCCCGAAATTTTATGATATATATATAAATAAACATGTGAAAAAAATGATTTTAAAATATAGAAAAGGTGAGGTGGAAATATTAAAAGCAAAAAAAAAAGGCATGTCCTAACGGCTCACATGAGAATTTTAGATAGCAGAGCACCATCTAGTGGGACGAAAATCAACTAAATGTTTGTATAATAACCAAAACTGTAGAAACAAAGTTCAACTAGCTAGTTTGGCCATCATGTAACACCAAAACGACAAAATAAAATTTAATTGAGTGACAGCCGGCTCCAGACGGGAAAAAGGTCCGAAAAACATGTCGGGTTACCAAGTATGGCTCCTTCTTGCTCAAACATAGGGCAGTCCACTTTGAGACACGATGATTGACAGACCCTCCTGGACAGATCTGCCTTGACCGACGTCGACTTCACACTTACTCTCTCGCCATCTCTGTGGTGACATCCAACATTGTCTCGTTCTTTGGTGAAATACATTCACGTCTGACACCACTCTGAACATTGAGGCCACAACGACTGTCTTTAACCAACTCATCACGACATTCATCCAACAGGATCATTCGTATACCAAATGACGTAACAGATTGAATTGTGTATGCTATTTCCTGAGACCTGATAGCCTATGTTACTACAAAAAAAAAAGGTATAAGACGCCGCAGCTCTTTTTTTTTTAAATAATTGAATAAAGTAGCTTTCGGACAAGCTCTTCCTCAGCAAACTAGACCTAAACAATAACCTACGTCATGGACACATTGAAGATAATAGATAAAAAAATTGTGGTCTAATTGGAAATAGAAACCGAGACAATATCTCAACTCCAGTTAAATATTTAGACATCAAAGACTTTCAAATTTCTTAGGTTTTTTTGTATGAGCGCATAAATTTATAAATGTCACCTCTCCCGTAAAAATATACGCTCTAACTAAGCGCTTTTTATTGACCATGTGAATATCAAGAAATATATAGTCCGCCCTAGGCTGAAAAAGGCCGTTAGCTCGAAAAAATGGTCTCTAGGTGGACGTTTCTCAGTTTGTCGAAGCTGGTTTCGTGACTTTGTCATCGACCTGAGTGAGCTAAATTTCGGAGAAGGTCAATAGATGGCGCTTAGATTTAGCATCTATTTTGACGGTAGAGACGACCTTTATTTTATAGATCAATTTCCTCCCGACAAAATTTACATCTCTATATAAATATCATTACAGATTGATTCTTTGAAATTATTGTTTATTGGTAATTAAAATGAACATTTTATAAATAGGTCACTTATCAAATGGATTGCTTATATAAAATTGTTTTATACTCTATTGATTTATTATTAATATATAAATCTTCTACCATAACAAATATTGTGTGTATATATGTATATTTATATTATATTTACATATTAAAAAAGAAAAATACAAATTTACAAACAATTGTTTACTTCAATTTTTTTCAAGAGATTACCAAATGAAAGAACACAATTGGACAATTAGATGGCCAATCACAGTCGACTTTAAAATCCTTCTAAATCAACTAAATCTTTGTGGTTGGAGTAAATTTCTTCAACTGTGTTTTCAACCAATGAAAGGCAAGCATTCCAAACGTTTTTTTCCTGGAGGGGGAAACCGGGAAGTTTTCTTTTTTTTTTCAACATGGCGATATAATTATCTTCAGAAAAATCTAGGTTTTTCTCCCTTTTTTTTTTCTTTCGTAGACTTGAAGAAGAAACAGAGAAATAAAAAGTTTGAATCGATTAATGTATTGTTTAAAACTTGAAAATAATAAAAAAAAGTTTTTTTTTTTTAACTCTGAAATGAGTTTTTAAATATTTTTTATATATTTAAATTTATTTACGTTAATGCGTTTTCTAAAATAATGTGTATTATTTTATGATTGGTATAAAATATTTATATAACAAATATATAGTGCTCCTTTTTTTTCAATTTATAATATATATAGGAAATACCTTTTGAGAGGTAATATTTTCTTCTTAACTTTAAAGGAAATATAAAAACGATCTATTTTGTGTCATTATAAATCTATTTCAGTTAAGTAAGTATTTTATGACACATAGAAGTTTCTAAACTGTATTTAAAGTATCAAAAATGTTTCGCGTTAAAATTGTTTTTTTTAAACAATTTTCAAATAATTGAATAAAAAACGAGTGAATGCTAATAAGTTTTTAATATACAGTTAAACCTGTCTATAGCGCCCCCTCTAAATAGCGCCTTCCTCTTTATAGCGCCTGATTTTAAACATTAAAATGTAAACATTTTACATTAAAAGTGACCTGTCTATAGCACTCTATTTTGGTGAGTCCCAAAAGGGAGCGCTATAGACAGGTTTAACTGTATATAGAATTTAAAATTGTTTTAACAATAATATTGTTATTTATTGAAGATAGAGTAGGCTTGGCCGGCATTGATAGTTATTTAAAGTGAAAGACACTTCAGAAAGAGATTGATTTTATTTATCAACGTTTCGAATAAATATATATTTTATCCTCGTCGAGAAATATAAAATTAAAGTGCTTTTAATATTAAATAAAATTTTATGTTGTTTTACATTTTCCGATTTATATTGAACTAACTAAAACAAATAAAAAATATTTGAAAAAATCATTGTTGGGAAAGTTTTTCTAAATATTATAAATCACTAGATGAATGACCCGGCTTCGCCCAAGAATTCCCCCGAGTGCAATTTCCTTCATACTGAAAGTACATCAATAATAAAAAGTAGAAGTGTCATAGAATAGCAATACAGAAGTAACACATAAAGCTCAGGCAAAAAGTGTGTGTGATGGCAAAAATTGTATTATATTAGTGCTTAGGTATTTGATTTAATTATTTTTTGCAATTCATTTAGTTGTTTCAAAATCAATATAGTTTAAATAGATGGCAGTTTTTACACCCAACCCCCGAGGTACCCACCCCAGCACTTTAACCCTTGAAATTGCCTGAGTTGAGTGAATGACTGCGAAGACCATCTTCTCAGTAAGAATAAGGAAAAAATAGGTTTATAAAAAAAATTAATCCAAAATACTGGCATGTAAATATTTTTCTGTAAAAAAAAAAAAATAGCACATGGAAATTAGGCAAACATATGTGTTTGCTAATGAGTGCGACTGCATTTTAAACGATTTTTTTTTTGAAGAGATGAAAAAAAAAAAAAGGCCAAACAACAAAAAAAAAAAACGAAAGTCATTATTTACATACAGTGACGCTAATCTTGTAAAGTTTTTTTTTTAAATTGCATTGAATGTGCACTTACCGTAACTTAGTAATATAAATTTCTCTCAATACTTTTGTTAAAAATAACACTCGTATAAAAAGATATTTCAAAAAAAGTACGCAAGCAACTTTTTAAAAATGCAGACGCTCATTGGTCGCTTAATTGGCCTCGTGTTGTTACTTCGCCTCGTATTTACTCCGCGTAAAAAAAAGTTCTTCAAATGAAAAAAAAGAAATAGCCAAAAATACTAATCAAAATGTAGCCGAAAATTTTCCTCAAGTTTATAAAAAGCGACATGCAAAATTTGGTACCAATTGGTTCAGTAGTTTTTGAGTTTATCGCGAAACAGAGAGACATTGACTTTTATATATAGAGAGATAATAGTTTATCTGACGTGAAAAGTATTCTGACAGGCTAGGTATCGTCAAAAACGATCCTGGCAACATTTTGGAAATTTCCAATTTATATGGACTATAAAAGAGGAGATGTAAGATTTTATACTTAGTATATACTAACTTTGAAATTAAGACATTATTGTTTTAATTTATATTGAATTTTTAAATCATTTTTTTCATGATGGTCGATATTTGACTTTCCACG
Source organism: Cordylochernes scorpioides (assembly GCA_030710605.1). Lineage (NCBI taxonomy): Eukaryota > Metazoa > Arthropoda > Arachnida > Pseudoscorpiones > Chernetidae > Cordylochernes > Cordylochernes scorpioides. Next base: position 133,956,974 of record CP092864.1, on the reverse strand, counting down.
CGAACATACGTTTACCAAAATATTAAAGGTCAAATGCTTAGGATTTCTAATTTTAAAAACATAAGAAGTGAAAGTTGAGAACAATTAGCTGCTAGATAGAGATTTTAGAAATAACTCCTTACACTCATGGACAGTCTTTTATATTGCTGGTCATCTGTTTTTTTTTTTTTTTTTTTTTTAAGAGACAGAGGTAATTTTGTTTACACTTTTGGTTATCTCGTGGTTTTCAATAATTGATTAATCATTACAGTAAGGGCAGTAGAGCATCATTTTATTCTAAAATGAATAATAGGCGTCAAAAACAGTTTAAATTTCTTATTATCTTTCGAGCGTTATATATAATTCTACTTCATATAAACTATTAGTAGAGCACTACAGTAGACTTGAGGAAAAGCTAACACGCGAAAGCTCGCAGAATAACGAATCACATTGCATGTCGTATTTCACTTTGATTGCCTATTTGTGTATGTATATTTAAATAAGGAATAGTCAAGATAATGTTGAGAAAGAAATTAAAATAGAGAATAAAATACTTTGTATGGATACCATAGCTTGAATCCAAGCTGATGCATTCTCTTGTTCCATATCTCCATCTAGTCTACTATTTAGGTCTCTAAGATCAATATAAAATGGAGATGTCAATATAGACATCTACAAAGTCCAATGTTTAGATCGACAAACTACCAAACTTAAATATCAATGAACGCCATATGGTTGGTTAAAATCTAATGAAAATTTTAGTTTCGAACCTACTCATGGACACAAAACTTAAGGAAGTTGTACCTTTTAGCATGTACATCAGGATTGAGACATTATCTCTGAAATATATACTCATGGACAACACTTAAGTAATTTGTACCTTTTAGCATGTATATCAGGATTCAGACAATAATTCTGAAAGGTACACTCATGGACAACACTTAAGGAAGTTGTACCTTTTAGCATGTATATCGGGATTCAGACAATAACTCTGAAAGATAAACTCATGGACAACACTTAAGGAAGTTGTACCTTTTAGCATGTATATCGGAATTGAGACAATATCTCTGAAAGATATACTCATGGACACAAAACTTAAGGAAGTTGTACCTTTTAGCATGTATATCGGGGTTCAGACAATAACTCTGAAAGATACACTCATGGACAACACTTAAGGAAGTTGTATCTTCTAGCCTGTATATCGGGATTCAGACAATAACTCTGAAAGTTAATACAGTGACCTTTATTGAAGACATACGAGATAACCAAGTGTGAACAGCCTCTGTCTCCTTTAATAAAAAATAATAGACGACCGGCGACACCAAAGACCCTCCATTTCCTTAACTGCTCGGTGAAGCAGTGGTATAAACTGTTGACTTTCGACAGGCACGACCCTGGATTAAATCCCGCATTGGCCACTTCCTTAAGTTTTTCCATGAGCGTATTTCATACGGATACAAAATTGCAAGATAATTTTTAAGATTTTATTAAAGTGTATGAACTACAATGCGATTTTTTATTGTTAAATTTCTTTATTGAAGGATTTTTCACAAATTTTCACCGTTTAAAAACGTATTTTATTTACACAGGCGGCAAATAAGAGATATTTATATCCCAGTTTCCTGAAGTGCAAAAAGAAAATTACCGAAGTAATAAGAGATTTTTTTGGCATTTGGGGTTATGATAATAATAATAACTTTATTTTTCAAAAATGTTATAAGTGTTTATTTAAAAATTGTGTAACGAATAGTCAGTCAGTTTACATATTTTTACTTACAACATCGAAATAATAATAACAGTAAGAAAACAAAGATATTTACATTTGTTATCTTGACTCCTGGTCAGTGCTGTGGCTCTTGCCGTTATGGTCCCCTGATGTCCTGCAGCTCTCCATCAGTCTTTCTATGACTGGTGGCTCATCGATAAGATGATCCCCTGGTCTTGATCCATTCTTGTCTGTCAGGTCTCCTGTCTTCTGCTCTAGGTCGTTCTCCTGGATCTCTTCAATGATCGTCGTATCCCTGTGCTCCATGTCCGGTGTTCCTCGTCTTCAGCTCTCTACATCGTTCCAACAATCAATCCATGGCTTCCAGTTCTTTATTTTTCTGGGACTTATCGTGAGGTTCATTCTTCTTTTCTCTTGAGATAATTTTTATCGTCTTTTTAGGACCAACATTAATAATTAACATAAAGTCTTGACACATAAATTATGATTTTATTCTATAATTCTTATCGTAACCGATCTCTCTTGGCTGTTACACATGAACTGTTTCAAAAATTAAGCACAAATATTTATTAAATTTACAAAGTAGTCATCACACATGCTAAAAGAATAGTTTTTATAATAATTCATAAAATAAATTCGACACAATTTATTTTTAATAATCTATATATAAGATTGTTATAAAAATATTCTTAGAATAAAGAGAGAGAGATCCTATAAAGATTTGAATAGAAATTCTATATTTATTTGTAAAAATCTTCAAATTTCTCAGTAAAGAAGCATTTGGTTAATCAAATAAGAGAGAACAAATATAAAAATATTCTTGTTTTCTTACTAAAGAATTGAAAAGGCAAATAATTGCTGGATTCTCCGGATTTAATTTTAGAAATAAATTTTAATAAATGTTGAGAAATTCTGTTCATGTAGAAATAACAAATAACCGTGGAGCATATAACTTCCATGACGAGTTGGTTCGACGATCACAATTTCTGTAGGTTTTGTAAGTAATCAGTGTAATAATTATATT